>JBAWJQ010006188.1:0-572375 GCA_037783105.1 Bactrocera zonata | reverse complement strand
TATTTCGGGTGCTCAGGTTTTTTAAAGGATTACACGGCTTTACGCGTTTCAAAAATCAATTTTTTTTACTGTCTTATTTAATTCTACCTCTAGAATATTGTCCTATACAATTCTTAAAGACTTGGACGCAGGATTTTTTTCGATTAAAAGTATTTGAAAAAAATATGTCGCGAAATTTTCACTGAAATTTTAATTTTTTTTTTGTAAAAATAGCTGCCAAAAATTTAATTGTCAAAATTCTAATAATCATTTTTATTACTTACTCTGACCCAACGGGGTTTCAAAACCCCATATTTATAATCCCCTCTCAAATATACATATTTATACCATTCGGACAAGCGGGTAGCATTAGCTACTAGTAATTCGGTATATTCATTTAAGCATTTCATAAACATTTTGAGTATATTAGAGGATATTTGGCTATTTTTTCGCAGCTATGTCTGTTACGTTCACTTTATTATCCCATTAAATTGCATTATTTATTATGCCATTCGGACAGCTTAAATTCGCATAGAAACCCACTTTTGCAATCATAGTCGTAAGCTTGCGGTTGTATGAATGACCAATGGGGTTTTATTTGCGACATACATACATATATGAATATATAAATATACATGCGCACAAACAAATATGCAAACATACCATACATACATAGAATATTAAACGTTTATATATTTTATGTCGCGCAGTAAGTATTTAAAAGTGTCACCTCGTCGTTTAGAACACCTATTATTTCGTCTAACGGTTCACGACCGCTTCTTCTAGATATTGATGCAATTTCCGTTACAATGATTGAAAGCCTTAATAATTGATTAATATAAACGACTGTTTATAGGGTAGCTAGCTAGTATGACGATAGAATTCAGAATTTCACAAATTTTATTTTATTTTTTATTTTAGTCGTTGAAATATATCAGTATGTATGTACATGGACATGTTCTTATTGATTACTGACAACCAATTTTTAAATGTGTCAATCAGTTGTTACCGCAGGACTTCCGTTCACAGTTTACATGCTTACCCACATATGTATTACATGCTTATATATGTATGTACATAAATAGTTTATTTGTTATTATGCCACCACTTACAACCAGCCAAGCACCGCTCAAAATCTAACGTGAAATCCAGATAACCATTCTTATTGTTGGGAATTTTGTCGAAATCCACATAATATGGATGACTTGAATTTGATTAGTTTTTCTCATACTCTAGCATAGCTATAATCGCCGTTTACTTTCAGTCATGTGACGTCAATAGCATACCGACATAGTAACCCATACTTATACTAAAGCAATACACACATGCATATGTATGTATGTGAAGAATTTTTACAAGGCACAAAAAGCGAAAAAAATTCAATAATGAGTAATGAGTATGTTTACTACTTGCAACACTTCAAGTAAAGTTAGTGGCGAAAAGACAAGGGAGTTGATTGAACCGAAAAAGTTATGTAGACATACATACATAGCATATTATAACTGAAGCTGAAAGCTTATATTAGTTTTAATACAGCGTTTTTAAAGATTTTGGCAAGAAAACAATTTTAAATAAGGAAAAATTGTATTAACTTTAAAGAGTTATATCCTTATATCCACTTATGAATCGCAAATTTTTTTTTGCATTTTCACAAACATTTATTTGAATTTTTAAGTTCATGCTCGATAAGACGTGTTTGTTAATTTTTTTTTATTTCAAGCTAATTGGCTCTCAAAACTTTAAGCTGGTTTGTCTCGAAACGCTTTTTTCAGTATCGGTGATGAAAATGTCTTCGAAATGTCTAATCAAAGAAATACGATTTTTTTTTTTAATAATTTCAATTTTTGAAACCACCCTGAAGTGTAAGTTCTTTCACAAAACACGATATCTGTATTCACCTAAAGTAATAAATGTGTTTGGTTTTTTCACTTGAGATAATCATTTAAGCAGAGAAATCTTCATCTCCAGACGCATGTTATTGGAGATCCTCTTGAAGATTAGCTACGGGATCACGGGAATCCAAACATTTTTAAAATGAGTCGCCAATTATTAAAGTGCATTAAATTCTGTAAATTTTCTGTCATCACAAAAAACTTCTGTTTTGCAAGCGGATGTAACGTCTTGTATAAAATCCAGACTGGATGGGTATTTAAGGAACAAACGAAAACAATTCCTTTAAGGAAATGCGCTGCTTCTGATTACGGGAACACATTCAATATATTGCTTTAATAATAAAAAGGATTTTCAAGATATTCTTAAGTACCATATACTTGCAGAATCGCTCCAAATCGCCACATCATAATCACAGTTTTTCAAATAGAGCTTACCTTAATCCTATTTCCGTAAAACTGGGAGCTTTAGTTCCATATGTAATCGTTAGAAGTGTGAATAAATTTCTTTACAAGCAAATAAAAGCAGCAACTACTGAACAACATTTCATCGAATCCATCAATTAACATTTTAATACTTAGAAGTTATTGCCAGTAATATTCATTACTCTCTAATAAAGTACACACTTACACAATTTTAACAGAATCATGGAAATTTAGTTTTATTACTCGCTGCTAGAGAAAGTTCTAATAACTTGGCACAAAATCAAGCGGAAATCCGATACCAAGCCTTTAAAGCGAAAACTTCAATTACACACAGGGTTGCAAAAGCAAGGTTATTTAAAGTGATCATTTCCTAACGTCAATGCAATTATGTATATAATATAAAATATGGAGCGCTAAAATTTATTATTTCGCACATACAACTGTTTTTTGTCTTCATTTGTCGAATTTATTTAATAAGATATTAAATAATTATATTTTATACCTAGTATATTTGTGGGGAAAAGTATGCAATATTTTTATTAATGGCTTTTGCAACTCTGCATATGTATAATTGACGTTTAGCACCACTACAGACACAGCTACCGTTATGCGTCAGTATCCTTTCAGCGCAAAAATTACAATTTATAGCATATAAATAAATTCAAAAAATTTGTAATTAAAATATTTGGATTTAGTTTATCAAATACCATAAAGGACGTGTTCATTTATAAATTTCTTAAGAAAAATCTTGTTATATAAAGAAAAGAAGTTGTGTTAATACGAATGAAGAAATTCTAATTTAAATTCTTCAATGCCTTTGGTGGGCGCAAAGCAGTGCTAAAATGAAATAATCATTACAAATAAAGTTAAATAATTTGTAAGTGGCAGTTGTGTTAAAAAAATAAAGCTTATGAAAGTAAGCATTTTATGCATCTTACTAAGTGTGAAGTAAAACAAATAAATTTACGTAAAAAGCATTAAACAAGCAGAATTTATGTTTAAAATCAATTCTGATAGAAAACATACAGACAGGTAAGTGGAGCTCTAAATAAATATGTACAGTATGTAATTTCTGTAGAATTAAATATTAAATTAAGATGTTATTCGACATGTTTATTTTCTTTCGATATCTAATTGGAAAAACAATATTTATAGTATTTGTTATAACTTCTAACTATGATGTTGTTCCTTCATCGTGCTTTAAAAGACGGCTTTGCATTCTAGTGAAATCAGTGTAAGTTTTCTGCGCTTGCATGCATAACCTGACGGGTTTTCAACAGGACCTCAGTTTAAAGTATTTATTCCTCTACATATACATATATGTATGTACATATGACACTGTGATGTTACACATCAACTGTTTACTTTGATCATAATTTTCTTACTTTTCGTTAGTCCCATCGTACTAATTGCAACCTTCCGCATGGAACGTTATTACGACAACACAGTGGTGGCTGTGTGCTTCACATCAGCGGAAACATTCTGGTCGGCATTCTTTTTCATCGCTTGCATTGCCATATTCTTTTTGTTACCCTTCATCGTGTTGGTGTTGCTCTATATTGCGATTGCTTACAAACTTTTACGTCGCAACATTGACTTTCATCGACCTACCACAGCCGCTGCGCATGTACGGTCCACCACTAACCTGAGCTCGGTTATCTTGCGCCAACAATCATTAAACAAACTACCACTACAAATGACACGCAGTGACACTGATAATAACCGAAGCGGCACATTAAATATTGGCGCAAGCGCTCAACAGCTACGTACAGGTATGCGGAAACATCGCAAGCAGGTGATTTTCATGTTAGTTGCGGTTGTCGCCAGTTTCTTTCTTTGTCTTTTACCATTCCGTGCTTTCACATTGTGGGTTATCGCTGCATCGGCAGAGGATATCGCCGCACTTGGTATTGACGGTTATTATGGTGTTTTGTACTTTTGTCGCATAATGCTCTATTTGAATTCGGCTCTGAATCCGATACTCTATAATCTTATGTCATCGAAATTCCGCACTGGATTTTGGCGTTTGATTATTTCCTGTTGCAACAAACATAGAAAACATCCGATCGGACGTGGCAATAGGCGCACGACCGCAACGACAACAACAACCAGCAGACAGCAAACTGAGCCAAAGCTACCAAGAACTTACGAACAACGTCGTTTAAGATTCAAACGCGAATCAACATTTGCAGTGAGCTCGTCCATTTCCACATCTTCAGGCACGGAGCGAAGTACTAGCGTTACTATAGTAGCAAGTCGACCAGTTATGGCTCCACGATCAGGGGTGGGTGCGGCAATAATAGATATAACCAGAAGTACTGTATCAAGTGCATACCCTTTGGAAAGTGATGAAAACGACAAAGAGGGAGATCTTGTCACTTGAGCGTGGAAAAATCGCAGCTGTCTGTATTTCCTATATGCCCATTGCAAAAGTTACTCTATAAGTAAGACTGATAAACCTCGAAGTCAATAATAAATGCTTTCAATTAAAATGCTTTTGATAAAAGGGGAGTTATCTGTGGTCCAATTAAGTACTTAAGCACATCCAATGTTGAATTTTTTCATTCTTCCTCAAATATATGATTGTAAGATATTTTTAAGAATAACGTACATACATACTATATGTACTTAAGTATATAATAAAAGTATAATAACTTCAGAGTAAATGGAAATAATAAAATATAGTGTTGTTTAAGTGGTTGATCCACATTCATTTCAATAGTTGAATGCAGTTGAAGATCACAAGTTATAACTTAACGAACTGGTAAGCAACTATTTGCTTGTGTAGTTGGAATAGCTGTCCCTACAAGATATAGTATAACATATGAAAACACAATTTTTTTTACTAATTTCATTTAAATTGCGTATGTCGTATGTACTTTTTATTTATTAAGGTAATAAACTAATATTTGCAGCAATTCAGTTGGCCAGTGAACCAATAGAGGTTGACTGGACATCTAAATTACCTAATAAACACAAAATTTTATATACTATGGATTTTTAATAATTATAAAATGATAGGGGAATTTTCAGACGCCCGAAAAGACACTACATCATCCTCCATTACTACGATACGCTCACACTTTAGCTAATTCCCCACATTACTTCTTATACCATCGTTATTTACGCATTTGTTTACATTTAGGTTTTATTTAAACATTAGTTATAAGTATCTTACTTAAAGTTTTTTCGCGCATTTTTTTGTGGTTTTAATTTTATATTTTCGCTGTCATAACATTAATTTTTGTTGCTATGTACTTAAAAAACGTGTGTTTTGTTTATTTCTTACGTTTCTTTGTTGTTGTAAACATTTTAAGTTGTGTCCCCATTATCATCCGATCCATTTCGTTACCATCGTTTATCATTATCTTCCATTTCATTGCAAATGTATTATAGCTTAAGCAGCATAATCATTTGTTTCTTTATCATCACCACCTTTGTTGTGATTTCTTTTTTATTTTAATTGTTTTTTAGTATAATAAAATAAAGTGTGTATATGAGTTCACAATCGGAGTTATTCAGCAGCAACCTGATTTGGTGTTCTCCACCGGACGTCCCTGATCAATTTTAACTTTACTGGCGTTCTCAGTGGCACTTGAAGGCGGCCCAACACGATTCTTTATCTCGGCAGCCATCGTCAGGAAAGCCTGTTCAACATTCGTTGCGTTTTTAGCTGAAGTCTCCAGAAATGGAATACCCAACTGACTTGCGTATTCCTAATTCAGTCAAAGAAAAGCAAACAGTTTTATTTACGCACTTGAAATATATACATATAAATGAAAGATGATACTCACCGCTGCTGTATTTGTATCAACAACTTTCTTGGTAGTCAAATCACATTTGTTGCCCACGAGCAACTTGTTTACATTTTCGCAAGCATATCGCTCGATTTCCTCTAACCATTGCTTAACATTGTTAAACGACTCCTGGTCTGTGCAATCATAAACAACAATAATACCGTGTGCGCCACGATAATACGAAGATGTAATTGTACGGAAGCGCTCTTGTCCAGCGGTATCCCACTGTTATGAGGACAAAAAATATTCCTACATATAATTTTGATTTTATTGAACAAATGTAATCTAAAACTTACAATTTGCAACTTTATGGTCTTGCCGTCCAACTCAATGGTTCTAATTTTCTGTAAAACAATTTTTAGAAAAATAATTAATGTTTTTGCTCATGGAGTTTTAATTGAATTCATTATGTACTTACGAAATCTACACCAATTGTGCTAATATAGCTTTCTGTGTATGTATCATCAGCGAATCGCAACAAGAGACACGATTTACCTACGCCCGAGTCACCGATAAGCAGTAATTTGAACAAGTAATCACTATAAATATAAAATATAAATATTTAATATACCAATAAATATTAAATATATATATATTTCAATTTAGGTTCTGAAAAATGAATCTACATGCATACATGTATGTATATTCAAACTATAAGTTTTGCGTATGCCTAATCTAGTAAAATTACTGGCTACGTATTCGTAGTAGAGACTATTTTTATGCTCTTGGAGTATTATGCTATGTAAATAGTTTTGTTCAGCTAACGGTTGCACGCATCAGCTAAAACTAAGTGAGATAGATATATGATTATATTAATGATCAGGATGACGAGACGAGTTCAAATCCCGATGCCGTCTGTCTGTCCGTACTATTTGTCACAGGGGATCGACATTGCAAGGTGTCACATTATAATTGAATTCATAGAGAATATTCTCCTGATAGTAGTTGCCTTTTTTCTTCAAATGTGTTGAATGGGATCAATAATTCCTTTAGCCCCATATACCAAATGTAAAGATTTTCGGTCTGAGTAGGCTGACTTTATAACGCATATATCAGCCAATATGTGGGTTAATAAAATGAGAAAGAATTTTTATTATAACGCTGCACATTTGTGCTTAGAATGAATAAACTAGTGTGAAAACTCCCCTTATAACTAACAAGCCTTATCCCTGACGGTACTTCCCTGGCTTTAATCCCAGCAAGTTGCAAGAGTATGAAATGTCTGGTTATACCCGGACTTAGATTTTCCTTACTTGTTCTTTTAATTATCCTTCATAATATATCTGTCACTTGCAATACTATCGCGAAACATTGGCAGTTTACGCATGACGTATTTGACTTTTGTAATGTTTGGAAAAATTCAACCAGTTTTCTACCTGTGAAAGGACACTATTTGCCAGGGTAAACATGCGTAGCAAATTGCCTACATACATAAATGTGTACAAATACTAAAAAAATATTACAATTATGTAAGAAAATGCATACTAAAATACCATTAAAAAATAATATTTTTAAAATGCCCTTTGAAATCAAATAACACTACCAAACTGAGCTAAAGTAAATAACAAAAGCAAAAATTTATCGTAATTCTCAACGTGGCAAAATATCCTAGTGCTACCACAAGGACACTATTGTCTACCTGCCATATATGACTTATGGAATGCTTGGTTGAGGAAATTGTTTTACCTAAGTAAAATTTACTGCTAATCATATCATGTGCCTACCTAAATGCATGTAGCCGTACATATACGAAAATTTGCCTGTAACAATTTTAACTCTTATATACACAAAACAATACATCAGGGTATGAAGTTGTGGAGATCAAAACGAAAAATGCAATACACAAAACAGAGAAAATGAAGCAAGGTGGCAGTCAGTAATAAGGTAATACTCGCAATGTTGCTGGGGTAGAGTCTATGATTGAGGGAATGGCTCACAATGAGCATGAGAGCGGCAACGTATCTCTCTTTACAAGTGACTCATCCGCCCCATAATTCCACACTATATAACTCCCATTTGGTATTGTTAATAACAATTAATTATATATATTTTTAATAAACTGAATATAAAAAATTGATAACATGGAATCAACCTCCAATGTAACTTTTTCTACGAGTGTAAACACTCCCTACATATGTATGAGCACTGTTTGCCACGAAGAGTATTCCTATGCATAACTGCGACGTTGACTGTGAATATGACGGCGTGGATAGACATCATTATTTTAATTGTAATAAAAATGACGTCGCAAATTTGTAACCTTCGTAGAATAATATAGAAATATTAGATAAATTCATATACATCTTGCACTTACTATTCTGGATTCATTGCTGACATTTTTGTATTGAACACTTAAGACTTCGCTTTCGGAAAACTTAAAACGTTTTCAAATTTTCTGCTCCCGTACACGAATTTGAACTATTGTTTTTTATCTTCTATTGCTAATCAAATGATTTTTTCTTTCTTCAGCTGAGCCACACTTTCCACTGCTGTTTTTTACTTCAGTGGACGGTGTTATATATACTTTTTCAAAGATTCACACTCCAGCAAATATTTAACCTAAAATCTTGATATTTAGACTTTTGTATTTACTTTAAAAACAACTTGTTTTCTATGAGATGTATTGCAAATGAATGCTACAACTTTTATTTTTCGCTCGACAATTTTCAACGACGGTAACGACGACGAAAGAACAATGGCGACGAACAAATGACGATGATGAAAATTCACTTGTATATCTCACTTCCACGCAATCACTTGTATAATCTTGTCTTTCTCGCACATAAAAAGTAGTGCAATTTTCTGACACATCAGTTACATTTCGATAAACGATTAATAAGTGATTGCCAATGTGTTTGAAATTCAATTTTAAAAATTAATTCTGCATTTTCCGAAAGGAATAAAATCGTTATAAATGCGACGCAACAAATATTTACATATAAAGAATGCATTTAATTCAAATAAAATAATTATCTTTTTAGAAAAAAATAATGTTACACTAATTATAAAGAACGTACTTCTTACGTGATATACGTTCTCTGCTCTGCATATACGTTCTTTGCATTAATCAATGAACTGCTTTACCATCATTGAATATTTTCATATCCTTGTTGCTGCATAGCACGTATCTTTGTTCGAATATTTTATATAAAAATAATAGATATAATTTCATTATTGATATGACATTTGCTCTTGGCATGAAATGGGGTTTTGGGGTTGTCATAGGAATTTAAAGCGTTTTATTTATTTTTAGCGTTCGGGAGATTTCTGCTGAGTTAACAGTCTCCGATGGGTCATAAATACAACTCCATTCCGATTACATACTTATGACTCTCGTATGTGCCTACATATACTTCTAGCTTTTTTTGATAACAGAATAAAAAGCGTCATTAGATTAACGAAGTTTGAAATATACGCCTTTGCGCAAATATACATAATTATTTATTTGAATATCAGTTTAATTTTGAGTGTAATTATATAGGTAATACACATTCACTTATTTCTACAAAAACTTTACAAGCACTTTAACAAATACTAATTACTTCTCTTATATAGTCGTATTATTAAGCTGAGAAATATATTAACACAATGGATTGGATTAAAATGAAAGATTCGAAAACTAATGGATCGACCATCGCAAAATCCCTTACTAGACCATCCATGGTATTGGTATGGTTCTTGCAACGTATTAATGTTTTGAAATACACATACACACATAAATGGAATGCATTGATGGCAGCAAATTTTTATTCCAACGAATTGAGCGTTAATAACTGTTTGAGCACCTTTGTTTGGGATGTTTCACGTATCTCTCCAGCCAAAAACATTTCGTCTACTACCGTGTACACTTTATAGAAGTTGAAGACTAGGTCCAATTCACATACGTTATGGAAATATTCATTAAGAACTTCTACGAAATTGTGTATCGCTTCAAGATAGCATAAATTATTGTCGTTGACATCAACGCATATACAGAAGTAAAGACCGGCGTAGCGACGGTATACAATTTTAAAGTTCCGGAACTGCAAGTGTAGAAAAAAATATTTATTTATGCTACTTGATATGAGGGTATTCCAACTATCACAAAGAAGTACTTCTGTTTTTCGTGGCAACAAAAATATATAAATACTAATACACACCTCCACAAAATTGGTATGCTTTGCATCTCTTACGGTCACCACTGCATGAACTTCTTCAATCAGTTTTTGCTTTTCGTCATCATCAAAATTCATATACCACTTAGCTAAACGCGTCTTGCCAGCACGGTTTTGTATCAGAATAAATCGAATCTGTCAAATAAATATATATTAAATAATAAAACCACAAAATTAATGCAACGCCCCCTATTTGCTCACCATCTTTTTCAAAGATTCTCGCTTTTTGATCTATTATTCCAGCAGCTCAGTAAATTGGACAAAATTGTGATAATGAATTTCACTGATTTTTTTGCATCATTACACCAATTCAGGGTTGCTAACTGACCAATTTTTCAGTGATGCTTTTAATTTTATTATTTATATGAAATTCCTTATATTCCGAAAATGTATATTATATTGAAAATCGATTTCAGTAATATAATAAATTAATTTTCTTAATTACTTAATACATAGTTTTAACTATAAGTAATATGGAATAATAAAAATATTTTCTTCTAATTCTTTAAATTACTTCATTTAATTTACTTAAAAGTATCAACGATTACTTCGTAAACGAGTTTGTCTGCCGTTGATTGTATTAATGTTTGTGATTTTTATTTATAAATTATTCTAGATTTTCAAAGCTACATAGTATTGTTTACAACTTTTTTATCTTCTAGAAGATAACGGAGTTACATTATCAAACAAGTGATAAAGCTGATCTGATTATATAAAAAGGAGTGTACTCAATTTGTATTTTTATCAAAAGTTCTATCGATAATTTAACATCTCTAATAACATATGATTGATTACAGCCTGCACAATTGACTGATACTTAACCAATGTAAAATAAAACAATTAGTCGTTTTTAAGTGTTTATACAACTAGATTTTTATTTTAGAGAACTTTGATACGCTCAAGGAAACAGTCGATTAATTTTAAATTACAGCAATAATGTTATTAATGTTAAATCGGTGTATATTTCGTGGTCAGAGTAAAAAGTTGTGGGCCAGAAGTTATACAGCAGCAGTGGACGCACAACAGGAATTAGCATTAAAGGAAAATTGTATATTAGTGGACGATAAGGATAAGGCAATTGGTTACAGTAGCAAAGAAGACTGCCACCGCGTGAATAAGCAAACTGGCGATATAAAATTGCATCGTGCATTTAGTGTATTCTTATTTAATTCAAAGGGAGAGATGTTGGTTCAGCGCCGTTCGACGCATAAGGTACATTTCGCGTTTACAATTAATTTGTATACATTTGATGTGTGCTAGGAATTCTGTATCAAACAATAATACTTTTTTTTAGATCACATTTCCCGATACATATACAAACGCCTGCTGTAGTCATCCACTGCATGACATTGATTTAGAACGAGAGGAATCAAATGCAATAGGCATACGAAGAGCTGCCCAACGACGCCTCAATTATGAACTAGGCATACCACAAGAACAAATACAACCAGAATATTTTCATTACTTAACGAGAATACATTACAAGGACTGTGGAGATGGCGTGTGGGGTGAACACGAAATCGATTATATATTATTTTTGCAAAAAGACGTTGACCTAAATCCAAATGAGAATGAAGTCAGTGAAGTGCGTTATATTAAACGAAATGAAATTGATGAAACTGTGTCAAAATTCAACGCACCACTTACACCTTGGTTTAGACTTATTTTAAGGAGTAAACTCAAAGAGTGGTGGGATAATTTGCATAACTTGAATCAGTATGTGGACACAAATGCCATTCACCGCTTTTCGAGATAAATAATAATTATAATGTGCATTTACATATCGGAACATGTTTATGGTAATCAGTTTTGTTATTGTAGTACTTTAAAAATTAAAGTAAAAGCATTAGTCACGCGGGCCATTTAAATATTTTACGTTATATATACTATACTATAAAACACATAAAAGTGTGTTCGAATTTATGAAGACTGGCTTGTACTTCTAAACGAATTTCGATGTGAAACTCTCTACAGTTAATTAAAGGGTGGATGTTTGTATATAATTTGCGAGTTAAAATTTTACTCATCTCTATTATTGTATATTTCAATGTACATATGTATAATTTTTCTCGCAACTGGCGGTTGATTAAAAAAAGTTATAGTCATTGATTAAGGTGCATATGGTTATACCAAAGAAGTCTGGCGCCCAAATGGTGTAACACCAAAGAGCTTTTAAAAAAGAATTTAGTTGGGTGTGGTTTTTTGGTTTTATGAAAAATGAATAAAAAAGAGCGATAAGTCACATTTCAGTTTTTATTTTATATTTTATGTTTGTATGTATACAATTTGTATTTGTTTATGTATATTTATGTAAATAACAATAAAGTACAATTGTTTAGTAAAACGATCACATTTACCGTGTTACTTTCATCTATCCACTGTGTTAACATGCGCATAGCTTTTGACTTACAACTATTTCTATATATGTATGCACCAACGTACATAAGTATGTATGTATGTTTTTTTGTTGAGTTGGCGTAGCACAATAAACATTCCGTAGCACAACAACAAATATCAAACAAAATGAATAATAAATATTTACAAGTTTTGGTGTAAAAAATCTTATATAATAGTAAAACAAATGTATGAAAATGGAGTCAATAAGCTGCAGCTTGACTTGGTTTTTGTGTTTTTTGTTTACACATATAAGAAGGGCTCAAAGCACTTTCTTTTCGCGCGACTTATATTGCTGCAACACCTTTAAATAATTTTATGTGTGTGATGCGAACGCGAATTTGTCATATTGTAGTATTCAATATTTTTTATATATGGATATATTTAAACGTGTCTTAAACGTTTTGTATAACTTTTAATAAATATGTGTTTTATATACATAGATTTAAGCATTTTTTAAGAATACATATCACGGGACGGTGAAGTACAAATGTATGCAGCTAAATTATTTGGATTATCACCCATTATCCCTGCGTTTATCCAAAACCAAAACGAAAATCTACATTCAAATTTCAGTCAATTCCTTTAGGTTGTATTATTCGCATTATATTTAAATAAATATTTTAGAATTTCGTGTTTTCTGTAATGATAACTAACTCTAAAATGATTCAAATAATCTTCTTCGAATCATTCAGTTGATTTTATGAGTATATTGTGGATTTGCATGCGCTTTAAAAACACGTCGTAGTTAGTACGTATAGTATATGTGTATATTAAATAGGTATCGATTTCGTTAAAAATATATATTTTTAGCCGTTTGTCGTTTCTTTATTTTTCTTTTTATCAGCCAATTGGCTTTCTTCGCACTTCATTTAAGGCACTTTTGAAGTCTTGTAGTTCTTAGTTTATGTAGGAATTTAAGCAAAAAACTATATTACCACTTAAAAAATTTTGGCACTTTCGTTTTGAATTCCTTCTAATGCATTCACTCGTTTTGTAATTGTTGATAACGGCGCATGCTTCAATTGCTTTTTTGCGCACTAAGCAATTTTATGACAGTCTACATAAGTAAAATCACAGCCATTGGCATTTAGGATAGTCCAAAAAGCTTTAATGCATTAAATGCAGTTGCTAAAGCTACTTCGTCTGGTGTTTTCTTCATGAATGCAGCTATCATCTCAACTATGGCGGGCAAACTACAAGGTTCATTGCGTTGAAAAGTACAGTACCTGAAATAAAAAAGTTAAAATGTTAAATTAAAATAAATATGCAGATATAACTTTTATAACCAACCTATGTAAATATAATAGTGAGCGTTCTGTTATACCAGTCTTAACATGTTGCGGCAGCTTGGAAGCTCTTGTATTTGGATACATGAACGGCGAGTCCGTTTCGACAAGCAGTCTATCTATAGGCAAAGTTCCATTTTCTAAGAGTTTGCGCACCCCACTATCTGATTTGTCCTGCAGAATTTTAGTGATAGATTGCGTTACAATATATACATGTTTAAAATTTCTTAACAACTATTTATTACCTTGCATAAATAACCAGTTAAACTAATATAGAATCTCCTATTCAGATATTCGACTGCTTCGTCCGCTGTGCCCATGAATCCTCTTATGATCACAGGCGGTAAATTCTCAAATCTGCAAATGCATATTAAATAGTAAATAAATAATAATAAAAAAGATTAACTTTGGTTGGACCAAGAACTTAATTTTGATCGATCTGTTCGTATGGAAGTTTCCCATACAATGTCTTGATTTGGTTTTTTTCATTTTGTATGTTAGGTACATACATATAGTATATGTACTGTATATATGCCATATTAGTCCGATCAAAAAAATTTCTTCGTAGATTGTAGCTTTGCTTTCGTCACATACTTATGTATATATATACGAAATTTCGATTAGATATTTTGTCACATAAGAAAGTTTTCCATACTAAGTCTTGTTTGTATAGCAACTATATGCTGTAGGGGTCCGTTTTCGGCGGTACCGACAACTTCTTTAGCTGAAAAGTTCGCGTATACACAGACAGACAGACGGAAACGACTAACTTAATATACTTTGTTCAGAATATACATCTAAGCATAATAATAACTTACTTATCTAGTATATCGAGTACATCTTGTTGCGCGGAGCGCTCATGTATCAGTAATGATTTGTTCAATTGGCAAGCCAAATGAATCTGCTTTTCAAATATCTCTTTTTGTGCCTCGGGCTCAGAGAAATCGCGCTGATAGTCTAAGCCGCAAGGTCCAATGGCAACGCATTCCTGCGAAGCCGCAATATGTTCGAACTCGAACCAGGTATTTGGTTCTTCGATAATTGACTTGGAGTCGTGTGGATGTATGCCAGCAGTCGAATAGATTATATCGGGATAAATCCGTGATAGACGCAGCGCTTCTTTGCTAGATTTTACCGATGTACCTGGAACCATAATTTTTTGAACACCTACAAAAATATAAAAAGCAATTTTAATAAAAACTCAATATAACATATAATGAGTAAGTAAATTTGTAAGGTTTTTATCTTAAAACTTGCAGTTTCGTTAATTATATGCAAACGACGTAAACGGAGACTTCCCGTAAGACCTTTGAGGTCAAAATGAATACACATTCATACAAAAATAAATATTTCTTATTTGTATGCGCATATTAATGGGTGTGTAGATATTTATGTGCGTATACATACATAAAAGAATACGAATACGCAACGCCTTGTTATTATCGAAGAAGATCGCAACGAAATCTTTATGAAAACAGACTGCGCTAATTGACAAAATATGTATGAGCAAGCATACACACATATGTCCGTATATAAGTAAGGAATATAATATGTTAAATACGTCATCCAGAATTATGTACTATATTTCTTCATGCCACATACCTGCATCTTTTGCTCGCTGTATAACTGATTCCAGATCACGGCTATATTTTTTATTTGTTAAATTCGCGCCTGCATCAATCACTATGAGATTTTCGAAGCAGTGCTTCATATCCACTAAATCTAAATCCACACCGATACCCAAGCTACCTGCCATGCTTAAACCAGCGCCAGCGCTAGTATTAGCAGCAGAGGCTGTGCCAGCTATAGATTGTGCCATTATCGTAGAGGTTTTATTATTTTTGTTTTTGTTTATTACTACCAGTAACTCCAATGATTAATCGTGTTATCTGTAAATCGAGTGGTGCTTGCACGTTGACTCTTGACGAAAATAGATATGACGAAATAACAATACAACAGCACACAGCGAAAATTGTTTTATATGCACATTAATTATGATGAATATCGTTGAAAAATAATGACGTACGGCGTTTACCGAAGGTATTGTCGCGATAACACAATAGTTACGGTAAAACTTAAGGTACACACGCAAATCAAGCACATTAAAAACGTTAGATTGGTAGGAAAATTAAATTAAAAATGTTATAGAAATTGATCACGACTGCTGGCAGCTGGCGGCCAAGAAATTTAGTAAAATACTAGAGTGAACAGTATTGCCAACTTCGCTTTGTGTGTTTTTACAATTGTTGGGCAATCCTAAAAGCACAGTGTGCCTAAACGACTAATATAATATAATATATGTAATAATTGACTGAAAATAATTTCAAACGCGTGAATATGTAATGAAGTCAAATAAAAAGTGGATAACGATGAAATGCTATTGAATGTAGAATTCGCTTTGCGAACACCTTTAGATCGAATTTGTTAAGCCGTTAATATATAGGATGATCTAAATACATGTATTTTATTTAATTTGAAGTGTGAATATTTTCATGTGTATTTATCGTTAATTAATCATATTTAAATTTCATTTTAAAATTTATTTTATTTTTAATTTTGTTATGCCAAATATTGAATTGCAGACAAAAAAATTAATTTCAAAGTAAAAAAATTGTTTTGGAATTTAAATTTGGGTATTTCGTGTTCTACTATTTTGGATATCGAATTGGCAGAGAAGTGGACCCAGTTAACCAGCTATGACTGTTTACTCATTATTAATAATATATTATTCCACAATTCTATTAAGGAAAACACAAGTTCTCAACATTTCAAATAGTTTTTCTTTTCAATTTATTTGAGTATTTGTCTATTTAATTTAATGCAATATGTATTTTGGAATATCTAACGATGATAACTTCTTGAATACAGCATGGCAATAAAATCGGTTTTTTGAGTATTGTACGTATATTTCTTATATTTTATGTGTTGTGTATCTGTTTTTTTTTCGGTTGTTTTGGGGTTTGCTTTAACATTTACACAATGTTTATGACATAATCTTCTGTAGAACATATATTCGATATATGCCATAATTATATATATGCATTTATTATTTGTATTTGCTTCAATTACATTTAAACTAAAAATTGTTATTGGCAAAGTAAATCATAACAGTGAAGAAATTGGTTATTTTTTTTGTATTCGTACTTGATTATAATATGTAAATACAATTTAGTATTTATATATTCATGTTTAATTATTGTTTTCAAATCATATGCGTACTATTGACTCATGCGTGCATATGGAAAATATTTTATAAAATATTTCTTAAATTTAGTATGCTGTAAATATTAATGTGAAATACATTTCTTGTATGCGTTTTTGTTTTTAATACATTAGTATGTAAGTATGAGTTAGTTTGTTAGGTACATTTTTAAAATGTAATACTTTTGTTTTTGGAATACGTGGTATGTGTGACGGTTTCATTTTTCTTTTATATCAAACTTGTGATTTAAAAACAATTTCATATTTCTAGTATGCAATATATGTATATAACTGTATGTATGTTATTTTTTTTAGCTAGCTATCCCATATAGCTCTCCCAGATATGAATATAAGGATGTCCGTTTTTTCACAAGTTGATTCGTGTTTTACAAGCGCTCCCTGAAGTTTCAGTTGGCATAAGAATTTTAATTTTGATAAAGAATTTTAACCGCGTATAACTTTAAAAAGTGTGGTTTTATAGAAAAAATCATCAAAATCTTTATTGAAAGGATTTGCAGTAGAATATCATTTTTTGAAGGTTGTAGATTTAAGTTGTTTAATGCAAAAAATCAAAAGATAAAAAAATCCTATGAGAAAATAAATATAATTTAAGCACGGTTTTAATAAAAAAAAAAACAGTTTTTTCGGTTGGACCCTGTTTTAGCGCAAAAACTGAAACTTCAGTGGGCGTTTGAAAAAATTCAACTTGTAAAATAACGCACACCCTAATGAGTATATTTTTATTTAATTCTGTGACTTTTCTTAGTTCAATTAATTTCATTTCTTTTGTTTGTATATATAATCTATGTATTTAGTAGATTTTTTGACAGCTAATAGTTAATATTGAATATGAACATACAAAAGCGGCTAAGTACAAATTCTTTTCACATTCATACGTATGTATGCATGTGCTTGCTATTTATCTATATAAATGTGTATATGAAGTGTTTGTTGTCTTTAGTATATTTGGAGTATTTCTTCTTATTTTATTTTTTGACTTTGTTTGTGTGTGTGTTTTTTCGATTACCTCTATTAGTTAGTGTCTCTATGTACTTACTATTTATGCTCTAATAAATCTTTGGTATTTATTTCAAGTACTTGTATTCTGTTTTGGTATTAACTTCGCTCTTTGTTCCATGAATGCAGTTACATATATTCCGTATCTGTAAGTGTTTATAAAAATGTAGTTAAGTAACTTTTATAAAACTTTGAACCATTTTGTCGATTATTCTATTTTATTTTGTGCCAAATGACAACGACGATTGCGTTTGCTGCATTTGATATACATAAATATGTATCTAAATAGCTTATATTAATAGAAGAGTGTGCTTGAGTAAATTAGATCACACATTTGGGGAATGTTTATATTTTAATATATATTGTACAAACATATGTTATGTATGTATGTCGATATGCGCACATGCAAACTTAACCTCACAAAACATGGTACATCTTCGGAGCAGGAGCCCTAATTAATGACTTATCGAGCTTTTAGCATCAGCTACATAATAAACATAGTAAAGCAACGGTTGCGCTCATTCTGTAGTAGTAATAAATTGGATGTGTAGTTCAAACCTTCCGATCCATTAGGCAATGGTATCAAAGTTTACCGTTTTATACGGCAAACTTGTTGGAAAAGTAGGATAAAACATAAAATTTGAAAAATGTAGTTTTTTCCATGATATTTTATCTAAATGTGTGACCAAATTTATCCAAGCTTCACTATGTATTTATTAAGCATATATAATAGTTAATTTTCTTTTTTCAAGCGTTATTTTTACATATAGGTTATTGTATAGATGCTTTTGCACCCTGCAGGCAATATTAGAATATCGTAAACCAGGTTGGGCCGCATTAAATAGTAAATTAACTCTTAAATATTATTAACCTTCACTGCTTAGTTTCCCCATAGCAAGTTTATGCCAATAGGCTCACATATCGTTGTTGTTATTGTTGCAAAGATGTTCCCATTTTTAATTTTCTAAAATGGAAGAATGCGAGTTAATCACTTTTTTCAATTTATCCATGCCATGCTTCATTTGGTTTTGCTCTTTGTTCCATTATTCTTCTATACTTAAGATCATATTTGTGATTCTGTTTCTTCTATCTGATCCTGATGCTTTATCTATCTTTCTGACCACCTCACCTTAATTGAATGAATAATTTCAAGAACATTGTGTCAAAATTTCAAGTCGTTGGGACAAAACTGACGAAGTTAAAAATATTTTTTTACTGTTCTTATGAATGGTTTCCACCAGATTTTCACTTTTAAGCGTTTTTCTTCTGCACGACTCACGTTTTCAAAGTCGGTGTTCCTCAAAACTACAAGACCGATCATTTTCAAGATTTGATTATTAAGTAATTTCGTTTGACGACAACAGCTGATTCTTTTGATTTTTCCGCAGCCAACTTCATATTTAACCGCTTTACCGTTATATATTAGAACAGCTGATATACTAGTAAGTTATGTTTGTAAAAAAAATAGTTTTTGATACTTTATCGGTTAAAGGAAGATTAAAAACAGCATTTGCGAATTTTACTGTTTTACTATCAAAAGGGTAAAAAATCCAGTTCAATCACGACGAATTCCGGCAATATCAATCTTGACAATGCACCATATCTTGGAAAGACGCTCGAAGCCGATGTGAATAATATATAGTCGTTGATAGATGCTAATCGTCGAAAAACGACTGGGATTAATTTCGAAGCTTGACATATGGTTCCTCATGTTCTTATAGAGCGAGATTTATTTCGACACTTTAACGACTGGGATTTGCTTACTGACGGCGAAAAGTGGGTGATTTATAAGAATGTAAAGCGCAAAAGATCATGGTCTCACCACTCAAACCACTAAACCACTTCCAAGGCTGATAGTCACCCAGAAAAGGTTATGTTGTCTATTTGGTGCTACTTCAAGAAGATGCTTTATACCGATAATACTACGAATAATTCTGAAGTACAATGCCATAAGCTGGACAAATTGAGTGATACACTCTGACAGAGTAGACCAGAATTGATCAATAGAAAAGGTGTGGTGGTCCACAAGGATAATACGAAACAATGTACAAGTTTGATGACTTGTCTTGCAGCTTGAATGGAATATGCCCACCATATTCTCTTAGCTTTACTATCTTCGATCCTTTACTTATTTCGATCTCCGAAAAATTGTTTGGTCGGGAAAACCTTCACCTCAAACCAGGACCTCAAAAACCATTTGAACCAGTTTTTTTGCCTGCAAATATCGAACATTTTATGAGCGCGGAGTCAATCTCTTGACTCATGGAAAATATATAATTTCATAAAATATTTTACTCCGTTGCCGTATAATATTTTTTCGAAATGAAAACTTCGTAGAACATTCTACGAATGTTATATTTCAATGTATCATTGGTTTAAATAAAGATATTTTACTCAATCAATCTTTTATAGTATAATGAATCTGTAAACTTTTAAAATACACTTAAAGCCATTTTTCCTGCAGGGTACATTAACATGTATATACATACATATATGTAAGTGTATTCAATTATATAATTTATTTATGCGACATAGCGCGCTATCCTGGCTTTCCCTAAATGCGATTCAAATCGAAAATAGAAAATGTTGGCTGATAACTATTATTACAATACATTATTATTTATATTAAATATAAATAATATAATCTATAAAATTTACAAGCATGTGAACTAATTTGATTAGCGCATTAATAACGTTATTGAATAACAAAATATTTATATAACCTCAATTTCTTTTGTTGCCCATTTGGTTTTTGCTTTGAACTATTTGTTGAATTGTTCGTTGAAGAGGTTATATCCACTTGTAAATTAAAAAAAAAAAAATATTTTGCATATACGTATATTGAAAGTACATATGTATGTATATTTGAGCATATAGTATTCCCCGAAAATTTGAAGCCAATTCTGTATATTGTTTCAGAGATGTATGAGCGTATTTGTAAGAAATTTTTTAAAATGAACTGGAGGCCCGACTGGGGATCGGCAACGTGATCAAGGGAATCCAAAATTATAAATTCTGTAAATGTACACCACTTTTATTTATTTTTTAAATAAAATACCTCTTCAAAACAAAAATTAAAAAAACTTATAAGTGGATATATCCTCTTATAGCGAATCCAAACAATTTTCTAAAATTATTTATCCATAACTGTGCATGATGCTGTGAATTTAATCCACTCATATAATATATAAGTATATACACATAAGTGTATATATGTAACTATATAATATTTATGTACTAAAAGTTGTTAACAAAACAATTCTAGGCGCCTTACTTGTGTTTGCTGGAGTCTATATAAGTCACACTGCCAGCGAGACGGTCAAGTGTGTCTAATTTTCAACATTATACGCATGTAACTATATTCATAGTTAATATAATAAATACATATTTTATGTTAATTTAACAATATTATATATATATATATTTTTTTTTTCATTATTGTGATCAATAATTTTTATAAAATGCGAAAATGTTAAAAAATAATAAGCAGAACAACTTATTTACATACATACACACATACATATATATATGTATGTATGCTTGCATTTATGTAAATATTCTATGCTTGTTTGTAAGTAAGTATATATGAAATTGTTAGCAAAAATTATTGCTCTTTACCGAAATCAACACTTTCAATATAAATATATAAATCGTAAGAATGTTGTTCTTAATCATAAATGTTGCTGTTAGTAGGTACATTGCATTTAGAACTCGGTGTGATTTAAATTTTACATATAGTACATACACATATTGGACAGTTGAGATACTTCTGCTCTGCTTTGCAAGTACTTAGTATGTTTGTATGTACGTATGTATTTATACCATATATGTATGTATGGCTGCGTGTGTATGTATGTATTCCTTTTTCTTTCTTACATATGTATTTGTTTTTATTTCTGTTGTTGTATTCTGAAATTCATTCAATACTCATAAAAATACAATTTTCAAATCGCATACTTCATTATCAAACATTTCATTAGCGTAAATTTGCATGTATTTAAGTATGTATACAGTATAACAATCATTAAAACTGTGTGTGTGTGTGTTTGTATATCCGAAACTATCATATGAAACTCGTACAAAATGCATATCACCCAACATTACTTATAATCATTATCATCAAAATCATCATCACCAATATTATAATCGTCATTATAATCACCAAAATCATCATTATCATTATCATAATCATCATTATCATCATCAATCTTCATCATTATATTCGTCGCAATCATCATCGATCTTCATCATTTTATTTGTCACAATCATCATCTTAATTAAGTTAAATTAAGTTCATAATCTTTACCATCATTTTTCTTCAATGTCATCATCATTATCATCATTATCATAATCATCATTGTTGCCCGCCCACAATTAAAAACTGTACTTAAGATTATGCGCACCTCTAACTAAGCTAGACTTAACTATAGCACTTACGCACTGACATACAAACATTCAATACACCAATACACCTGTAAACATGTATGTGTGTATTTTTGTATGCACCTGCTCTTAACACTGATTTAAACACCTATCATACATACAATCGTAACATATACACATACATACATATAAGAAATGTGCGTTCTGATTACAATTTGCTTTTCACTTCGTATGCATTTGCTTCCCGTTACACTAACACACTACGTTTAGGATATGTATGTAAGTTACAACGCTCAATAGTACACTTTTATGTGTGTGTGTGTGGCGCGCGCTTTGTTTTTGCTTTGTTTTTTTTTCTGTTTGTAAGTATGTGTGGCTGTATGAAATTTTTAGTATAAATCGTAGTGTTTTGTTGGTGTTGTTGTTATTATTATTTTCCATATAATATAATATATAGCAATGTTAATACGAATAATCATTTATGAAATGGCTACGTTGTTAATCTTTCAATTATCTGCTATTATACTAGATTTGTTGTTATTGTTGTTGACTAATTTTCCTTTGTAATGCAATTTATAGTATTTATTTATTTATATTTTTGTTGTAATTTCTCCAAAAGAATTACTCAAAAATTTCTATATTCCGTCGAGGCGATGCGAGCGCACCGCCGAGTGATGCCTCGGTTTTCTTTAAGATCGAGACATGATGTCCAGTGCCGTCACCCGTGCGAGTGTGACACGCAATTATGGAGTCCTGTTTGTTGAGAACACCGCGGCGTTGATCGGCGAAAGAAATAACAGAATCTTGCTTTACCAACTGATGGCGTCTGGGTTCTATAAATAGCAGAAAAATAACAGAAAAATATATATAAGTGTGTCTATATGTTTTATAGACACCTTTAACGATGAGGTTTTTAAAAAACACTACGATTGCTTTCAGCGTATGTATATCTTTGGATAAGATCACAAGCGATCCCCTCTCACGTAGTAAATGTTTCATTGTTTGAGGGCTAGATAGATTCATAGAAATAAATTGACGCTTTCACTGCGATCTAAAGTCTTCTGTGCTCTCCCCTCAGTCAGATAGACTTACACAGGTCCAGCGCAATGTTTATTGATAGTTTTCGAAACAAAAATGGTTCGACTGGAACAATTCGGAAAATCTCGAATTGTAGTACACAATATTCATGATAGTTAAAACATTCATTCCAGAAACTTATTGAGATCATGGAACAAAAGTTAGTTCTCGTTTCTTTAGAAAACTTCCTATGACTACCCACTTAATGATTCTCAGTCTACAAGTACAATTAATCTAATAAAAATGAAATTTAAAGAGACATATAGCCTAAAATATTAAATTTCCGAGTCATTTTCAATAACATAAATTTTTATTTCATCAACATTTAAACTAAAAAATGGTGAAAGGGGCACTCGAACACGTGAACGATGCCTTAGAGAAGGTAATTCTAGATCTTTACGCAATAAGAAAATAAATACCACATAAGTATTGAAGGATTTACTTATGTGGCATGAGAAAACACGATTCTCTGTGGTAAGATTTAAGATACTAAACATACTGGAACAATATGTTAGATCACTCACCAGGCCTTTGATCCACAAACGAGATCACTGAGTCTTGCTTGACAAACTTTTGTCTTTTATATTCCAACATGGCGGCGCTGGTGCTGGGCGAACCATAATTGTGTGGAGTATCTAATTTAAAGCTCGTTCCACGTCGTGAATCAATTGACATGTTGTCTTGCGTAGAGCAGGAGTCCTGACATTTATCCAAACCATTGCGTCTAGCATCCATATATGAAACAATCGAATCCTGTTTGGTTAGTGACACTTTCGAACCATTACTATCCTGCTGGCAGAGCATACGACGTGATCCATCGCTAGAGGCGCTCTCTTGCTTGATCAAAAACTGTCTCGAGCCATGTGAGTCTTGCTTCAGCAACATTTGCTGTGACAGATTGCTGTCCTGCTTCAACATGGCGTTGTGATGATGACGACGCAACGATTGATGCTCATAAATATAGGAGACAGCGTTCGTTTTACGCAAGCCAGGGCTGCTGGGACTCTTTCGTGAGCTATTTTGGTGATAGTGCGAGGACTTGCGTGTGCTGGTGGTGGACGAGGCAATGGCGACGTTGTCATAATATCTGTAAAAATTCGTTAGGCTATAAGCGTCATATACATATATTTAAAAATAAATTGTAAAAGAAAGGACCTTATACGGGCACAGCATGACCGGGATTGTATAATAGCGGCGAAGCCACGTCGATATTTTTTGTTGAAAAATGCATATAAAATGGGGTTGATGCAGGAATTGGAAGAACCCAGCCACTGCGCGAAGGGTGTCACCTTGTAGAGTACTTCGCTTTCTTCGTTTGAAAGTTCTCCACCTGAAAAAAGTAAATAAAAGTTAACAATTAGATTTCAATAATCCAGAAAAAGAAGTTCCACATGAACTAACCAAATTTAATACGGGCGAAAATCACATAGAGTGGCAGCCAAGACAATACGAACAGTATAACAACTGCTACAAGCATTTTGATCACCTTCACCTTCGACTTCTGTTGCATGCGATCCATTTGTGCATCCTTTGAGTCGCCGGGAATCGAACGCGTAGACACCTTTATCCAAATCAACACATAGCATAGTGTTATCAAAGACATTGGCAGTAGATAGCAGGCCACTAAATGGGCTAGGAGGAAATATAGATTGCCATTTGAACCGGGTGGCCACACCTCCTGACAGAGGTAGAGGTTCGGCGCTGCCGGAAACGAGTCAGCGGCCGGCACGAGATCAAAGTATAAAAGCCAGGGTATTGTCGAACTCAAGGCAATCAGCCAGATGCATAATATCATGAAGCGTGCGCGACTCTTTGTCATCTGCTTAAGTGGCCACCAGATTGCAATGAATCTGAAAATGTCAAAAATATTTATGCACGCAATTTAGTAGCCATAAAAATGCAATTAAAAAGCACTGAAAAGTTAGCATATTGCTATTGGGGGACGTCATTAAAATGGAGGTGAAATTATTGTCGTTTATGACTCCATTTCACATTGATGTCAGCGGTTTACTGGTTTGCACTGAAATATTATATAGCTACTTATATACAGGGGGATTAAATATGAAGGAAGGCAACTACGATTTTAGTTCATTTTAGGGAATAACCTTTAATTATTATTCCTCGTCTACTTAAATGCGAGCTAGTTTTACATTAGCTTCGCGGATAACTGAGAAGATATTACGCCTACAGAAAGTGAAGACTCCATTCCAGTCGTTTCTTCTTTTCGCAACGCGAAGCCAGGTCCTTCTCCATCTGTTCTTTCCAACGGAGTGGACGTCTTCCTCTTCCTCTGCTTACCCTGGCGGGTCCTGCGTCGAATACTTTCACAGCTGGAGTGTTTTCATCTATACGCTCGACATGACCTAGTAAGCGCAGCCGGTGTTTCTTAATTCGCTGAACTATGTTAATGTCGTCTTATATCTCATACAGCTCATCATTCCATAGAATGCGATATTCTCCGTGCCCTACGCAAAAGGACCACAAATCCTTCGTAGAATCTTTCTCTCGAAAACTCGTAACTTCGACTCATCCGATTTTTTCATCTACCATGTCTCTGCACCATATAGTAAGACGGGAATAACGAGGACTTATAGAGTTTGGTTTTAGTTTGTCGAAAGAGGACTTTACTTCTAAATTGCCTACTCAGTCCGAAGTAGCACCTGTTGTCTAGAGTTATTCTGCGCTGAATTTTGAAGCTGACATTATTGTTGGTGTTGATGCTGGTTCCAAGATAGACGAAGTTATCTATAACTTCAAATCTATAACTTCAAATGACTGTCAACAGTGACGTGGGATCCAAGTGCGAGTGCGACGATTGCCAGACCAATTTGTTTTGCTTCCTTATCTAGGCTGGAGAAAGCAAAACTAACGGCACGGCATAATATCATCGGCATACGCCAGCTTTTACCTACTCGATTAAGTTCTGCAACTCGAATTATTTTCTTTAGCAGCAGATTGAAAAAGTCGCACGATAGGGAGTCACCTTGTCTGAAACCTAATAGGTCACAATCTGAAATATTCTGAACACAATTATTGAAACTTAGTTCCCGGGAAACTAGAACTAGAAATAAGTATTTACGAATTCACAAGTTAATAACTCCACTTTTTATGACCTAAATGCTCTTACATATATTCTTTATTTTATTTATTAATTTTAAATATATCTATGTATAACCTAATTCTAAGCCCATGTGACTAATTAAGTTAGTGACAAAATTCTAAGCGCTCTAACAGCTAATAAACTCACTGTCCATGGGAAGCAACAAAATTTATGAAAAATACTGAACTTGATCTTATTTGCTATCAATAACAGTGACTGAACAAAAAATCAGCGCATAAAGCGGCTACGGCATCGATCATCGTCCAGTGGAACAGCTGATTCGCGGGGTGAGTGCCAGGGCGGCCATTCGCATATTAGACATATATGAAAGTATATACGACTAGCGACAGAGCGATCTGGCTGCCCGTGCCATTGGCGCCAGCTGTTGCCACAAGTATGTGTGTACATATGTAAATACTTGCAAACATATTTCAGATGTGCATATGTACAAGCATTTTGCCGCAGTTGTCAAATGCAACTTTTGAAAAGTTACATTGAATAGAGTCGCAATGCCAATCTCCTTGGAGCCCACAGTAGACTAGATTAAAGCTTAGCGCGGCGCTGTCACCTCCACTACCGCTATAACAAACACATTGGTATGCCGGTAACTTACTTTCCAGCGCTAACATTGACCGCGGTCGTCCAGTTTTACTTCAATTTAACTCAGTCTAGTGGCTAAAATCGAAAATCGTCAAAATTGTATAAAAGCATTTGGAAATGCACTGAAATGCAACAGTCACATTAATCCCTCCGTTGCTATAACAACACACCTTCCAATATTTTTAAATAGTTTCCACTTTTCAAAACCCCACACACAACCAAAAATGTTCAAAATCGTAAGTATTTTTTGGATATTTGGGAAAATGCTTATTTTTGAAATTTTCTTTCTCTTTTTTCTCTTTTTTGACCAGGTGCTTGTACTCTCCGTCATCGCCTTCGCTTGCGCCGAGCCTGGTGTTGTGGTTGCTCCTGCCGTACCCGTTGCGCCGATCGTGCATCATGGCGCACACGCTGTGCACTCGTAAGTAGTTACCGTTAAACCCGCTGAGAAGTAGTAGCGCATTTCATGTTTAAAGAAAAGTGCGATATTTTGAAGTTATCAATAAAATATCGAATATGTATACAGAATAATACATATGTACTTAAGCAGATGAAAGTCTTCGAAATAAATAATAGCATTTATTCCAAGTGGTGCGAATGACCAGTCTGCCTGTCAGCATCTGCACTGAGTTGGAAAATTGCATTCTTTTTTGTAGCCATACTAAAATATTCATTGTATCTCAAATATTTTTCGCATTTTTCCGATTTTTCTCTTTTTTTTTTGTCATTTGCTTTGTTTGTTTTACGCACTCGGCGCATTTACTACGAGTATTAAGCATTTTCGCTTTTTTATTGCAGTCACGTAATTCATCATCCCGTGCCAGTGAAGACCGTCGTGACACCAGTCATTGCCAAGCCAGTGGTGCCACTCGTGCCGGTCGTAAAGCCAGTTGTGCCTGTAGTTCCAGTCCATCATGCCCATCCGGCCGTTGTTGTGCATCACTGAGCGCCGGCAGCATGGCAGCTGCAGGCGCCCCAACACCAACGCCAACTCCCTCCGCAGCACCCACACAATCAACCAGGAACGTTGATGAGAATCAACGAAAGAACGACTCGAAGTTAATCGAATGCAACAACGGCTTAGTGCGTTAATATATGTAGATTACAAGCTCCTTACTCCTATCCTACTTCCCCTTCATTCTTACTTTAATTCTGTACTATGAAATCCCCGAAATTAGTTAAATACAACAAGCAAAACAACAATAAAATTGTGAAAATCATTTAGCACGCTATGTGTAAGGCAATCATGGCAAGCATGATGTATGTCTGTAAGTCTGTATGTATGTGTGTTTTGGTAACGTGGGCAGCGCAACGAAAGGTTGTTAGTTCTTGAACTAACTATGAACATTATAATATATGCGTAAATATTTGCAAGAAATCATGAAAGTGCACAAAGTTGGTTAAAACATCGTGTTGCGTTTCACTTTCGTTTTCCATTAACCTTTGCAAATTTGTTTTTTTTTTTTTTTGTTATTGACGATGACTTGTACTTTGTTTTGCAAAAAAAAATTATATTAGGTTGTCAAAAAAGTCTTGCGGCGGTATTTTCGCTAGTTGGCGCTGAAAGCGCGTAGTTCTAGTTTTATTCGTCGCATCGGGTCATGCTATACCTTTTTGGAAAGCTCATTTCACGCGCTAGCACGCGTTTTATTGATTATCGTTTCTTTTAAGTCGTTCGTGAGTTATAGCGTCGCAAACATGGAGCAAAATAAAGAGAAAATACGGCATATTTTACAATACTACTACGATAAAGGCAAAAATGCATCTCAAGTCGCCAATAAAATTTGTGCAGTTTATGGACCCGATAAGATTTCCATTTCCACCGCACAACGATGGTTTCAACGTTTTCGTTCTGGTGTAGAGGTGGAAGGCCTGTCGTCGAAAATTGCGATAAAATCGCTGAATTGGTCGAAAGAGACCGGCATAGTAGCAGCCGTAGCATCGGTCAAGAGCTGGGCATGAGTCATCAAACTGTTATAAACCATTTCAATAAATTCAATAAATCATTCGAATCGAGTACAATTTATCGTTGACGGAGAGCCAAAATAATTATATTACCCAAAAACCTTACCTAATGTGTGTAATATAACTGAGGAACTGAGAATAAATGAGAACAGTGCTTGTATTATTGCCTACACAAAAGTGTGGCACAGAGCAATTAGTTCCTATAACAAACAATTCAAGGAACAATTAAATCAAAATATGAACTTCGTTATTAAATGTATGGAATACCAAATTATTTATTAAAGGAACTACTCAGGCATATGCATTTGACCTTTGTAAATGCTGCACTGAACTTCTTTTGATATTTGAGACTTGTTATGTTATCGGCCCTCGCCAATTGGTGATTCACTTATTTCGAACAGAAATACTTGTAGTCAGTCTGTATTCGACAAATTTAATCTTAACTGTTTCTTAATGGTGTGCCCTAAATTTTAACTACTTCAAAAATTTTGATTGACAGAAATGATAAGCCATTTTATAACCATCTCGTCCTAAATTAATATTGTGGATTTTTTTACTAATTCTTTTTGGCCAGTTTTTCATTAATGGTCACAAAAAATATTACTGTGCTATATAATTTTTAGACGCTGAACAGGATACACAAAGGGCGAGTTAACTATTTTTTTTTTCCAAAAATTGCAGAATTCCTTTGTTAATAGTGTATGTTTGCAAAAATAAAAAATTCTAATAAAATATTCATTTTTTTAAATGCGAATAAATTGTTGAAAATCGGCTATTTTTATCCGAGGATACATGGGTTTCCCTTAAATAATGAAATATTTTAAATATAAGAAAAAAATTTATATTTTTGTGTTGATCTATATTTTTTTTGTGTTAAATTGAAACATGCCAATTTATTACATTCTTATTTGTGTTGACGAAGACTATAATACTTTCCATTGTTTTTAAATGCAAATGAAATTAATTAGCAAAACTCCCCACAGTGAAGCTAAGTACCGCCCCGTGTAATCAGTATACATTAAGCAAATATATATATTTTATTTAACCATGGTTTAGAAGCATTTTCTGTACGTTTAATTATACAAAATCTCTTTTTCCGTTTTTTTTGTAACTGATTTGTATTGCGCTTGGTCGACATTATAGGCGGCAATGTTAATTTACATGTTACAAGAGCCGGTTAAATTAAGGACTATTATGAAAAGTGGGTAGTGTGGGTAAATGCTTTACTTACCTATCCAGTGATACGGCAATTAGACTGTAGACGGATGCTGCCACAGATACGCCCTGTATGTATGGCACTGTCTTGCACATCAGCCAGCCCAGCATCCAGGCTAAAAGAAGAGCATTAAAACAAAGGCAATTAATTAGAGTAACTGGCAATGAGACAGACAATTAACATAATGGGAGCATTAACACATACAGCTGTATATATATTCTTTAAATATATATCGATATATATAGAGTAATATATTTTTTTCCTTTAGTGTTACGAATTTGATTTTATTAGTTTTCATGAAGGCTTTGATAAGTATTTATGTCCGATTCGTTTGGTATTTTATCGAATTAATGGAATAGTGCTATTAAAGTATTCGATTTTTTAACGGTTATTTAAAGAAAAAACTGTCTTTCATTTTTCCGTTTCAAATCAATAATTTTGGTAAAATTTCCAATCTCTCAATGAGTCCGTCCCATATTTCGTCCGACAGAACGATATATACGCGAACTAGTTCCCTTAGAGTTTAAGATTTCGATCTGAAAGTTACTCTACCAAAAGTTACTCATTTGTCTGAAACACCGTTATCGGACCATTGTGACTTATAGCTACCATACAAACTGACTGTAGCTAATCAAGTTCTTGTATGGAGTTTTGCTTTTCGATCTCTGAAGAAATTTTTCCGTTCGGTATGCATCTGTGAAAGATATTAAAGCTTCGGTGCGGACTTTTCTTGTTTGACATTTATTTTTCAAACAAGATTAAAAATTACTATCAAAAGAATTAAAGGATTCAAATATACGCCACTGGATTTTTATATAACCTCCAAAATTTTCTACTAATAATTAAATATTTTTTTTTTTAATAATTTTTTTGACAAATTTATGATTTCAGTCCATTTACTCTATTTTTACAAACAGTGCGACTTTCGATGTTGTTGTAGCAATATCAAAATAATTTTAAGGAATAGATGATAAAAAATCATTGTTGGATCCACATTTTTCGTTAGCTACGTGTGAAGATCCCAAGGGAAAAGCTCAGTTTCAAAGTCATGTGTCTTACTTTCATAGCAGGCTATTATACCTAAACACGCAACCACATTTATATATACACATACTGTATAAATTGCAGATGCATATAAATCAAGTAAGAATCTCGTACACGTAAATGCCTTATCAGCAGAAAAGTAGATGAAGTGCTCTTGACTTTGCACCTACTTATGTAGATGCGTCAAGTACATTTATCTGCCCGTATATAGGAGTATGCGAGTATGTTTATTATGTACTTGTACAGCACGCTGCTTTCTCAAGCCTGCTTTAAAATGTCATTCAACAAATGTTGCGTATACGCCGTGAAGGACGAGAGATGCTATTGCATTGGCATTGATGAGCCATGCATACAAAAATACAAAAGGTATGAACTTATTTGTGTGTGTATGTATGTGTGCATATGTAGGGTATATAATTCAAATATGTGCAGGTGAACAAAATGTCATTACCTCCAAAGTGAGTTAAGAGCGCAAAGAAAAAAGATGAAATCACATTCTTAACACTTAATTACACCTGAGGTTAATATGTGTCCTTAAGGACGCTGGACGGTAACAAATACCATAATACCTATTAAATCGTTGTGATATATGTGGGGCTATGTAATTTGACCAGCATTTAAATTAATGCTTTTAAGGGCAATAAAAGGCACGTGTGCTAAAGAGATAACAAGTTCAATAACAGTTATTTACTAACATAAATATTAACCAAAAAAGTAACGTACCGAATGTGAGGCAAAAGATATTTGAAAACATTTAGTTGTCCAGTTTCGCGTTTTATCAAAATTTCGTGCATATTTAAATCGGAAAAAATAGCAATCAGTTCACAGCAAATCAACTTATTAAAATAGCAAACAGCGCCAAAATATAGGCAATATTTTCTAGCCTTATATACTTTTTAGAGCTCAATTCGCACATGTAGAGATTTAATATAATTTTTACCTTTCACGCGTTTTTTTAGCTAAAAATTCATATAAAATTATTCTTAAAAAAATTCAAATCATAGAAAATTATATTGCTCTTTTGAAATTGATTATCTCCCACGTGGATTACACAAATGAGAATAGCAATTTAGGTGTAAATTAACCGTTTACCAACTGAAAATATTCCACTGCCAAAGACAACAATTTCCGTTGGCAATTAATTTTTATTAAATACAATAAAACCAAAAAGTCATACTCATAAAAGCCACTTTGCTTTTCAGCACCAGGGACTACGTGATAATTGTCGTTGACAAAACTTATTAAGCATAAAAATGCTTACGGACATTTAACTCGACATTTTTCCGTTTACCCTGTTATGAGGAAGATTTTAGCTTTTACTTTTACGAGCAATACAGTAAACACTCTAATAGACTTTCTTCATTGCCCATATGAGCACAGCTTCCGAATTCGCATTTTTATAACGGAAACCGAAAATTCGCCTCATAAACCTTTTCGCACACGTGCTCCACGCATACGGATATACTTTCATTTCCACATTTGTATCTGTGGATAGGTATGTACCTGTAGTGGTGTTGCAAATATCGTTATAACACCAAATTCGATCATAGCTTTCAATAAACGACAAATATAAATTTATTAGCAATAATTTCAAATGTTATTTATCGATAACGTATTACGTGGAGTGTATTCGCTCGAAAAAATGAGTTTAGTTTATGGCGAATATGAACTCAGTACATGTTGGAAATCTCATTATTATAAAAGCTCCTTTGATTCCTGTTCTACTTTAGTACACTTTTTTAAGATGACTTTATTGTATTATACCTTTTTAATGCTCGGAAGGTATTGTTAATTGTTTCTGGAAAATAATGTAATAAGTCCATTATTTCTATTTAAAGTAATATACTACGACTAAATTTTTATACTCTTGCAACCAGTTGCTACAGAGTACTTGTACTTGGAACATAGGTTCCGTAGTACAAAAATGGGCACAATGAGACCACTTCCACTCCCTCAAATCGTCCTTAAAAATGAAGATATCAGGCTGCAATTTGATACAGAGGATCGCAGTAGCAAGGGGCATCTGTGGGCAAAGTTTTTTGAAAAAGTGGGCGTGGCCCCGCAATCTAACATGTTTAATGCAGATATCTTCTAAGCCACTTAAGCTACAACAACCAAATTTGCTGAGAACAAATCATATAAGAATTTATACCGACAGTGTGAAAATGGATGAAATCGGAGGATAACCCGCTCACTTCCCATATAACGGTGCTGTTAAATAAAACGATAAATCAATAACTAAATACGCTAGAGAAGTTAAATTTCACCACCGTGATAGTAAGAGACAGCTTTATAGGAGCTGGTATAAAATTTGGACGATGGGCGTGGTACCGCCCTCTTTTTGGCCAAATCCCATTTCTCGGGACCCGACCATCTGATTTCGACAAAACTTAGTACGCGGCATTCTTTTCATATTCCTATGTCATACTGTAACAATGGACAAAATCGGACAACAACCACATCTACTTCCCATAGCACAATTTTAAATTTCACTTCAATCTTTCAGTTTCCAGTACACAAATCAAGAAGGAATTGATATAACGGAATGAAACTTTTCAGGAATAATGTCTTTAATGCGTGCCACTTTATGCCCAAAAATTGTTTAAATTCAATAAAAACTGTTCAAGCCCCTATATACCGAATATTTAGACCCCGGTACCTAATATTCAATTTTGATCGAAAACGTCGGTCAAGGTGTGAATATATTACTGAAATTGAGGGATAATCCTTCTATTGTAATGGTATATCTGTATGTCGAAAATGGGTTGAATCGGACCAATTCCCTTAGTTCCCATATATAGTATGTTTTTAATATAAACATTTTCGAACTTCGGGAAAATAATTTGTCGAGTTTTTAAGTTAATTCTAATAGAAATCACAGGTTTTGTTGATACAATCATAATGTAATTAAATCGAAAAAAAGAGAATAGATTAAGAATTTTTCGGAGGTAGAGATCAGTACTTTATTTCATTAATATTCTCTAAATTCATATGCCTCATTGATCTTAGCTTGTCTTACGCTGTAATTATTATTTCTTTGCGACATTTTAGGAGTTGTTCAACAAAATTAATAACTTTAGAGTTTTCTTCAAGGCAGTGTTACATAAAAATTTTAATAACAATTGTATTATACCGCGAGTAAAACATATTAAAAAAAGAGAAGTTTAGTGAATGATTTTAGGCTTGCAAAAAAATATTAGAGCTACGGCCATTGTGAATGCCGGTTTGTGAGTTTGATGAATTTGACAGATAAGCTAGCAAAGACACACACTTTTTACTTGTATTATAAATAATAATTATTTTAAGTAAGACACATATCTTTAAGTATATTATATATACTTCAGTCATGCATACATTTAAACTTAAATTTCTGTTTTAAGAACTGATATTTCAATACGACTACATCTGTTTGTATGGTTGTCTATGTGTGCAATACGACTATAAAATCGCCGACGTTGCTGTCAATGCTGACATAAACATGAAAGTGATTGTTATTGCACTGCCGGGTTGCATCGACAATAGCAGTTGCAACGCGAATAACCCTGACGATTAGGTCATTGAGCAAAATATTTAGGTCAATTTAACCAGCCGCAAATAGCCTTGGATTCACCAATATAACCTTTCACCTGCCCGCCATACCGTCTGTCATGCCGTCGCATATACATAACTACCATAAATATCGGTACCACCTACATTGCTGCAGCACACGCCTTCTTGCTGCTTACCACAGACACACTTGCGCACACACACACATACACACACACTTGGGTAGACTAGTGTACGTGCTGATAGTGATTTTGTGGTTTGAGTGGTGCATTCCAAGAGGCTCTTTGCAGACAGCTGCCGCCCAAAAGCAGCAAGTTGGACGCTCTTCACTTGTATGTGCCGAGTGTGGGTAAAAAATATACCTGATTCTGTTCGGTGGGCGGTAGTTGATGGAGGGGCAACATTGTTTTCACACCGCCCTCGGTTGAAACGTGTGTGCATAACTGCAGGGAAGTAAGTGTTTTAGGGAGGATCCCCCACTTTCTTAATTTCATTTCTCATTGAGCACGCTATCATTCGCGTAGATTTTCATTGCTTTCAATGCTCGTAAATGCCAACCCACTTTCACGCATATGTACATATATACTCTGACATATCTATATGTATATGCCCCTTATATACTAGTAAACGACATTTACCAACGCCGCCACGGCAGCAGAAAAGTAAGTTCCTATCACTTTTGCCGTTACCAAAAGACCTTCGGTGTCAAACCGGCTCCTATCAACAACTGCCTGCCTGCAGTGCATTTGACCTCCGAACATTTACCATTTACCATCGGAGCCATAAAATAATAGTCATCAGCTATCAACAAAACGGCTGTCGCGTCTGAGTACAAGTCTGCTCGTCATTGTTACTCACCTTTTCATACAATTTTGTAATTTATAGGCATCTACTACATTCCTCAATGCCTGTGTACATATGTATAGGTGTATGCTTGCGGCGGTTTAACAGTTATTTTACATTTGCGGGCTGTCAAACTCAGTGCATTAACAAGAAAGTGAGCGGAGAAAGGAGCAAATAATCGCTCAGTTGTTAACTAGTACGATGGGTTGTCAAACTCCCTTGCTTATATGATTTTTAAAACGTTTTCGGGCCTCAATCACATAACGCCATGACATATGTACATACAAATGTAATACTAAAAATGAAACTAGAGTATTGATTTCTTATTTATAACTTATTTGCATATTTTTAGAAGTACAAATGAGGGGTATGCCTCTTTTTAGTGTTTGAAATATGAACAAAATTTGTTTTATTAAAATAAATGTATATGTATATTATTATTTTTAAATATATTATTCTAATGAAAACTTCGTTTTTAACTCCATGTTGTATATAAATTACCCACAAAAAAATGCTAAGAATATTTCAGATGGGATTTATTTTAGAAAAATTGAAATTTTGAAGTTATTAAATATTTTTATTCATTTTTTCGACGTTAAAAAAAAGGTGGGGTTAAAAAATGTTAATTTATTTTTATTTTTTTGGCACTTAACATCGTATAAAATTGTAATGCACCCTTCCTAAGGTTCAACCTAGATGAAATCAAGATAAAACAACCCAAAATTTCACTGTGGAAAAAGGGTTTTACGTTTTTATGATCCCCAGGATACTTTTTATTTGTAGAGATTTTTAATTTTTATGTTACGAAATTTTGGAAAAAAGTTCAAAAATAATGGATAATTTCTAGTTAATATTTTTCAAATTCTATAACGAAACTAGCACCTGCAAGAATGTATTTTTCCAGTCAAGATAAGAGTTTTTACAATGATTAGTTTTAAATAAGTTCTCGTTCTATATTAAATTCAGCTGCTGTTTTTCTAATACAAGTATTTCTTAAGGGGTTACATGAGTTTACGGGTTCCAAAAATCGAGTTTTTTTATTGTCTTATTAAATTCTACAACACCTCTAGAATATTGCCAAACAGCCTCGAAAACTTGAGCGCTCGAGGCTAGCTAGGCTAAACACGTTTTTCTTGAAATTGTGTTTTGAAGTCAGTTGGCAAGATTTCTTGAGAAATAGTCAACAGATCTTCATAAAATTTTGGGTTTTTGAGATAAAAGTCTTAAAGACTTGGGCGTAGGATTTTTTTCGATTACAACTATTTGAAAAAAAATGTCGCGAAAATTTCATTTTTTTGTAAATATGTCTGCCAAAATCCAGTTTTCAGTTCTTTTACTTCGCCCAAGTTCCAAGTTAAGACTTTAATTAAAACACGTATTTTTTTTAATTTGGATGATCCTGTGAGTAGTTATGCTACCAACTGCATCTTTTTTCCGAGAGGTCACCGGAAATGTCGTTGTAATGCCTCAACTTAAAATATTTTTTTCCAAAAATTTCAGAATTTCCTTGTTCTTAGTGTATGTTCGTAACAACAAAAAATTTAAAAAATTTTTAATTTTTTATATGAGAAAAAATTGTTATAAAAATTCTGTTTTTTACCCGAGGAGACCCATGTAACCCCTTAAACAAATATAATTTCTTAAATTTGAAATATATAGTCAGACTTTTAATTAAATTACGAAAATTGTAGTAATTGAGTTTTATTTAAAAAGTAGAGTTTTTTTTACGAAAATATTTATATTAAAAAATCATCTATAAATAATAACAATAATTTGCACTAAATGAGCTGGTATTCCTTTAAATAAAAATATTTTATAATTTGCAGTTTAAAAGTAAAACAAATAATTTTACTGATGATATCTTGTCAAATAAAAAAAATTCCTAGTTAACCAATTTTGATCGGTTAGTTTGCATAACAGCTACTTTTGGAGATTGTGTTGCCTTGGATAATAATTTTTATTTATTTCACGAAGATGTCTTGTTAATAAAAAAGCTTCCCACATAAGAATTTGTATGACAGCTATATGTTACATCCGTTAATTGAGAAGAGAAAAGGTTTTAATTGATATTTTATCTCATAAACTGAAGTATTAGACGGAAAGACAGCCGGACTTGGCTCATCGACTCAGCTCATTACTCTGATCAGTTATATTTATTCTATGTAAGGTCTGCAACATTTTCTTTTAGGTGTTACAAACGTTTTCGCAAACTTATTATACTGGTCAGGGCATAAGAGTGCCTGTGGTAACTTTATTTTCCCTAAACAACAACGAAATTAGCGTTATTAAAAAGCGAAAGTTAAAACGAATAAATATGTGCGAAGGAAATTCAATTAATCCAGAATTTTATTTGTCTGCGTTTGACACGCTAAAAGTTTTATTTCAAATTTGTAGCTATTATAAGTATTTAGAGTAGAACGCGTGTATTTACGAGTATATTAGATAATACATACATACATTGCACATCAATTCGCATGCAAATTATTTACTTAAAATTGTAAAGAGGGCAATAAACATTTGTTGGAATCGTTGTTAAAATCTATTAAGCGCACAAATAAGTCTGCATATGATACACTCTCGACCGAGCCTGATTGCCTCATTTAACCCACCACCCACGGTTCATGCAAATCAACCATCGTCTGCGACTTAGCCTCACCACACCTTCTTGCGTTGCAGGCGTCTAAATACCCACCATTCCTCAAATACATACAAGAAACATATGTATGTACATGGCATGAATGTACATTGCGCCGACACTTGAACTCGGTAAAGTGTTGAATATATTCTGCTCACCCAATTGACCCACAAAAATTAGACTCAAACTCACAGATTGCCACAAATTTCTGCTCCTGCTAGGTGTTGTGAAACGGTACATGAATGAGTGGGTTTACAATATGCCACGGTACGTATGTAGATACGTGTGTGTTTTTGTGTGAGTACAGACCCCGACAACTTTTTCAAAGCAAATAAAGCGTAGTGTAGAACAAATAAACTTTCGCCTCATATACATACATACACATATGTATGTGTGTGGTATATGGTGGAACATGTGAAATTAGGTCAGTACTGTGTCGATGATCCTTTGAATGGCGCTCGGCTCTTGCTGTTTTGTTTTTGTTTTTGCAAGCTTTAGCTTACCACAACAAACACTAAACTATACGGACATGCAGACCAATACTGTCTACATTGAACAAATATGTGTGTATCTGCGGCATATTAGACAAAACCAAGGTACGCTGGCATTTGTGATATGAATAAACTTAAGCGTTATGTGCGCTGTACACACACATATTTACATACATGTAGGCGCCACATACACATAAAAAATTGTATATATTTGCCATTATAATCACTATTGAAACGCTGACGCTGACAAAGACTATTAGCGCTGAGCCTTAAAATTCAATAGCAAGCAAACGGTGTAGGCAAAAGGTGAAATTACGAAATCAGTACATGCAAAACTCCATTCAGCGTACATTACAGCTCTATCAGTGACACAAAATAATCTTTGCACTAATGTATCTGCGAGTGTGTATTAGCGTCTTCATTTTAAAGTCGGTCTAGGCAAATGCCACGCCAACATTGACTAACCCGCCATTTATGGCGACAGCTCATTCACTAAGCGTGGATACACATACATATATATATTTATGGATGCCCATACTTATGTATAAATGTACATATGGAAGTATACTCATATACACACACGCACTCCCACCCGGTAGAGAATCTCCGAGCAGTTATAATCACACATGAAAATGAGAAGATCATGCGAGTAAATGGATAAATGGTTTCATTTAAGTTCAAATCTTTGTTTTTTTAAACCAATGGTATATTAAACTATTACATTCCAAGAGTGTTGTATATTTTTTAAAGAAGAGATTTAATTAAATTTCGTAAATATTTTGGAAAAAGAGTAGGATTGCGAGTCTCCTCATGTTCAACTTTGTGCTAGATCGGCCAAATCAAAACAACCAAATTCATTCCTTTGATTATAGTTTTACCCAGTCTAATTTATTATTCTAATGGCGGTGGTATTGAAAATCTTTAAACAAAAATTCACTTACATAAATAAATCAATAAACGGGTTTTAAAAGAAATCTGATTAAACTTTTTATATACGGTATTCATCTATATTATAGTTTTAGACGCCTGAGTGCATTTATTTTATCATAGGACATCTTCGAAAAGCTTATTACATTTCGGTCCAAGAAAGTATTGTGTGGTCGAAAAAGTCTTTTCGTATTTGGTCAATAGATGCCGTTGCAGTCATATAACTCTAGTGCTCCCAATCACATTGCGTCATACCATATAGTGTTAAAAAGATGAGATTTTAAGCTTCATTTAAAACTGAATTCGGGAAAGTTGAAAAAAAGTTACAGTTGTCAAAAATTAGTGAAAATAATGAAGAAATTCGTTATATTTTGAAATTTTTGATGCTGATGCTGTATCAGTTCGCGTAGCACATCAATGGTTCGCTCGCTTCCGTTCTAGAAATTTCAAAATTTCGATTTACACTGATGGAATAATGGCTCTAGCGGAAAAATAAAAAAGTGGTCGACCAAAATGGTACATATTTTTTTTATACCCTGAACAGGGTATATTAAGTTTGTCACGATGTTTGTAACACCCAGAAGGAAGCGTCGAAGACCCTATAAAGTATATATAAATGATCAGTATGTTGAGCTGAGTCGATTTAGCCAGGTCCGTCTGTCTGTATATATACGAACTAGTCCCTCAGTTTTTAAGATATCCTTTTGAAATTTTGCAAACGTTATTTTCTCTTCAAGAAGCTGCAACGGCCGATATCGGACCACTATAACATATAGCTGCCATATAAACTGAACGATCGGAATCAAGTTCTTATATGGAAAACTTTCACATTTGACAATGTATCTTCACCAAATTTGGTATAGATTATTTTCTAAAGCAACAATGTAATCTCCGAAGAAATTGTTCAGATCGGTGAACTATAGCATATAGCTGCCATACAAACTGAACGATCGGAATCAAGTTCTTATATGGAAAACTTTCACATTTGACAATGTATCTTCACAAAATTTGGTATATATTATTTTCTAAGGCAACAATGTAATCTCTAAAAAACTTGTCCAGAACGGGTTACTATAACATATAGCTGCCATACAAACTGAACGATCGGAATCAAGTTCTTATATGGAAAACTTTCACATTTGACAAGATATATTCACCAAATTTGGTATAGATTATTTTCTAAGGCAACAATGTAATCTCCGAAGAAATTGTTCAGATCGGTTAACTATAACATATAGCTGCCATACAAACTGAACGATCGAAATCAAGTTCTCTAAAAAACTTGTTCAGAACGGGTTACTTTAGCATATAGCTTCCATACAAACTGGACACATAGTTACTAACAGAAATGCACCTGTGAAGGGTATTTAGCTTCGGTGCAACCGAAGTTAACGTTTTTTCTTGTTTAAGTTAAAATTTGATTAGAAATATGAAAAGAATTTTTCGGCTTCGCAATATTCAGTGATACAGAAAAATTACGAGAATTTTTGAAAGAAAATTCCGACAACGGCATAACTTGCCTTATTCGAATACCTTACTAGGACAAAACATTTCAAAAATCTTATTAAATTAAAGTCAGTCATTCGATGAACGTGATTATAATTTAAGTTGTGTTTTGAAAAAGACCAACGAACTTTAGTCTATATGCAAATCTTTCATTTTTTATCCCTTTTCATACCAACAATTATCTTGAATAATATTTTTTTCTACTACAATCTTTTTATATTATTTTCTCAATTTCTGATTCCAACTTCAGAATTTCATAAATAAAATCGTTATCAAAATTGAAAATTTAATTTTTAAACCAAAAATTTTTTCATCAAAAAATGCTCATAGCTGGATGAAATTACTCGTAAGCAGTGTACAATAATCTACCATTTATTTATTAGAAAACTATAACCGGCCAAATGTTTGCATATAACCGAAAAGTTTTGCTACCCTTTCTAATTCAAAGGTTTGATATGTTCAACTTTTCAGACGAATTAAAGTTATTTAATAAGGAAATGAGAAATTTTATGAAGATATTTATCTTGAGTGACCACTACTCGTATATGTATGTTATAACGTTCCAAACTGAATAATATGTTTGAAGATTTGAGCGTTGTCTTGCACATATAAGTCAAATTTTCTGAAGATATCTTGTCAAATAAACATTTTTCACATCAGGACTAAACCGACTCTCTCGTTACGCTGAGCTTTTATACTTTAAAATACCTCCGACGTTTGTGCTAGGATTGACAAGCTTCTTGGCAAATTTAATATTCTTTTTTCAGCCCATAGAAATTTTTATAGTGATATTATGGTTCCTAATCCTCTGTAAATGGACCAGTTCAATACTAGAGCATTTGCTAACGGGTTATGCCGAAGTATACCAAAGTTATACATAAAAGCAAAAACTGTGGCATTGTGTGATTATACGCCCATGTGCATGTGTGGTTAAAGATTACTAAAATTTTTGGTTTCAAAAAGGAATTCGCATCACGAAAGCAGCAAAATATAAATAATGCGGTACCTCAAAAATGTGTAATGAAACGTAAAATTGAAAAATATGCAAAGACATACATAAGTACTTAATTTTAATGCTTAACTAAGCACAGATGTGTGCAATTCAAGTGCTTGCATGACGATAATCATATTAAGACTACGTAATACTTAGAATATATGTATGAGCGGTTGTTTGTAGATGTGTGTGGGTATGTATTTGCCAACCAACTTTGTCTTATTTCTTTTAGAACAGAAGCAATGCTATGTAAGTCTTATTTATAACTTTGCCTGCCATTATTGTTGAAGGACATGGGATTGATATCAAGTGTTTGTAAATACTGTTAAAAATATTATATGTATACATATGCATAAGTATGTACATATACACATATGATTTATGTATGCATACTTTAATGCGGTACTTTTCTTGCCGCAATTCCAATTATAAAGCAAATCACTGGCATTAAGTTTTATATGGCGTTTATCTAAACTTAAATTATATATAGCTAATGTCTATTTTTACATTTCAGAAAAGAATAACATCCATTAAATAACGTTGTCGAAAATAATCTGCAAAAGTCATTATAGCTCATTAATGTTTAGGCAGTTAACTTTTTATGCATTAACCGAAATAAATCGAATCAATCATTTCTTTTTATATTGTGACACAGCAAATTGTCTTTCACTCTATTATTTTTTGTGAAGAGACAAATAAACATGCTTTAATTTATATTTAACATCCTATAAGAAGTTCAGGCGCCACAACCTCTAGCATTACTTGCAAAAATTTAGTTTTGTTGCTTGAAACCGTTTAAGGATAAGTATATATTGTTGAGTAAAAGTTCTTTGCTCTAGTAGAGGAGAGCTTTAAAGTCATTGACACAAGTGTGAATATCAGTATGTGAAGTTCTTTAAGATAATAATTGGTTGTCATTTTAATGTACTATAGGGTCATCCATTGCCTAGCTGTTCTGTTTTAAAAATATTTACCGAATTTTTTAGACGAAAAGGTAGACGCTCGCTTTTTGAACTTTATTTTGACTCACTTATATGAAGTCCAGTTATAAATCATATTTTTTTCGTAAATTAGTCCCTCCTAACAAAGTAATAAATTCATGCTCAACATGGCGTATGAGTAACTTTTTGTTAGAGGACCGTATATACCATCTAAAATCTAATTCATACGAACTGATAAAAGAAAACTATACATATTTTCACCAACCTCCGGAGCTAATACAAGCACGCTAACGATTATATGTTATTAAATTTTCTATACATTGTTATAAGCCTCGGGTGGGATAGCCCATGGGGCACCATTTGATAGTTTCCACGTCATATAAAAATCACGTCCTAAACTAGTCCGTGTCAAATTTGATCAAGTTTAATATATGATGTTTAAAAAGCATCGAAAGAGTAAATCAAACAATATTGAGTTTTCCTACTTACCATCACCACGAAGATGTTAGTCGCGGTATAGTATTATATAATAAATTTTTTGTTTTTTGTTAATGATCTTTGATACTAGTGTAAGGAATTCTAAGCAAGTGAAGCCGTGGAAAAAGTTATGTTTTTCGAGAGTAAATAATTTAATTACTTCTCTAGTTGTTATAAAACTATTTAAATAATTGTGTAACTGTGTAACCAAGTCATAATCAGAATTTTTGATTTACGACTATATGAACCATCTTCCGACAACAATATTTTATTATAGGAAGAAGTAATTGACTTTATAATGAGATAAGAAAAATATGAAATATACTCACGCACAAAAATGTTGCTCATCAACGTGGCGGGCAAGCAAAACACAATCACCAATATATCAGCAATCGCCAAGTTGACAATAAAATAATTGGTGACCGTGCGCATTCGTGGCGCCCGCAATACAACGGCAATCACAAAGCTATTGCCAACCAAGCCAACCAGAAAGACAATAATATAGGCAAAGCAATAGACAATTGTCATTGTCAGCGAGTGACGGTAGAGCACATCGAAGTCGGTCGCGCCATGCTCCCAATAGACCGTATCATTATCAGCAGTCGGCAGCAATACTGTTGGCGTCGACATTGTTTCGACGGCGGCGGTGAAAGTGGAGGATGGTGATATATCTGCCAATAAATTGGCATAAAAGCTCGTTAAAGTTGCACCACTCTGCACATCTGCTGGCAAACGATCGAGCAGCAGGTCCTCAGTTCTAAACGCATTCGTCGAACCGGTCACCGTGGCGGTGGCGGTCGTCATAACCGAACCCAACAATGTATCCATTACCAGATTGCTGGGCGGTGCATTTTGTTGTAAGACTGTTTCGTTTTTTGCGTAAAGAGTTGTGAGCGCGGCAGGTGACATGATGATGTTTGCATTGAGTGGCGATACCGACATGTTCACGTCATTCGTCGTCGTCTCATTTGAGGCGTGCAATAGATCGTTATTCATTTCGGTAAATTGCTCAACATATTCGGGATTTAGTAGTAAATCTAAAAAATTATTTGTGATATTAACGCGTTGCTCGGCTAAGTCGGTCGCATTCGGTATTGCAGTGGGCTCGATATCATTGTTCTCTCGTACGAGTTGTAGACTCGCGCCGATTGTTGCTTTCTGATTGCTGCTGTCATATTTCGATGTGGAGACTGGCGCTCTATTGCGGAGAGGTTTCAACAAATTCGTACCATTTAAATGTTTGTACTTTTGTAGTTTCTTCAAAATATTTTGTGGATCGGCCGATGCTACCATAGTTGAGCTGATCTGCGGAAGGAAAGTAATAATATAGCTATATTAGAAAAGTAATGAATTGGCAATATGATATTTAAATATTATATATGTATATACAATCTACTTTTATAAAATCTGAAAGAAATGAGTTTCTATCAGTAAAAATTTGAACATTTATCTTACAGAGTTTTTGCACTATTAGCGGTAAATCCCTTTTTTTCTTTTTGTTCTCAAGTAACTCAAATCTTTGTTGTTTGTAACATTTTACATATATGAAAAAAATCAGAGAGGTTACCATATGTACCTCATAACCTCTACATTTTTATGTTATAGTGTAAATTACTACAACACAAAATTAGATTCTCTGACTCTTTCCTTTGAGGGGTACAGGGTGTGTCCGGAAAGTAATAGGACTGATTTTCTCCCGCCGCTGGGTATAGGGCGCTCCTAATTAACGATCGAGCGGCTGATCAGTTGTCTCTAAGCAACTGGAGAGTCAGGACAAACATTTTTGCGTGACGTATTTCTATGAGTGCTGCAAGCCGAAAGAACCGTTCGCTAGAAGAGAGATACGCGTTTAAATTCTTTATAAAACTCGGTAAATCTGCGACAGAGACATTTGATATGATCAAGCAGGCTTACCCAGATGTTGCTTTAGCAAGAAGTGGTGCGTTTTGATGGCACCAGGCCTTTTTGAAGGGCCGGAAAGGGGTCGCTAATGAAGACCGGAAGAATGAACAAATCCAAACTGAAAACGATGCTCATTGTCTTTTTTTGACAGGGCATCGTCCATCATGAAGGAACATTTCTGAAAAAACCATCAACGCCAAGTTTTACGGGGAAGTCCTGAAGAGACTCAAACGAAAGGTCAATCGGGTCCGAAAAGATATCGCAGCCCATTGGAAGTTGCACCACGATTACGCCCAGCTCACACCAACTTTCAAGTGAACAGCTACTTAACCAAGGCCGCCGCAGACGCCCTACAGCCCAGATGTGAGCAAGATATATATATGAAATTCAGGGATAATCCTTTCTATGCGTCAAAACTGGGTTGAATCGGGTCAATACTTCCCTTAGCTTCCATATACCTAATACAATGATTTTCGAACTTCCAGGTGACTTTATACCGCAAACATCGGCCAACATGTGAGTTGCCTCAATACTGATAACATTGTATCGTTGTGCCTAAGACGGCTGAAATTGGGAGAAAACTTGACCTAGGCCCCATATAACAACATAACATATTATATAATGTCTATCTTTTTTTTTTATTTGTTTGAAAACATTTTAGATTTCCTTATATCAAATTTTTATCTCATTTTACAAATTGTCATTTATTTATTTAAATAAAGAGAGCACTCAAGAAATGTTATCTGTGAAATTTATTATTATTGTTGTTATTGAAATGCATTTACCGCCTAGCGGAGCAGATTGCACAACCTTTCGCGCCTGTAAAACAACTCAAGGTCCACTGCTATACTTTCTGCCTGAGGACCTTGTGCAGATATTCACGTTAAGGCCACCGTCCAGATGAGTACATATGTACAACAGTCATATAATATATCTAGGTGCACATGTATGTGTGTAAGCGTATTTACTGCAGTGCAACATACGGTATAACCAAGTAAAATGGCATCGCCTAATTTTGCAATTCCACCAACAAATGCCATATAAATAGATACATAATATATGTATGTATGTATGTGTATGTAGGCGGCTATGCGCATAAAAAAATGTAACGGGCAAAGGGCTTGAAAACCAATTTCGGTTTTGTTTTGAAGGTTGCAACTCGAAAATTTCACATTTCGCAAGGTTGCGGGCGCCGCTGGCCGTGTAGGTGTCTGCGGAGGTGTGTTTATGAAATTATACCATACATATGTATATGAAACACTCCTAGGCACTAATGCAACTGCAGCTGGAGCCTTTTGTGATGTGTTTGTGTATGTATTTGTAAGAGTTTCACTACAGCGCTTTATGTATACATACATACAGTTATATATGTATGTACGAATATGAATTTTATTATATACACGAGATTAAAATCAATTACTGCAATCAAACACAATCCGCAATCAGTGTCGAAATCATCTGCTTACTTAAGTGCTATCTTTGCCACAAAGCTATCAACGTTGCCAAATACAACGCTTCATATTACGTATTTGTGTGGGTGTTTGTATGTGTTTTTGTATGCACAAGACTTACAACAAATATTTACGATGCCCAAATAGCGCAGTTGTAATTGTTACCGTTAAGTAGCAGCTTGACAAACTCAACCTTGCCACACTATCAAAAGGCTAACAAACATACAACAACAGCCACAAACACACACAGAAAACAATACAGCGAGTTCAACAACAATAACAACAGCAACGTTTACGATAGCCGATGGAGCGATAAAAAGTTCAGTAGCAGACAACAAGGCGACAATATATGACTTGGATATTTATCTGACACAAAGAGTGGGTACGGACAACCGTTACGTTTGAATGCGTGCTGCGTGCCGCTGCGCACAGATATGTGAAAGCTTTGTAGGGACTCACTAAATACTGTCGCTGCTGCTACTAACTTTCTGACTAAATTTATAACATTCAATTTATGCCTTTGGCTATGCAAGTGTGTTTGTGTGTGTGCACATGTGTGTGTGTTTATTTGTTGAGCCTTTTTTTCCATTAAGCTTTAATTTCTTTCTATTCTCTTAACGACAAGGATGACGGCGTCGCAAGTTTTGTCTCCAGACAAACTCAATGAATGAATGACAACAGCAACAAACACAAACACACACATACATATGTGTTCAGCTTACAAGCAATAAAATGTAATGGCACAAATGTTTCGAAATACAGGACTACAATTGTGATGCCTTAGTGAATTATAAATAAACATATGTATGTGTGCACATATACACAGTTATGTACATACATAAGAATGGGTATTTAAGAAAAACGAAAACGAAGCATTAAACTAAAAAGGGTCATGGGACCATTGTCGCATAACTTTGAAAATATTTAATAACACACTAGCATATATACACACATACATACGCAAATATATGCACATACACACATACACAAACTTATACACACAAATATTTATGTGTGTGCGTAATAAATACTTTTTCTCGGGCAATGGGTCACAGTCGAGTGCAATAAAACGCTGCAAAATGTGGTTATACCGTAATTAAGTGCACGAAAAGGACAAAAACAACAAAATATCACTTAATAACAATTGATATGCCAAAAGCAGATTCAAAAGTTCAAACACACTGGCCTCAGCGCCTAAAATCAGCACAAATAAATATTCATTACCCGCGCCCTGCGACCTTTTCGGCTCAAATTCACTTTTTCTATTTTTCTTGCCTTTCAAAATTACTTTTCAGTTTATTTGTATTTTTTTTTTTTTGCATCTACAGCTTTGATCCCACTATTTTGACGCAAAATTTACGCTAACTAAGTAACATAGCAACTTTGAATGCGACATTGTACGCTGCTGATTACTTCTTAAGCCACACGCACTTAAGCCACACAGCATCTAAGCTTAATTGGCTATGTAAGCGCTTAAATCCAACACCCACAAAACGCACGCAGCTCAATTCAAATTCAAAATCAACTGGTTTATCTCGTATTACCGTGAACTGCACAGCACAAAACTGGAGTAGCGTTGAGTTCAGCACAATGTAAACGTCGTACGCGTTGCCTTCAGCCACATATACACATACAGGCACCCATACAGCAACGGTAAATGTTACTATTTTGTGTTATGCTTGCCACTTTGCATATATGCGAAAATGTATTATTTCCTTCACTCGAACTCTGCGATTTTGCTTTGTTTACTATTGTTAAACGCGAGTTAGTTCATTCGCCTGCTTGATATTTGCTTGTGTGTGTGTGTGCTTCCTGTTTTCATATGTGTCTCATGTGTCGATGTGGCTTTGGTCTTTTGTCTTTTTGAATTCCTTAGGCGCACTGTCGTTGTTAACGGTTTCGTGTTCAAAGCCATACTGTTGTCAAACTTTGTATGCCAGCACATTTCGTTGTCTAAATGCACATATATGTACATACACGTTTACTAGGATACTTATATACGCACAAACATCGATATACATCGGAATGTGTGTATGTGTGTGTACTTGATAAAATGTATGGCACAGTTTCGCTTTTAGCGATCCACTTCGTCGTTGCCCATACGAAACTTTACGAGCCACCCACAGCCCGCACAACAACACCGCCAACAACAGCAGCACCATGCCTTGGTTACTCTTTTCGCACTACTACTCCCCATTTACCACTACTGTTGGCATACTTTGTTTGCTCGTTGTTGTTGCTGCTGCTGCTGCTGCTATTGCTCCCAAGACTTCGACTTTGTGCGGCTCTCCACACTCTCTGGCTGTCAGACATTTGTTGATGTTTGTTGTTTGGCGCTGAGTTGTGAATGTAGGTCCTTGTTACCTTGCTGCGCGCGCTCTCTTGGCGCTCACTCAACTCGTTTGAGTGCAATTCTGAGTGTTGGACTAGACGTTAGCGCCCAACTTTCGTCCTTGCATGTTTGGTTTTCGGGTTTATTGGTATGTGTCTGCAGTGCAGCTTGCACACTTTATGCAATTGCATTTGAGTATTTATTAGGTTGCCAGATCTGTTGTATATATTTTTTTCAATATTATTGCTTGATTTTGTATAAACGTTGTTGTTTCTAAGCTAAGCTCTGAAAATATATTGTGTATATAAAACGAAAAATATTTAATTATTCATCAATATTTATTTTATCGCCTTCACAGTAATTCCCACCAGATGTAATACACTTATGCCAGCGATTTTTCCATTCCTCCAAAAACTTTTCATAAGCTTGTTTCGGGATGGCCTTCAGCTCCTTCAGCGAATTTTGTTTCACCTCTTCGATCGATTGAACATGGGTTCCATTCCGATAGTTGTTGACTTGTTTGCATGTCAAACTCATGAGCCCATATCTCATCGGTAGTTATAATGCTCTCAATGAATGTGGGAACGGATTTCGCACGATAAAGCAAGTCCAAAGAGACCTGTATACGATAATCTTTTTGCGAAAAAAAAAATCAGCTTTATCGGGACACATCGAGCAAGAACGCGTTTCATACCCAAAATAAACACAAAAATTATTCGAACGGACTCGCAAGAGATGTCGAGCTCGCCTGCCATCTCTCTAAGAATTGCCTGACGATTTTAAAGCACATATCCTTCATATTTTTAATATTTTCATCAGTTGAAGAGGTGGAAGGTCATCCATATCGAGTCTTCTCTCGATCTTTGAAGGTTTTTTGCCACTTGGCTTGTGTTTTTCGATATTTTTATCCTTTGTAAAAATCGCAAAAATCGACTTAAGCAGGTTCTGTTAACAAACTAGTGGACAGATCGGGAATTTAATTACAATTTCCGGGTATTTTTTTGTCACAATGTATAAGTATGTTAGGACGGGTTGTGCTGTTTGTCGGGAAGAACTTTTACTATCGTTGCCGTATTGGTTTAAATTAGTACTTAGTTATACGAGTTCTTGTTGGATTACAAAAATCACGTTGATATCGCGGACTATGCTTATATTTTATGACAGGTAGGATAACATGGTACATATCGATTTGAGTCCTTCGAGACTTTCTGCATAATAAATATTTGGTCAGATATGAACTCAGTTTATGACAATCAGCTTTTTATCGTTCTCATAATAAGTTTGATAGAGCATTTTTTGTGTTATTTATAATGCTGAATATCTGATACAATTTATGGAATTACTCTCTTTCAAGATTAGGGTGCTCCATTAGTACCGTGGGAATATCTTAATGAAGCTTTCGGCTACTTGTTTTTTAATATTCAAATTAATAAACTGACTAAAGAAATTCATCGAAATGTATTAAAATGGCCAACAGAGGCTGGTAATAAAGGGTTAAGGGGTTACATGGGTTTAAGGGTTTGAAAAAATCTACTATATTATATTGTCCTAAACACCTCTAGAATATTGTCCTAAATTTTCATGTTGATCCGAGTAATAGTTTCGGAGATACTGCCTTGAGAACTTGTGCGTTTAAGCTAGCAAGACTAAGTGCGCCGTCTTTAAACGCTTTTTTCTCGAAACTGTGTTTTTGAAGTCCTTGGATCCCGATCTTCATGAAATTTTAGTCAGATCTTTGAGATACAATTCATAAAGAATTGGATGAAACATTTTTTTCTATTACAACTATTTGGAAAAAAACAAAAATGTCGCGAAATTTCCTTTTTTTTGAAAAATGTCTGCCAAAAATCCAAATTTCAGAGGGCGCATCTTTTTTCTTGGGGGTCATCGGAAATGGCGTCACAATGGCCGAGTTTAAAATATTTTTTTTTTTCAGAAATCATGAATAGTGTATGTTTGTAACAAGAAAAATAATAAAATATTTAATTTTTTATATGAGAAAAAAAATTGTTGAATAAATGCTATTTTTACCCAAGGAAAGCCATGTAATCCAGTAAAGAAATACATAACCTATACTTGTGTTCCAGTCACAATTCACACAATTCGAAAAGATTCCAACAAATATGTAAAAAATTACCGACCTGGCAACGCTTGAATTGAGTGTAATTTGTTTTCCACTCATACAACAGTGCATACGCTACCATTGATGTCCCTCAACCACAATTACTTTAGACACCAACCGTTGCGCTCAACACAGTACGAATATCCACTATAATTTTCTTCATTTCTCTTTCCTCTGCAACCTTACAGCATAAATTAGCCAAACCCTCAACGACAGCAAAGTTGATGTCTGTCAAATCTAAAAAGTAGTACACTACGTAATGTATGTATATATATTTGTTTATATATTCGTGCTAAATTGAATATAAAGTTGTATTTTGGTGTATAAGTATGAGGTGGAAATGCCTTCTTTCTGATTTATGTAGTACGAGTATTACGCAGTTGGAGGATAGGCAAAAATATTTAGAGCTATTTTTAATTTTTTTTTGACACTGTCTGCATAATTTGGAAATAATTAATTTTGAAAATTGTAATGATATTTTGTAAGAATCTCGCATAAATGGAAAATATTCCAAACATATCTTCTTAGTTGCCACCCCGTTGCTACAAAACGAGCTGTCAAATTTTTGTGAAATAAATAGATGTCAAAATAATTGTTCACACTCACAGCGCCTAAAAGCTTATATGTTTATGACACTTGGCTAAGGCGTATTTGTTGTTAAAGTTGAAAAAAAGTACGCCAAGTAAAGTGCTTTCTGAAAGTGCTGCTAATAAATGAATTTTGCAGAATCTTTTATGCAAAACAAGTTTAAAAAATTAAGATTAAAAATAAAATTAGTATCTTAGTAAAAAAAGATAGCTATATGTATGCAATTTTTTGGAAAATCTATACTTAATACAAATATAGAATATTGCTTATTATGCACTTTTGCTTACAAATGATGACTTGCTAAAAGCACTTTACTTAAAATATTTTAAGGCAGCTGTTTAAAGTATATTTAACTGGTGACTTCTTGGAAGCATTTTACATTCAACAATTGGTTTTAATATCGATACTTTGTAAACTAAAGTTCTGCAAGTACTGTAAGTGTTGATGGACTTCATGAAAGTACTTTACTTGCAACAACTGATAACAAATATTGATTTACATAGTATTATAATATTTTTGCAGAGTACTAAAAGCAATTACCTGCAAAAATTTGTACAGCAAAGTAATTTCAGAAATGCTATACTTTGAAGAAGCTCTTTACTTGCAACAACTTCTGACACTTTAAAATTTAGTATAGTGACTTCGAAACGAATGCCTTTTCCGGTGCATATTGTGAACGCGTATTATTACATATACCAAAATTAAATTCTTTAAAGTACTGAAATCAGTTAATTGTAATAATTTTCACAGTAGCAAAATAATTTCAAAATTTTCAGTAATGACAAACTTTCTGAAATCACTTTACTTGCAACCACTTCTAACGCCTTAGAATTGATTTTAGTGTCAAAATGTCTTCGAAACGAATCCCGAATCCCCATTCCAATGTACCTCCTTAACTCGTATGTGCTTGTAAATGCATGTGTACCTAAGGGCGTACAGACTCTGACGATGAAGAGAGCAATTCATTGACCGCAAAACTTGCTCTGCCAAAATGTCATAAAAGTATTTTCAATTTATAAACCATTATCGACGGTTAACCATTCACAAACAAAAGATCCCACACTTTCAATTGGCTAACGTCTTTTGATGCCTTTACTCGTAGTCCCAAACAAGTCAGCAAAAGTGAAAGTACCATAGTCATATGTGTGTGTAATGGATTCGCATATTTGTACTTACTCATACCAAGGTCTTGGCATACTCCCTAAGGGCTTGGTCACCTATTCCACCCCAAGTTAAAAAATAAATAAATATATATGTAAATATAAAGGAGAGAATGTGTCTCAAAGTTGTGAAGTAAAAAATGGTGGGTTCAGAATTTTATTGTTTTATATGAGCTATAAGTTGGGGTAATGTCTTATCCGCTCGAGGAAAAACATGAATTTGGGACTGTCAACAATTTTTATGGTTTTCTAAGCACTGTATACACATTTGAAATCACATCATCACTGCCAAAAGCGCCTGTAAAATACATACAAACACACAAAGTTACTTTACATAAAATAACAATAACAAGTGTTCAGTTTTTTGAAGTAAAGTAAGAATTTAAATTAACTACGATGTAAATAAAGATGACAACCGTTACCAAAGAAATGTTTTTTTTTTCAGTAATGTTTGAATGAAATTTGTTTTTATATACATATGTACATAACTCAATTTATGCTTAATTTTTATTTGTTTTCTTCCAACTCTTAAGCCTACAATCTAAATTTAATCTTTCAGAGCCTATTTTTGGTGCAAAAATAACAAATTACCCTCACATCTACATCGAAATTTTCGCGCATATATATACTTTATGCCTATTTGTGAATTGACATAGATATACATACAAACATAAGTACATATACCAGAATTATATTGGATTTATTTAGCAAATCAGAGCCGCCTAAACTTGACTAATGCACATGACAACACGTCCGCAAACTTTTGGGCGTCTGTAGACGAATCTCTTTGCCAACTGATATTAATAATTTGTTTTTATTTTTATTGTTGTTTGAAGTTTGTTATGCGCCAGTTATAAAAGATACTCCAGTGTTGACTGATAGGGATTTTTGTTAACACATATACACATACGTACACACATAAGTATATGTATATATATCCTAGCAGTAGCGTTGATGAGCTCACACACAAACATTAGGGATGTATTGTTAAATAAAAATATTGTTAACCCTTTCTTCATTGCATAAATATATGGCAGATGTGTTAACTTTTAAGAATTTAGAATATTACCAGGGAATTTAGGCCAAAATCCATAAATATTTCAATAATAAAATTTTTAAGTGACACACCTAATATTAAATAAAAATAAAAACAAAAGCAAGCAAAAACATAAACTTCGGTTGCACCCTCGCTATAACCTTCACAAACCCTTCACAAATACATAAGATTCCTTATAAGAACTTTATTTTGATCGTTCAGTTTGTATGATAGCTATATGCTATAGTTTTTGATTTGAATCATTTCTTCGGAAATAGGACAATGATTCATGTCGAATTTTCTTGTCGAAAAGTTTTTAACACAGGCATTTGATTCCGATTGCTCTGTTTGTATGCCAACTACAAATTATAGTGGTCCGATATCGGCAAAATATAAAGTCAATATATCTTAAACCGATTTCGCGTATAAATAGACAGACATTTTTTTTAAGTAATCATTTTTAAAAAATACTTTTTCAGAAAACTTGGTTTTAAATTTTATCTTAAATTCAAATTTATTTTGTTTTACAAAGAGCCATTTGCCATAAATAAATCCACGTCCAAATATAAATTACTTATCTGCCATACTCTATAATCAATACATTGATTAAGTGGCTACAAGTACATTTGTTTTCAAATATAGTTTTCTAAATGCTTGGCTCACTTATAGCGTAGTATTTTTAGTTTAGTCCTTACATGCAAGTTTCAGCAGTATGTGTATGTAGGTATAATTTATCTTTCCAAACCAATAATTGAAAATAGGTACAGTTAATTTATTATTCAATAGTATGCATTTTACATTAAATAGAATATAGATATTTGAAATCTGTAGGAGAATGAATTTAAAAGTTCAAGCAGACACACATTCATACACACAAACGTACATGTAGCCTGTAAATATGTTCATCTACCCAGTAGGTAAGGGTAGTTTTAGCCGAGCTTTCAATAACGCGCCAGTCGTTCCTCCAAGTGTAGTCAGGTCGTTCTCCGCCTGATCTTTCCGCCTCTGATTCTTCCGGCGGGTACTGCGGTATTCACCGTTGTCAATGCGCAAAGAACCATAAATCTTTCACAGAACCTTTCTCCCGAAAACTCTTAACGCCCACTCATCATATGTTGTGATCGTCCATGCCTCTGCCCATATAGGACGGTGATGGTGAGTGACTTGTAGAGTTTGATCTTTGTTCGTCGAGAGGAGACGAACTTAGCTACGACTTCGAAATATGGCTTTCAATGTTGATTTGGGAGTCAAGTTGACGACTGTTTGTTTGATGACAATTTTTATGATATTTCGTCTTGTCCTCGTTCACTACCAGATCCATATAACATAATATTTGTCCGATATCGACGATACCGGGAAATGAGCAGCTACATCGATAGCTTAAAATCTAGTTCAACTTACATAGCTCGTCCAGCTGTTCATTTATATTTATATAAACTATTTACTTTTCAGGATATAAAAATAAAATTGTTTTAAGAAACTAACAAATATTTCAACTGATTTTTGAAATCAGCATCGAATAATAATTTAATATATTATTCTACTTTTATCAAATTAATTTAAGTAAATGCATCCCACTTCTAAATTATGAATTTTATAAATTAAACTCAAACACTCAAGTTTTTCCTACTGGGTACAACGTACTTTCCACTGGTATTTTTATCTCTTCCTACTTTATAGCATTAAAAAGAAACTGTTTTCAAACAAGCAACTATTTCCGCTCATTACAATGAAATTCATAACGTGCCCTTAAGATAATAAGCTACACATATCCGTATGCTTAACATCAATGTTTGCTTGTACGCACATACTTTTAGCCAGTTATCAACTTTATGCCTTGTTCTCTGCCTACTGGACCAATTTTGTTATTCACAGCAAGCGATTACATACACACCCACATAAATATTTCCAAAACATACAGCTTTATTACCTAATAAAAATTAAAATAACCGCAGCAAATCTTTGACTCTCACATAACAACATAAACGTGTAGGTCATTTGTCACAAACCCCAACAAATAAAGTCATTTCGCAGTATATTTTCTTGCAATTTGTCAAATAGCACAAAATTACTTTGGCTGACAAGTTGTTTATCTCAGTCCTTTTCATCTGGACGTCACTTGGAAAGAGCCAGTGCCAGTGAAGCTTACAATATAGTGTAACAAACAATTTCGTTATGCCCACCACACATCAATATGTGGCCACATATATACTTACGCTCGTATATACATGAACAAATGCACAAACTTACATTTGAACATGTATATTTGTATGTAATATACGATACGTTTGCATGTATGTTTTTTACTCTCACAAAATCACACCAGTCCAATATGTCCTTATGTCGTGCGTTTGTGTCCTTGTATAGCTCGACACTCTAATAAATTGTCTCTCACAGCTGTCGGAGAGTATCCCACTTCTCTGCACTTATTGCATTCGGTTCTCACAAGCAAACACACAGTTTACTTTTGCCGTAGAACAATAACAAAAATGCGGCCAAAAGTTCAAACACCTTGGAGGTAGTCAAGATGTATACAAACATATTTAGATATATATAGCCTGGAACTGCACTGAGAGAAAAAATTTGAAATATACATATTTGTTTTAAAAATGCTTATTTTTTTATTACCATTATGTTTTCAAGATTTCAATAAAGTTATAAATTTTATTTTTAGTATATTCAATTATATTCCCATTATTCGTACCGAATCAAGAATTATTGGGTACATTCGTATATAAATTCGAGAAGTAAAGTTCGGTGCATTAAAAGGCTACTTAGAACTTTGATGAGTTGCCTTGTTTCATTCATATTGGAAAACTTTTTGGAATACCGATTTATCAACATAAAAGCGATTTAGCATTTCCTGTTTTGAACTTACGTAACTTATTTAAATATTAACAATGTTTTTTCAACAATTCTTTTCTCATAAAAAAAATTAAATATTTTTTATTGTTACAAACATACAATATTTACAAATTTGAAATTTTTGGAAAAAAAAATATTTTAACCTGGCCATTGCAACGCCATTTCCGGTGATCCCTCGGAAAAAAGTTGCGCACGCGTTGGCAGGATACAGGTAACTCATCAAAGGATCATCAAAAGTTAACAAAACAACATGTTTTAGTTAAAACCGTAACTTAGAACTTGGACGAAGGATAAAAATTTGAAAATTGGATTTTTGGAAAACACTTTAACAAAAAAATTTAAATTTCAAATAATGTTTATCGAAAAAAACTCTTCGTTCAAATCTTCAAGAATTGTATCTTAAAGATCTGTGTAAAATGCTAACCTCGAGCGCACAAGTTCTCAAGGCTATTACTCGAATAAACTTCAAAAATTTAAGACAATATTCTAGAGGTGTTCGGTTCAATTTTTTGAAACCCGTAATATTTTGTAAGCAACTCAAACACTTAAAAAGTAAAAATAAATTAATTTTACATAAATGTGACTGCCGATTAGATCTGTTCGTTTTTAATTGAGATATTTTTGTGGCTTTCGTGTACTGAATTGCATAATTGTCTCAAGTCACGAAAATTGTCTCTAATTAAAATCATGTGACTGTATCAAAGTACAGATTTCTGGTACTATAATGATTTTTGTACTCTGAACAGGGTATATTAATTTTATCAGGAAGTTTGTAACTCTTAAAAGAATCCGTTAGAGATCCCGTAAAAACATATATAAATGTCCGTCTGTATATAATGTATAGTCTGCTCATTTGTTGGAACTGTCGACTATAGTATACGGGTATAGCATATGAACGATCCAAATCAAGTTCTTATATGGAAAACTTTTTTATTGGAGATGATATCTTCAATTTCGGCTTGGATTATTGAACTGGACGAATAAGATTTTGTATGGAATATTTTGAAATCTTCATGAAATTCGACATGAATTATTGTCCATGGCGGAACAAATAGTTCAGATCGGATCACTATAACATGTAGATGTCATTTGTATCGATCAAAATCCAGTTCATGCATGGAATTTTTTTTTTATTTGTCAAGGGTATTTTAGCTTCGACGCAACTGAAGTTAAGGTTTTTTCTTGTTTTTGTTGCAACTGCATTTCTAAAGCATCCCCAGTACGAGTATTTATCAACATTTATCTCGATTCCGAGATATACATAATATAATTTACTCGTTGCTTGAAAGGACATATGCCTGTATTCAAACCATTTGTGTGTTAATTTAATATATTGTTATATAGCTTCTAAACGGTTTCCATTTACTACGAAATCACCCGATTCAAAACATAAGGAAGAAGTGTAGCGTTGGATCAAATATCCTTCATCAACTATTTTCATGTGAATGAGATCAAAGAAGTTAAACCACTTCTAATAAAATTTTCCATTCCATTTGAGATATTGCAGTTTTTTTCTAATATGTCTCCGAATACTTATTCAGCCGGCACCTGAGACCCGACCCCATACAGACACTCTATTTCCAACATATGCAGTTTTATCCTATTTATGAAAACTTCTAATTGTTAAATGAACTTAAAATGTACTTAATTTAATTTAAAACAAAGAGCGAGAGCATTTGTGATACCAAGGGGAAGCGATAAACTCTGTTTATATGGTACATAATCAACAACCACGAGTTCGCATTTGTTAAAAACCAATAATAATAATTAAACATTTAACGCCGCTAAGAGAAGTTGCTAGAAAGTCGTAGAAACTTAAAAGGAAAATAGTATTGAACATAATTTATTGTCCCGAAGCCTCTTAATCTTTTAGAGTTCATCACGTTTTAAAACATTATTTTTACATCGAATTCGAAACTGTCCCTTATGATTGTTATGAAAGCATATTTTAAAATAACAACATTGAAAGTAAGAAAGTTGTCTGTGCTCCTCAATTATTTCAAAAAATGTGTTTTACTAAGCTGAAAAATCTTTCAACCTTACTAAGGGAGTGTCTCTTTTAAGTAGAGAAATGAAATATTATTGAATTTGAATAATTATTGAAAAAGTCTTTTTGTATTTTGTCAATAGATGTCGTTGCATTCGTATATCTCGAGTGCTACCAATCACATTGTGCGATACCATATAGTGTTGGAAAGGTGAGATCTTAAACGTTATTTAACCATTAAATTCGGGGAAGTTGAAAAAAAGTCGATGAAATTATGGAAAGGATGGACCAGGATCATCATATAAGCAGCCATGACATCGCTAAGGAACTTAACATTCAGCGTCAAAGGTTTTGAACCATTTAAAAAAGGCTGGCTACAAAATGAAGCTCGACGTTTGGGTACCACATGAATTATATGTATGTGAAAAATTTAATGGTTCAAATTAACATCAGCGATTCTTTGCTGAAACGAAATGAAATCAAACCATTTCTGAAAAAAATGGTAACAGGAGACGAAAAGTGGATCAAATACGACTATAATGTGCGAAAAAGATCAAGCGTGACGAAGCTCAACAATTGTCGCATATACCACTGACCTTGCACTGTTTCTTTCGGTCAATGCTAAACTCCCTTAATGGGGTAAAGTTGGCTTCAAGAGAAACCTATGAAAATTACTTGTCGCACTTTTTCGCTGAGAAACCGGACAAATTTTACACTGATGGAATAATGTCTCTAGCGGAAAAATGGCAAAAAGTGATCGACCAAAATGGTATACATTTGGTTCATTAAAGTTCATTATAAATATAAAGTTTGATTAGAAATATGAATAGACTTTTTTGATATATATATTTATTTTGTGTATTTACTCGTATCTGGTAAAAGTTTCATTTTTATTTATACTGATTAGGCTTAGTCTTATACATATATATATGGTTATGACAATAAATATGCCACACATTTCCAGAATGTTAGATCAATTTACAGAAATTATTTACGGCTTTCTCCTAAACGGCATTACGCATATAGCCCTTTTCCAGATTTAGCTAAAATGTTTGAAGTAATGTTTAATCGTGTTAATGGCATGAATAAATAAGCGCGTTAACATATGGAAAGAATATTTCTTAATAACATGAAATAAAAAATTGAACGTCTAAACCCAGCCAAGTAATCGGTGTGCATAAACTGCTTTTAGGGGTTGTTTTAGCAGACTGTACAAAAATGCAAGGAAGTACATATGTACATATGTATATCTCGCTTCCTGCACCAAGCAAATACATATGTATGTACATATATATAGCATGATTTTAGGCAGCAATTTCGAAAACAAATTTATTGAATACTTTTCGCAAATTTTAATTTTTTTTAACTAATGCTGAAAGATTCAAAGCGTTTTACGGTATAATTATAGAGTTAACTAATTAATGTATGGTAATTACTAATCACTTAAGTGATACCGTGCATTTATGTACATAAATAAGTATATTAATACATATATGTGTATGTACTGTATGTAGTATATCGCTCAGTATTTATTATATTGCTTTAGACGCATTACCCAGCGCTGAATTCGCCAACTATAACCTTTTCTCACTGTTGAAATAATAATTTTAAAACAATGTAATATTAATTTCATAACTCGTTGTAAGAATTCAGCGTTGTAAGGAAGAGCTCTACTTTACATATCTGCATACATACATACTTAGTTATATTACTATGCAAAGGTTGCATGGGTTAAAAGTACAAATAAGTTGTAAAATTTACAAGGAATTGCAATATTTTATTGTAAAACTGGCATATTTATAATCTTATCATGTATAATTAACTTCATTCCAATTTTAAGTAAAACAGAGCAAAAACATGCATATTTGCTATTGAATTATACGAGTATATTTTATTGAGGCAAATTCGAGTGTTCTATAAGCTACTTAATTCTTTAAGATATCGTAAAATCTCAAATAATCCTTATTTTGAACTATGAACATATGTACTTATGTACATAGTATATCTACATACATATGTACATATGTATTAACATATCATTTGAGATTTACTGAGTTTGCTGAATTTTGAGTCAAACTTTCCTCCGATTTCTGACACAATATGTGTTTTAAAGCTTCGTTAAAGGAATGTTGTGAGTTATGAGTCTGAATATTGCCCTCGGTGAATTGTGGAAAACAGATTTTCGTTGGTTGAAATCTTAAATTAAATTTCTTTGCTATGAAGTTTAAGCGTAAATTACAGTACAGTGAAAAGATATTAATCAAATATCTATAAATTGGATACCATTACTATTCTTTAAAGTAATAAATAAATATGTATGTAAATAATAACCAAACAAATGTCAATAATTTTCTGGAAGATTCGAGAAACATTTCGCTGATGTTAGTTGGGATGCCTGTATGAGAATAATCCAGACTTTCGTAGATGCACATATAGTGTGAATATTTGTATGTAAATACTTACAAATGTATGTGCATACAAACAAGTTATTGAAACGTCATAGCGGCATGCATTTAAACACGTACAATACACAGAAACTGTAGGCGCAAATGGTGAAATATAAGTAGTATGTACATACATATATACATTTTCTACCTTCAACAAACTCCCAAAATATAAATAATTATTAATTTTATTATAATAAATGAACACAATAAAATTTTAAAATCGGCGATTGTTTTTTTCGTATTCATATGTACATACATATTTACATGAAATACATATATAGAGCATTATACAAGTTTCTAGAACTCGCAGGCACCCCGTAGCTGAAAAAACGGCTTCCACTTTGTCAGAACGAACGATTTAAAATACATACATATGTATGTACATAAAAATAAATGTATGTGTTTTTCATTAGAAAGAAAGAGGTGACTGTACCGCTATAATATATTGTAGATACGCACATATAAAAAATTATACATACATATGTACATATAAAAATATATAGGAAAACAAAGCAGGCTGAGAGCACTAGCTTGTATGCGATATTTTTATGATATGTTATTGCTTTTGTAGCGATTTTCAACATATTTTTTGGTAATTAAAATTTATAAAATACTATAAATGAACATAAATAATTATAATTATTATAATAAATAACGGAAATTCAGCAAAAATTGGCGTGAACATTAAAATTTCACAACGACTTGGTGATTTCATTGTTTTCGTATTGATCCAGGTGATTCTTATACATACATAAGTATGTATGTATGTATGTCTGTCAGCTGAATACGTTTCAAAAAGTCAGTATACCTTCTCGCTTATCGTTGACTTATACAGAAAAGGTAATACATGAACTCCCTGTGTGTTGAAGTGAAACAAACAGACTCAAAACGAAAATCAATAAAAGCGATTTGACTGTGGAATTTTCCCGACTTTTCCGAGCTGCACAGCCAACGACTATAAATACAGGAACGCCAGTCGGCATTCTATCATTTGTGTTTCAGTCGTACAACAAGGTGTTTGAAAATATTAAAGAGTCAAATTGTGAAAAAGTGTATTAGTAGCTGAAAAAGTGTTTTAATAGTGTGAACGAAGAAGAAACTAGTTCTCTGGAAATGGCTGCCGGAAATTGGTCTTTAGTGAGGAAATTGCAAGTACGGTTAGGCGAAGAACCGGGAGGCTAGCAGAGGCGGCGTACTTAAGCATGAGCTTTGAAGGAAATCAATGAGAACAGATGAAATCTAAGCACAGGGCCAATTTGTTGGGTGTTTTTTTCAAACACATTTGGCCGTCCATTAGCTGTTACTGCGTACCCTAGTTACCAATTAGGCAGGCTGATTTGGTGAGGAATCTATGCAGAACAGACAGACAGGCAGGCAGGCTTATAACATGGGCACACCTACATATGTGTTGGAAAGAATTCAGAGGCAGGTGTAAGATACGATTTCGGGCAGAAAGCTGCGTTGAAAAATGTCTGTGTAAAGCCTAGAGCATGAGTAATCCAATGGATTTGGGAAGATGAGTAAGGTACAAAAAAGAAAAGAAGTTGATACGATTTTTATATCTAATACATACATATACCTTAGTAAATATATAAAACATCGTAATGTTTTCACCTATGAATTTATTAGATATTCGTAATTATAGTCTATATATCCTACAACGCATATTTTACGTAGTTGAAACGTTTTAATTTTATTTCTCTATTTAACATGCGCATATTATGTATAATAAGTCTGTGAAACCTGTTCGTTCAATAGCAATTGATGTCTCTGTGTTCGTATAATTCTTCGTCATTTACATATGATATATAATATATACATATTTATTATGTATATTGACGTCGTTTCTTCTTACTTCATCGCAATATTGCGAAATTGTAATTTTCCATTATTTTGTTTTCCAATTACATTTTTAATGTATGCATACATGTACATATATAAATATAATTAGTCAGACTCTCGTAAAACTTTTCTACACGATGTATACGCGAAAAAGCAAGCATTCAACGTTCATATAGACATTTCACTCTTTCGAAATGTGGATTTTAAAGGCAGCTGCGCAATTTTATATGCTACGTATATTTTATTTATAATTAAATTACGTGTCTGCAGAAACTACCACTATTAAGAATTTTTCTAGAATAGTTTCTAGCATATTTTTAACGTAGTGCAGAGACCTCCACTGAATGTATTTGCTTTTAGTGGTGCAAATTTGATCGTGTCTGCAATTCCAATGCAAAAATGCGAGTATGTGTATTACAGATGTATACTTCACTGTCTTCAAAAGAAATAAATGTATATACATAGTACCTACATGCGTATACACATATTTTTTTTTTCATAGCAATTCTCGCTATAATACTTTCATGGGCCTACTGTCTAAATTTGTTAATTTTTCACTTTGATTTTTTTTTTTTTTTTGTTTAGACACGTTTGCTGAATTTTAAATTAATATTTACACCTATAGATCTTTTTTCATAAATTTTCACATATATACGAGTATAAGTATATATCTCCCACTATGAAAAAAGGCTCCCTATATTAATCTGCACAACTTTCTGTAATATTTTTAAGCAAAAAAAAAAACAAAATTTTCAAAATCCCAAAATTTTCATTTATTTGTGATCCAAATCAAAATCGCAGGCTAATCTTATTACACAATTTCGGTTTCAAAAGCCTACTACATACTTTTTGCTAAGCTTAGAATACCCAATAAATGTTTTATCGCCTTTAGCATGGAACTTACACATCATCATTATATTTATAGGCAATTAATTAATTAAGCACATACTCGTACATCTCTCTATAAATGCATACAAATAGTTACACATAAATATATATTTATACATTTTAATTCTAAAATAATAATAGTACTCTAGCATAAATGAATAAGTCTTTCTCAAAATGTTAAATCGTAACCATGTTTCTTTCTTTGAACTTTATAGTTGTTGGGCGTCTTTGAAAAGCAATTTTGTCGTTTATACTACTTCCGCTACATGCAAACATTAGTCTATAACTAAATGTTATTGCAGTTTGCTGATAAAAACTGAAACACTACTCAGTTACAATGACAATAATTGACCATAGGCGCAGAGCTCCTCGTTCGTAAGAAACTGAAGACAAAGCGATAAACCCATCTACTACAATATCCATAGTATATCTTCTTCGACATTGTTGTTTCTTCTACTGCCAAAAAGGTCCTTGTCATCGACGGTAGAGGAATGTTATGATGCAGAATTGGTATTTGTTTTGTTCCACTTACTTACATAGGATATACTGTTCATATAAATATAAATATACGTACGTTAAAAACCCCCAGTTTACCAAAAATTGTTAAGAAACCTCACACAAATAATTTTTTTTATGATAAAAATCGTTGAATTATATATTTTAAAGGTTGAAAGAGTGAATCAAATAACTCCATATGTATATGTGTCTTAAACTTACATAAATCAAACTTATTGAAATATTGTTTTATCGGTCTCTTACATAATTAAGTTAATACAAAATTACTGCGTTATTTATCAGATATGACAAAACCAATTTATATAAATCAAAACCAAACACAATGCAGAAAAAACATAAAAAAAGCTAAAAAAAATTAAGAAAAGCATTACAACGAAGGTAAAAATAAATAACTATTCCTTCCCACTCTTTTAAGTCTTTAATTAAATTCTTTAGGAACGCCCCGTCGTCGACCAAAGTGAGTACAAACGTAAATAATACATACAGATAAATGAATTTTAAACGCACAGATATATATAAAATTTATTATATTTTTTTTTACATTGCCCTACGTAAAAATGCACAAGACTAAAATGGTCAAAGACTTTATAACAATTATTTTGAAAGAAACTGTAGGAAACAACTACGAACACATAAATCAAGAAATTACCTTAAAATAATATAAAATACATTAAAAAACCGATGGGAAAGCGAAAAACGATAAATCAAATAAAATCTTGGGGGGTGTAATATAAAGCGCTTTATATTATATTATGGTTGTATAAACTTTAAATAAAACAGGGTGTTCCAAAAATACCTATATTTAAACTCTGCGTACCCTTATAAAAACATGCGATTATATACACTTTAACAAGGACGATGGACTGTACAATTTATTCAGCTGAAATAATCCTTAGGTAGGATGGCGATAAAATACCACATTTTTATTGATATTCTTGCATCAAATATTTCATTCTTTGGTATTTCAGACTTAAGCAAGTCCTTATGACAATTGAAAGGAAATAATTTAGATAATTTCAAGCTTTATTTTAAGCTTTACTTAAGCATGTGCCAAATCAGCCACATTTTTGGCGCAAAACAACTATGAATATAAATTCATGTTTAATTCTTATGAAATGCCACAATGTAGTCTATTATTTACAATAGGAATATTTAAGTGATGAACCTCCCAAAGACTTTAAAAATGCCAATATTTGGCTTCATTAAAAATTATTTCTAAATTAAAATACTTTTTATTCATATGTCCTGAGCCCCGCTCAGTTGGCAAGGAAGGCCTGACAAAGAAAACAGTTTTCATTCATCAATCATTTCAACCATTTGGACTCGCCCTGACTGAACCTCACCATATTATTAAAAAATTATATGTGAAACTATTCATTACAACAATTTTCAATACAAATCTATTCAATATAGAACTCTTGTGGCAACAGCACTTGCGAGTCTCATGCAATTTGATTTCTGCAAACTGTTTGTTCGATATATAAAGCTTACCTTTCGTCACAACACCCACGGATGTTGTACAACGTCAATAGTTCCCTATTCCAGCTGCTGATTGATAATTATATTTTTTTCCATTTCAACCAAGCTGTTATGTCGGATTTTTGGCTAACTTTTGCCACCACGTTTAATTTCACGATTAGTGGCTTTGTGAAATGCTCTTGGTGATATTAAATAAAGTTACCAAGTATTTGACCATTCTTTCAAAATTCAAAATTTTCAAACCTATTACATACTCAAATTTTTTCAAGTCGAAATACCAAAACTGAAATGCTAAGATGAAATGAAATATATTTCATAAGAATATTTAAAATATACGAGATCATGGTTAAACTGCGTGTTCTGAGATGTTGAAGTTACAATTTTTTCGAAGCGTATTAATGATGAGTCGAAACTCAAAATATAAGAAGTATAAAGGCAATTGCTTATATGAGAACAACGCCGTATAAATTACATAAAACGGCTATAAAATACAAGTGGTGCATAAATGATAATGAAAAGTGGTACAAGAGCGTAGCGTATAACAGAGTAAATAATAAACAAGATATTTGATTACTATTAAGACAATAACTTACGATATTGGGCTAGATTTCAAATGTTAACAAAACAACACCATATATAATTATATTATTAAAAACGTAAAAATTAAAGAAACGTTGCTATATTTCAATAATACTAAATATAACACACCCGCCTCTAATTTGGTCGAAATTCTCGTATAATTTTTTTTTTTTTGATACCCTATTTCTATTACAAAATTTTTTCTTCGAAATTATCACTCTTCGATAACATTACGAAAAACGTCGAAATTTAATGAACATATAATTGATGACAAAACGAGTTCTATGAACTACTAAACTTCCAAAGATAGGAGAGATTAAGTTACCAATCCATATTCTTTTGAATATGTTGCGAAAATTCTAACAACTTATAACTTTGATACATTTTGCCTAACTTCATAAAAATTCTTTAAAACACGTATCGTATAAATGAATTACTATTTCTATTTTCTTCGAAAATATTATTAAAATTAAAATTCGATAATATCTTAAAACAATTGATAACAATACAGAGTTCTATGAACTATTTTACCGTACAAGCTTTGAGCGCAAAGCTTACCGATCCATATTTTTTCAAATTTATAAGTAGTACTAATAATAGATACACACCTCGTTAAAACATGGTCTCGTATAATTTTATTTTGATTACACAAAGTTTACAAACGAGTAAAGACTAAAAGTAAAACGTTTATAAAACCATTTGAGGTGGTACACCTTAACGACGAAACTCCAATATTTTAACACAAATAAAATGTCTTCGAAAAGCGTACAAAATTTAAATAATTTTAGTTGATAGACTCTAACGATGAAACCCTAATATTTTTATACAAAGAAAATGTCTTCGGAAAGCGCACAAAAGAGTAGAGTTTGAATAAGGCGTTAATGGAATAATTTGAGTTGACATACCCTAACGACGAAACCCTAATATTTTTACACAAGAAAATTGTCTTCGAAAAGCGTAGTACAAAAAGTAAAGAGTTAAAGTAAAGCGTTATTAAATAATTTGAAATGGTAGACCCTAACGACGAAACCCTAATATTTTTACACACGAAAAATGTCTTCGAAAAGCGTACAAAGAGAAAAGAGTTAAAGTAAAGCGTTATTAAATAATTTGAAATGGTAGACCCTAACGACGAAACCCTAATATTTTTACACAAGAAAAATGTCTTCGAAAAGCGTACAAAATAGTAAAGAGTTTGAATAAGGCGTTATTAAAATAATTTGAGTTGATAGTTCCTAACGACGAAACCCTAATATTTTTACACAAGAAAAATTTCTTCGAAAAGCGTACAAAATAGTAAAGAGTTAAAGTAAAGCGTTATTAAATAATTTGAAATGGTAGACCCTAACGACGAAACCCTAATATTTTTACACAAGAAAAATGTCTTCGAAAAGCGTACAAAGAGTAAAGAGTTAAAGTAAAGCGTTATTAAATAATTTGAAATGGTAGACCCTAACGACGAACCCCTAATATTTTTACACAAGAAAAACGTCTTCGAAAAGCGTACAAAGAGTAAAGAGTTAAAGTAAAGCGTTACTAAATAATATGAAATGGTAGACCCTAACGACGAAACCCTAATATTTTTACACAAGAAAAATGTCTTCGAAAAGCGTACAAAATAGTAAAGAGTTTGAATAAGGCGTTACTAAAATAATTTGAGTTGACAGTTCCTAACGACGAACCCCTAATATTTTTACACAAGAAAAATGTCTTCGAAAAGCGTACAAAATAGTAAAACGTTTGAATAAGGCGTTATTAAAATAATTTGAGTTGATAGTTCCTAACGACGAAACCCTAATATTTTTACACAAGAAAAATGTCTTCGAAAAGCGTACAAAGAGTAAAGAGTTAAAGTAAAGCGTTATTAAATAATTTGAAATGGTAGACCCTAACGACGAACCCCTAATATTTTTACACAAGAAAAATGTCTTCGCAAAGCGTACAAAGAGTAAAGAGTTAAAGTAAAGCGTTATTAAATAATTTGAAAAGGTAGACCCTAACGACGAACCCCTAATATTTTTACACAAGAAAAATGTCTTCGAAAAGCGTACAAAATAGTAAAGAGTTTGAATAAGGCGTTATTAAAATAATTTGAAATGGTAGACCCTAACGACGAACCCCTAATATTTTTACACAAGAAAAATGTCTTCGAAAAGCGTACAAAATAGTAAAGAGTTAAAGTAAAGCGTTATTAAATAATTTGAAATGGTAGACCCTAACGACGAAACCCTAATATTTTTACACAAGAAAATTGTATTCGAAAAGCGTACAAAAAGTAAAGAGTTAAAGTAAAGCGTTATTAAATAATATGAAATGGTAGACCCTAACGACGAAACCCTAATATTTTTACACAAGAAAAATGTCTTCGAAAAGCGTACAAAATAGTAAAGAGTTTTAATAAGGCGTTATTAAAATAATTTGAAATGGTAGACCCTAACGACGAAACCCTAATATTTTTACACAAGAAAAATGTCTTCGAAAAGCGTACAAAATAGTAAAGAGTTTGAATAAGGCGTTACTAAAATAATTTGAGTTGACAGTTCATAACGACGAACCCCTAATATTTTTACACAAGAAAAATGTCTTCGAAATGCGTACAAAATAGTAAAGAGTTTGAATAAGACGTTATTAAAATAATTTGAGTTGACAGTTCCTAACGACGAAACCCTAATATTTTTACACAAGAAAAATGTCTTCGAAAAGCGTACAAAAAGTAAAGAGTTAAAGTAAAGCGTTATTAAATAATTTGAAATGGTAGACCCTAACGACGAACCCCTAATATTTTTACACAAGAAAAATGTCTTCGAAAAGCGTACAAAGAGTAAAGAGTTAAAGTAAAACGTTATTAAATAATTTGAAATGGTAGACCCTAACGACGAAAACCTAATATTTTTACACAAGAAAAATGTCTTCGAAAAGCGTACAAAATAGTAAAGAGTTTGAATAAGGCGTTATTAAAATAATTTGAAATGGTAGACCCTAACGACGAACCCCTTATATTTTTACACAAGAAAAATGTCTTCGAAAAGCGTACAAAATAGTAAAGAGTTAAAGTAAAGCGTTATTAAATAATTTGAAATGGTAGATCCTAACGACGAACCCCTAATATTTTTACACAGGAAAAATGTCTTCGAAAAGCGTACAAAATAGTAAAGAATTTGAATAAGGCGTTATTAAAATAATTTGAGTTGATAGTTCCTAACGACGAACCCCTAATATTTTTACACAAGAAAAATGTCTTCGAAAAGCGTACAAAATAGTAAAGAGTTTGAATAAGACGTTATTAAAATAATTTGAGTTGATAGTTCCTAACGACGAAACCCTAATATTTTTACACAAGAGAAATGTCTTCGAAAAGCATACAAAGAGTAAAGAGTTAAAGTAAAGCGTTATTAAATAATTTGAAATGGTAGACCCTAACGACGAACCCCTAATATTTTTACACAAAAAAAATGTCTTCGAAAAGCGTACAAAGAGTAAAGAGTTAAAGTAAAGCGTTATTAAATAATTTGAAATGGTAGACCCTAACGACGAAACCCTAATATTTTTACACAAGAAAAATGTCTTCGAAAAGCGTACAAAATAGTAAAGAGTTTGAATAAGGCGTTATTAAAATAATTTGAAATGGTAGACCCTAACGACGAACCCCTAATATTTTTACACAAGAAAAATGTCTTCGAAAAGCGTACAAAATAGTAAAGAGTTAAAGTAAAGCGTTATTAAATAATTTGAAATGGTAGACCCTAACGACGAAACCCTAATATTCTTACACAAGAAAAATGTCTTCGAAAAGCGTACAAAATAGTAGAGTTTGAATAAAGCGTTATTAAAATAATTTGAAATGGTACATCCTAACGACGAACCCCTAATATTTTTACACAAGAAAAATGTCTTCGAAAAGCGTACAAAGAGTAAAGAGTTAAAATAAAGCGTTATTAAATAATTTGAAATGGTAGACCCTAACGACGAAACCCTAATATTTTTACACAAGAAAAATGTGTTCGAAAAGCGTACAAAATAGTAAAGAGTTTGAATAAGGCGTTATTAAAATAATTTGAAATGGTAGACCCTAACGACGAACCCCTAATATTTTTACACAAGAAAAATGTCTTCAAAAAGCGTACAAAATAGTAAAGAGTTAAAGTAAAGCGTTATTAAATAATTTGAAATGGTAGACCCTAACGACGAACCCCTAATATTTTTACACAAGAAAAATGTCTTCGAAAAGCGTACAAAATAGTAAAGAGTTTGAATAAGGCGTTATTAAAATAATTTGAAATGGTAGACCCTAACGACGAAACCCTAATATTTTTACACAAGAAAAATATCTTCGAAAAGCGTACAAAGTAGTAAAGAGTTAAAGTAAAGCGTTATTAAATAATTTGAAATGGTAGACCCTAACGACGAACCCCTAATATTTTTACACAAGAAAAATGTCTTCGAAAAGCGTACAAAGAGTAAAGAGTTAAAGTAAAGCGTTATTAAATAATTTGAAATGGTAGACCCTAACGACGAACCCCTAATATTTTTACACAAGAAAAATGTCTTCGAAAAGCGTACAAAATAGTAAAGAGTTTGAATAAGGCGTTATTAAAATAATTTGAAATGGTAGACCCTAACGACGAACCCCTAATATTTTTACACAAGAAAAATGTCTTCGAAAAGCGTACAAAATAGTAAAGAGTTAAAGTATAACCTTATTAAATAATTTGAAATGGTAGACCCTAACGACGAAACCCTAATATTTTTACACAAGAAAAATGTCTTCGAAAAGCGTACAAAATAGTAAAGAGTTTGAATAAAGCGTTATTAAAATAATTTGAAATGGTAGACCCTAACGACGAACCCCTAATATTTTTACACAAGAAAAATGTCTTCGAAAAGCGTACAAACAGTAAAGAGTTAAAGTAAAGCGTTATTAAATAATTTGAAAATGTAGACCCTAACGACGAACCCCTAATATTTTTACACAAGAAAAATGTCTTCAAAAAGCGTACAAAATAGTAAAGAGTTTGAATAAGGCGTTATTAAAATAATTTGAGTTGATAGTTCCTAACGACGAACCCCTAATATTTTTACACAAGAAAAATGTCTTCGAAAAGCGTACAAAATAGTAAAGAGTTTGAATAAGGCGTTATTAAAATAATTTGAGTTAATAGTTCCTAACGACGAAACCCTAATATTTTTACACAAGACAAATGTCTTCGAAAAGCGTACAAAGAGTAAAGAGTTAAAGTAAAGCGTTATTAAATAATTTGAAATGGTAGACCCTAACGACGAAACCCTAATATTTTTACACAAGAAAAATGTCTTCGAAAAGCGTACAAAGAGTAAAGAGTTAAAGTAAAGCGTTATTAAATAATTTGAAATGGTAGACCCTAACGACGAACCCCTAATATTTTTACACAAGAAAAATGTCTTCGAAAAGCGTACAAAATAGTAAAGAGTTTGAATAAGACGTTATTAAAATAATTTGAGTTGATAGTTCCTAACGACGAAACCCTAATATTTTTACACAAGAGAAATGTCTTCGAAAAGCGTACAAAATAGTAAAGAGTTTGAATAAGACGTTATTAAAATAATTTGAGTTGATAGTTCCTAACGACGAACCCCTAATATTTTTACACAAGAAAAATGTCTTCGAAAAGCGTACAAAATAGTAAAGAGTTTGAATAAGGCGTTATTAAAATAATTTGAGTTGATAGTTCCTAACGACGAACCCCTAATATTTTTACACAAGAAAAATGTCTTCGAAAAGCGTACAAAATAGTAAAGAGTTTGAATAAGGCGTTATTAAAATAATTTGAGTTGATAGTTCCTAACGACGAAACCCTAATATTTTTACACAAGAAAAATGTCTTCGAAAAGCGTACAAAGAGTAAAGAGTTAAAGTAAAGCGTTATTAAATAATTTGAAATGGTAGACCCTAACGACGAAACCCTAATATTTTTACACAAGAAAAATGTCTTCGAAAAGCGTACAAAGAGTAAAGAGTTAAAGTAAAGCGTTATTAAATAATTTGAAATGGTAGACCCTAACGACGAACCCCTAATATTTTTACACAAGAAAAATGTCTTCGAAAAGCGTACAAAATAGTAAAGAGTTTGAATAAGACGTTATTAAAATAATTTGAGTTGATAGTTCCTAACGACGAAACCCTAATATTTTTACACAAGAGAAATGTCTTCGAAAAGCGTACAAAATAGTAAAGAGTTTGAATAAGACGTTATTAAAATAATTTGAGTTGATAGTTCCTAACGACGAACCCCTAATATTTTTACACAAGAAAAATGTCTTCGAAAAGCGTACAAAATAGTAAAGAGTTTGAATAAGGCGTTATTAAAATAATTTGAGTTAATAGTTCCTAACGACGAAACCCTAATATTTTTACACAAGACAAATGTCTTCGAAAAGCGTACAAAGAGTAAAGAGTTAAAGTAAAGCGTTATTAAATAATTTGAAATGGTAGACCCTAACGACGAAACCCTAATATTTTTACACAAGAAAAATGTCTTCGAAAAGCGTACAAAGAGTAAAGAGTTAAAGTAAAGCGTTATTAAATAATTTGAAATGGTAGACCCTAACGACGAACCCCTAATATTTTTACACAAGAAAAATGTCTTCGAAAAGCGTACAAAATAGTAAAGAGTTAAAGTAAAGCGTTATTAAATAATTTGAAATGGTAGACCCTAACGACGAAACCCTAATATTTTTACACAAGAAAAATGTCTTCGAAAAGCGTACAAAATAGTAAAGAGTTTGAATAAGACGTTATTAAAATAATTTGAGTTGATAGTTCCTAACGACGAAACCCTAATATTTTTACACAAGAAAAATGTCTTCGAAAAGCATACAAAGAGTAAAGAGTTAAAGTAAAGCGTTATTAAATAATTTGAAATGGTAGACCCTAACGACGAACCCCTAATATTTTTACACAAGAAAAATGTCTTCGAAAAGCGTACAAACAGTAAAGAGTTAAAGTAAAGCGTTATTAAATAATTTGAAATGGTAGACCCTAACGACGAACCCCTAATATTTTTACACAAGAAAAATGTCTTCAAAAAGGGTACAAAATAGTAAAGAGTTTGAATAAGGCGTTATTAAAATAATTTGAGTTGATAGTTCCTAACGACGAACCCCTAATATTTTTACACAAGAAAAATGTCTTCGAAAAGCGTACAAAATAGTAAAGAGTTTGAATAAGGCGTTATTAAAATAATTTGAGTTGATAGTTCCTAACGACGAACCCCTAATATTTTTACACAAGAAAAATGTCTTCGAAAAGCGTACAAAATAGTAAAGAGTTTGAATAAGGCGTTATTAAAATAATTTGAGTTGATAGTTCCTAACGACGAAACCCTAATATTTTTACACAAGACAAATGTCTTCGAAAAGCGTACAAAGAGTAAAGAGTTAAAGTAAAGCGTTATTAAATAATTTGAAATGGTAGACCCTAACGACGAACCCCTAATATTTTTACACAAGAAAAATGTCTTCGAAAAGCGTACAAAATAGTAAAGAGTTTGAATAAAGCGTTATTAAAATAATTTGAGTTGATAGTTCCTAACGACGAAACCCTAATATTTTTACACAAGAAAAATGTCTTCGAAAAGCGTACAAAATAGTAAAGAGTTTGAATAAGGCGTTATTAAAATAATTTGAGTTGATAGTTCCTAACGACGAAACCCTAATATTTTTACACAAGAAAAATGTCTTCGAAAAGCATACAAAGAGTAAAGAGTTAAAGTAAAGCGTTATTAAATAATTTGAAATGGTAGACCCTAACGACGAACCCCTAATATTTTTACACAAGAAAAATGTCTTCGAAAAGCGTACAAAATAGTAAAGAGTTTGAATAAAGCGTTATTAAAATAATTTGAAATGGTAGACCCTAACGACGAACCCCTAATATTTTTACACAAGAAAAATGTCTTCGAAAAGCGTACAAAATAGTAAAGAGTTTGAATAAGGCGTTATTAAAATAATTTGAGTTGATAGTTCCTAACGACGAAACCCTAATATTTTTACACAAGACAAATGTCTTCGAAAAGCGTACAAAGAGTAAAGAGTTAAAGTAAAGCGTTATTAAATAATTTGAAATGGTAGACCCTAACGACGAACCCCTAATATTTTTACACAAGAAAAATGTCTTCGAAAAGCGTACAAAATAGTAAAGAGTTTGAATAAAGCGTTATTAAAATAATTTGAAATGGTAGACCCTAACGACGAAACCCTAATATTTTTACACAAGAAAAATGTGTTCGAAAAGCGTACAAAATAGTAAAGAGTTTGAATAAGGCGTTATTAAAATAATTTGAAATGGTAGACCCTAACGACGAACCCCTAATATTTTTACACAAGAAAAATGTCTTCAAAAAGCGTACAAAATAGTAAAGAGTTAAAGTAAAGCGTTATTAAATAATTTGAAATGGTAGACCCTAACGACGAACCCCTAATATTTTTACACAAGAAAAATGTCTTCGAAAAGCGTACAAAATAGTAAAGAGTTTGAATAAGGCGTTATTAAAATAATTTGAAATGGTAGACCCTAACGACGAACCCCTAATATTTTTACACAAGAAAAATGTCTTCGAAAAGCGTACAAAATAGTAAAGAGTTAAAGTAAAGCGTTATTAAATAATTTGAAATGGTAGACCCTAACGACGAACCCCTAATATTTTTACACAAGAAAAATGTCTTCGAAAAGCGTACAAAGAGTAAAGAGTTAAAGTAAAGCGTTATTAAATAATTTGAAATGGTAGACCCTAACGACGAACCCCTAATATTTTTACACAAGAAAAATGTCTTCGAAAAGCGTACAAAATAGTAAAGAGTTTGAATAAGGCGTTATTAAAATAATTTGAAATGGTAGACCCTAACGACGAACCCCTAATATTTTTACACAAGAAAAATGTCTTCGAAAAGCGTACAAAATAGTAAAGAGTTAAAGTATAACCTTATTAAATAATTTGAAATGGTAGACCCTAACGACGAAACCCTAATATTTTTACACAAGAAAATTGTCTTCGAAAAGCGTACAAAATAGTAAAGAGTTTGAATAAAGCGTTATTAAAATAATTTGAAATGGTAGACCCTGACGACGAACCCCTAATATTTTTACACAAGAAAAATGTCTTCGAAAAGCGTACAAAGAGTAAAGAGTTAAAGTAAAGCGTTATTAAATAATTTGAAATGGTAGACCCTAACGACGAACCCCTAATATTTTTACACAAGAAAAATGTCTTCGAAAAGCGTACAAAATAGTAAAGAGTTTGAATAAGGCGTTATTAAAATAATTTGAGTTGATAGTTCCTAACGACGAACCCCTAATATTTTTACACAAGAAAAATGTCTTCGAAAAGCGTACAAAATAGTAAAGAGTTTGAATAAGGCGTTATTAAAATAATTTGAGTTAATAGTTCCTAACGACGAAACCCTAATATTTTTACACAAGACAAATGTCTTCGAAAAGCGTACAAAGAGTAAAGAGTTAAAGTAAAGCGTTATTAAATAATTTGAAATGGTAGACCCTAACGACGAAACCCTAATATTTTTACACAAGAAAAATGTCTTCGAAAAGCGTACAAAGAGTAAAGAGTTAAAGTAAAGCGTTATTAAATAATTTGAAATGGTAGACCCTAACGACGAACCCCTAATATTTTTACACAAGAAAAATGTCTTCGAAAAGCGTACAAAATAGTAAAGAGTTTGAATAAGACGTTATTAAAATAATTTGAGTTGATAGTTCCTAACGACGAAACCCTAATATTTTTACACAAGAGAAATGTCTTCGAAAAGCGTACAAAATAGTAAAGAGTTTGAATAAGACGTTATTAAAATAATTTGAGTTGATAGTTCCTAACGACGAACCCCTAATATTTTTACACAAGAAAAATGTCTTCGAAAAGCGTACAAAATAGTAAAGAGTTTGAATAAGGCGTTATTAAAATAATTTGAGTTGATAGTTCCTAACGACGAAACCCTAATATTTTTACACAAGAAAAATGTCTTCGAAAAGCGTACAAAATAGTAAAGAGTTTGAATAAGGCGTTATTAAAATAATTTGAGTTGATAGTTCCTAACGACGAAACCCTAATATTTTTACACAAGAAAAATGTCTTCGAAAAGCGTACAAAGAGTAAAGAGTTAAAGTAAAGCGTTATTAAATAATTTGAAATGGTAGACCCTAACGACGAAACCCTAATATTTTTACACAAGAAAAATGTCTTCGAAAAGCGTACAAAGAGTAAAGAGTTAAAGTAAAGCGTTATTAAATAATTTGAAATGGTAGACCCTAACGACGAACCCCTAATATTTTTACACAAGAAAAATGTCTTCGAAAAGCGTACAAAATAGTAAAGAGTTTGAATAAGGCGTTATTAAAATAATTTGAGTTGATAGTTCCTAACGACGAAACCCTAATATTTTTACACAAGAAAAATGTCTTCGAAAAGCGTACAAAATAGTAAAGAGTTTGAATAAGGCGTTATTAAAATAATTTGAGTTGATAGTTCCTAACGACGAACCCCTAATATTTTTACACAAGAAAAATGTCTTCGAAAAGCGTACAAAATAGTAAAGAGTTTGAATAAGGCGTTATTAAAATAATTTGAGTTAATAGTTCCTAACGACGAAACCCTAATATTTTTACACAAGACAAATGTCTTCGAAAAGCGTACAAAGAGTAAAGAGTTAAAGTAAAGCGTTATTAAATAATTTGAAATGGTAGACCCTAACGACGAAACCCTAATATTTTTACACAAGAAAAATGTCTTCGAAAAGCGTACAAAGAGTAAAGAGTTAAAGTAAAGCGTTATTAAATAATTTGAAATGGTAGACCCTAACGACGAACCCCTAATATTTTTACACAAGAAAAATGTCTTCGAAAAGCGTACAAAATAGTAAAGAGTTAAAGTAAAGCGTTATTAAATAATTTGAAATGGTAGACCCTAACGACGAAACCCTAATATTTTTACACAAGAAAAATGTCTTCGAAAAGCGTACAAAATAGTAAAGAGTTTGAATAAGACGTTATTAAAATAATTTGAGTTGATAGTTCCTAACGACGAAACCCTAATATTTTTACACAAGAAAAATGTCTTCGAAAAGCATACAAAGAGTAAAGAGTTAAAGTAAAGCGTTATTAAATAATTTGAAATGGTAGACCCTAACGACGAACCCCTAATATTTTTACACAAGAAAAATGTCTTCGAAAAGCGTACAAACAGTAAAGAGTTAAAGTAAAGCGTTATTAAATAATTTGAAATGGTAGACCCTAACGACGAACCCCTAATATTTTTACACAAGAAAAATGTCTTCAAAAAGGGTACAAAATAGTAAAGAGTTTGAATAAGGCGTTATTAAAATAATTTGAGTTGATAGTTCCTAACGACGAACCCCTAATATTTTTACACAAGAAAAATGTCTTCGAAAAGCGTACAAAATAGTAAAGAGTTTGAATAAGGCGTTATTAAAATAATTTGAGTTGATAGTTCCTAACGACGAACCCCTAATATTTTTACACAAGAAAAATGTCTTCGAAAAGCGTACAAAATAGTAAAGAGTTTGAATAAGGCGTTATTAAAATAATTTGAGTTGATAGTTCCTAACGACGAAACCCTAATATTTTTACACAAGACAAATGTCTTCGAAAAGCGTACAAAGAGTAAAGAGTTAAAGTAAAGCGTTATTAAATAATTTGAAATGGTAGACCCTAACGACGAACCCCTAATATTTTTACACAAGAAAAATGTCTTCGAAAAGCGTACAAAATAGTAAAGAGTTTGAATAAAGCGTTATTAAAATAATTTGAAATGGTAGACCCTAACGACGAACCCCTAATATTTTTACACAAGAAAATTGTCTTCAAAAAGCGTACAAAATAGTAAAGAGTTTTAATAAGGCGTTATTAAAATAATTTGAGTTGATAGTTCCTAACGACGAACCCCTAATATTTTTACACAAGAAAAATGTCTTCGAAAAGCGTACAAAATAGTAAAGAGTTTAAATAAAGCGTTATTAAAATAATTTGAAATGGTAGACCCTAACGACGAAACCCTAATATTTTTACACAAGAAAAATGTCTTCAAAAAGCGTACAAAATAGTAAAGAGTTTGAATAAGGCGTTATTAAAATAATTTGAGTTGATAGTTCCTAACGACGAACCCCTAATATTTTTACACAAGAAAAATGTCTTCGAAAAGCGTACAAAATAGTAAAGAGTTAAAGTAAAGCGTTATTAAATAATTTGAAATGGTAGACCCTAACGACGAAACCCTAATATTTTTACACAAGAAAAATGTCTTCGAAAAGCGTACAAAATAGTAAAGAGTTTGAATAAGACGTTATTAAAATAATTTGAGTTGATAGTTCCTAACGACGAAACCCTAATATTTTTACACAAGAGAAATGTCTTCGAAAAGCATACAAAGAGTAAAGAGTTAAAGTAAAGCGTTCTTAAATAATTTGAAATGGTAGACCCTAACGACGAACCCCTAATATTTTTACACAAGAAAAATGTCTTCGAAAAGCGTACAAACAGTAAAGAGTTAAAGTAAAGCGTTATTAAATAATTTGAAATGGTAGACCCTAACGACGAACCCCTAAAATTTTTACACAAGAAAAATGTCTTCAAAAAGGGTACAAAATAGTAAAGAGTTTGAATAAGGCGTTATTAAAATAATTTGAGTTGATAGTTCCTAACGACGAACCCCTAACATTTTTACACAAGAAAAATGTCTTCGAAAAGCGTACAAAATAGTAAAGAGTTTGAATAAGGCGTTATTAAAATAATTTGAGTTGATAGTTCCTAACGACGAACCCCTAATATTTTTACACAAGAAAAATGTCTTCGAAAAGCGTACAAAATAGTAAAGAGTTTGAATAAGGCGTTATTAAAATAATTTGAGTTGATAGTTCCTAACGACGAAACCCTAATATTTTTACACAAGAAAAATGTCTTCGAAAAGCATACAAAGAGTAAAGAGTTAAAGTAAAGCGTTATTAAATAATTTGAAATGGTAGACCCTAACGACGAACCCCTAATATTTTTACACAAGAAAAATGTCTTCGAAAAGCGTACAAAATAGTAAAGAGTTTGAATAAAGCGTTATTAAAATAATTTGAAATGGTAGACCCTAACGACGAAACCCTAATATTTTTACACAAGAAAAATGTCTTCAAAAAGCGTACAAAATAGTAAAGAGTTTGAATAAGGCGTTATTAAAATAATTTGAGTTGATAGTTCCTAACGACGAACCCCTAATATTTTTACACAAGAAAAATGTCTTCGAAAAGCGTACAAAATAGTAAAGAGTTAAAGTAAAGCGTTATTAAATAATTTGAAATGGTAGACCCTAACGACGAAACCCTAATATTTTTACACAAGAAAAATGTCTTCGAAAAGCGTACAAAATAGTAAAGAGTTTGAATAAGACGTTATTAAAATAATTTGAGTTGATAGTTCCTAACGACGAAACCCTAATATTTTTACACAAGAGAAATGTCTTCGAAAAGCATACAAAGAGTAAAGAGTTAAAGTAAAGCGTTCTTAAATAATTTGAAATGGTAGACCCTAACGACGAACCCCTAATATTTTTACACAAGAAAAATGTCTTCGAAAAGCGTACAAACAGTAAAGAGTTAAAGTAAAGCGTTATTAAATAATTTGAAATGGTAGACCCTAACGACGAACCCCTAAAATTTTTACACAAGAAAAATGTCTTCAAAAAGGGTACAAAATAGTAAAGAGTTTGAATAAGGCGTTATTAAAATAATTTGAGTTGATAGTTCCTAACGACGAACCCCTAACATTTTTACACAAGAAAAATGTCTTCGAAAAGCGTACAAAATAGTAAAGAGTTTGAATAAGGCGTTATTAAAATAATTTGAGTTGATAGTTCCTAACGACGAACCCCTAATATTTTTACACAAGAAAAATGTCTTCGAAAAGCGTACAAAATAGTAAAGAGTTTGAATAAGGCGTTATTAAAATAATTTGAGTTGATAGTTCCTAACGACGAAACCCTAATATTTTTACACAAGACAAATGTCTTCGAAAAGCGTACAAAGAGTAAAGAGTTAAAGTAAAGCGTTATTAAATAATTTGAAATGGTAGACCCTAACGACGAACCCCTAATATTTTTACACAAGAAAAATGTCTTCGAAAAGCGTACAAAATAGTAAAGAGTTTGAATAAAGCGTTATTAAAATAATTTGAAATGGTAGACCCTAACGACGAACCCCTAATATTTTTACACAAGAAAAATGTCTTCGAAAAGCGTACAAACAGTAAAGAGTTAAAGAAAAGCGTTATTAAATAATTTGAAAATGTAGACCCTAACGACGAACCCCTAATATTTTTACACAAGAAAAATGTCTTCAAAAAGCGTACAAAATAGTAAAGAGTTTGAATAAGGCGTTATTAAAATAATTTGAGTTGATAGTTCCTAACGACGAACCCCTAATATTTTTACACAAGAAAAATGTCTTCGAAAAGCGTACAAAATAGTAAAGAGTTTGAATAAGGCGTTATTAAAATAATTTGAGTTAATAGTTCCTAACGACGAAACCCTAATATTTTTACACAAGACAAATGTCTTCGAAAAGCGTACAAAGAGTAAAGAGTTAAAGTAAAGCGTTATTAAATAATTTGAAATGGTAGACCCTAACGACGAAACTCTAATATTTTTACACAAGAAAAATGTCTTCGAAAAGCGTACAAAGAGTAAAGAGTTAAAGTAAAGCGTTATTAAATAATTTGAAATGGTAGACCCTAACGACGAACCCCTAATATTTTTACACAAGAAAAATGTCTTCGAAAAGCGTACAAAATAGTAAAGAGTTTGAATAAGACGTTATTAAAATAATTTGAGTTGATAGTTCCTAACGACGAAACCCTAATATTTTTACACAAGAGAAATGTCTTCGAAAAGCATACAAAGAGTAAAGAGTTAAAGTAAAGCGTTATTAAATAATTTGAAATGGTAGACCCTAACGACGAACCCCTAATATTTTTACACAAGAAAAATGTCTTCGAAAAGCGTACAAAATAGTAAAGAGTTAAAGTAAAGCGTTATTAAATAATTTGAAATGGTAGACCCTAACGACGAAACCCTAATATTTTTACACAAGAAAAATGTCTTCGAAAAGCGTACAAAATAGTAAAGAGTTTGAATAAGACGTTATTAAAATAATTTGAGTTGATAGTTCCTAACGACGAAACCCTAATATTTTTACACAAGAGAAATGTCTTCGAAAAGCATACAAAGAGTAAAGAGTTAAAGTAAAGCGTTATTAAATAATTTGAAATGGTAGACCCTAACGACGAACCCCTAATATTTTTACACAAGAAAAATGTCTTCGAAAAGCGTACAAACAGTAAAGAGTTAAAGTAAAGCGTTATTAAATAATTTGAAATGGTAGACCCTAACGACGAACCCCTAATATTTTTACACAAGAAAAATGTCTTCAAAAAGGGTACAAAATAGTAAAGAGTTTGAATAAGGCGTTATTAAAATAATTTGAGTTGATAGTTCCTAACGACGAACCCCTAATATTTTTACACAAGAAAAATGTCTTCGAAAAGCGTACAAAATAGTAAAGAGTTTGAATAAGGCGTTATTAAAATAATTTGAGTTGATAGTTCCTAACGACGAACCCCTAATATTTTTACACAAGAAAAATGTCTTCGAAAAGCGTACAAAATAGTAAAGAGTTTGAATAAGGCGTTATTAAAATAATTTGAGTTGATAGTTCCTAACGACGAAACCCTAATATTTTTACACAAGACAAATGTCTTCGAAAAGCATACAAAGAGTAAAGAGTTAAAGTAAAGCGTTATTAAATAATTTGAAATGGTAGACCCTAACGACGAACCCCTAATATTTTTACACAAGAAAAATGTCTTCGAAAAGCGTACAAAATAGTAAAGAGTTTGAATAAAGCGTTATTAAAATAATTTGAAATGGTAGACCCTAACGACGAAACCCTAATATTTTTACACAAGAAAATTGTCTTCAAAAAGCGTACAAAATAGTAAAGAGTTTTAATAAGGCGTTATTAAAATAATTTGAGTTGATAGTTCCTAACGACGAACCCCTAATATTTTTACACAAGAAAAATGTCTTCGAAAAGCGTACAAAATAGTAAAGAGTTTAAATAAAGCGTTATTAAAATAATTTGAAATGGTAGACCCTAACGACGAAACCCTAATATTTTTACACAAGAAAAATGTCTTCGAAAAGCGTACAAAGAGTAAAGAGTTAAAGTAAAGCGTTATTAAATAATTTGAAATGGTAGACCCTAACGACGAACCCCTAATATTTTTACACAAGAAAAATGTCTTCGAAAAGCGTACAAAGAGTAAAGAGTTAAAGTAAAGCGTTATTAAATAATTTGAAATGGTAGACCCTAACGACGAACCCCTAATATTTTTACACAAGAAAAATGTCTTCGAAAAGCGTACAAAGAGTAAAGAGTTAAAGTAAAGCGTTATTAAATAATTTGAAATGGTAGACCCTAACGACGAACCCCTAATATTTTTACACAAGAAAAATGTCTTCGAAAAGCGTACAAAATAGTAAAGAGTTTGAATAAGGCGTTATTAAAATAATTTGAGTTGATAGTTCCTAACGACGAAACCCTAATATTTTTACACAAGAAAATTGTCTTCGAAAAGCGTACAAAAAGTAAAGAGTTAAAGTAAAGCGTTATTAAATAATTTGAAATGGTAGACCCTAACGACGAAACCCTAATATTTTTACACAAGAAAAATGTCTTCGAAAAGCGTACAAAATAGTAAAGAGTTTGAATAAGGCGTTATTAAAATAATTTGAGTTGATAGTTCCTAACGACGAAACCCTAATATTTTTACACAAGAAAAATGTCTTCGAAAAGCGTACAAAAAGTAAAGAGTTAAAGTAAAGCGTTATTAAATAATTTGAAATGGTAGACCCTAACGACGAAACCCTAATATTTTTACACAAGAAAATTGTCTTCGAAAAGCGTACAAAGAGTAAAGAGTTAAAGTAAAGCGTTATTAAATAATTTGAAATGGTAGACCCTAACGACGAAACCCTAATATTTTTACACAAGAAAATTGTCTTCGAAAAGCGTACAAAGAGTAAAGAGTTAAAGTAAAGCGTTATTAAATAATTTGAAATGGTAGACCCTAACGACGAACCCCTAATATTTTTAAACAAGAAAAATGTCTTCGAAAAGCGTACAAAATAGTAAAGAGTTTGAATAAGGCGTTATTAAAATAATTTGAGTTGATAGTTCCTAACGACGAAACCCTAATATTTTTACACAAGAAAAATGTCTTCGAAAAGCGTACAAAGAGTAAAGAGTTAAAGTAAAGCATTATTAAATAATTTGAAATGGTAGACCCTAACGACGAAACCCTAATATTTTTACACAAGAAAATTGTCTTCGAAAGGCGTACAAAGAGTAAAGAGTTAAAGTAAAGCGTTATTAAATAATTTGAAATGGTAGACCCTAACGACGAACCCCTAATATTTTTACACAAGAAAATTGTCTTCGAAAGGCGTACAAAGAGTAAAGAGTTAAAGTAAAGCGTTATTAAATAATTTGAAATGGTAGACCCTAACGACGAAACCCTAATATTTTTACACAAGAAAATTGTCTTCGAAAAGCGTACAAAGAGTAAAGAGTTAAAGTAAAGCGTTATTAAATAATTTGAAATGGTAGACCCTAACGACGAAACCCTAATATTTTTACACAAGAAAATTGTCTTCGAAAGGCGTACAAAGAGTAAAGAGTTAAAGTAAAGCGTTATTAAATAATTTGAAATGGTAGACCCTACCGACGAACCCCTAATATTTTTACACAAGAAAAATGTCTTCGAAAAGCGTACAAAGAGTAAAGAGTTAAAGTAAAGCGTTATTAAATAATTTGAAATGGTAGACCCTAACGACGAAATCCTAATATTTTTACACAAGAAAAATGTCTTCGAAAAGCGTACAAAGAGTAAAGAGTTAAAGTAAAGCGTTATTAAATAATTTGAAATGGTAGACCCTAACGACGAAACCCTAATATTTTTACACAAGAAAATTGTCTTCGAAAAGCGTACAAAGAGTAAAGAGTTAAAGTAAAGCGTTATTAAATAATTTGAAATGGTAGACCCTAACGACGAAATCCTAATATTTTTACACAAGAAAATTGTCTTCGAAAAGCGTACAAAGAGTAAAGAGTTAAAGTAAAGCGTTATTAAATAATTTGAAATGGTAGACCCTAACGACGAACCCCTAATATTTTTACACAAGAAAAATGTCTTCGAAAAGCGTACAAAATAGTAAAGAGTTTGAATAAGGCGTTATTAAAACAATTTGAGTTGATAGTTCCTAACGACGAAACCCTAATATTTTTACACAAGAAAATTGTCTTCGAAAAGCGTACAAAGAGTAAAGAGTTAAAGTAAAGCGTTATTAAATAATTTGAAATGGTAGACCCTAACGACGAACCCCTAATATTTTTAAACAAGAAAAATGTCTTCGAAAAGCGTACAAAGAGTAAAGAGTTAAAGTAAAGCGTTATTAAATAATTTGAAATGGTAGACCCTAACGACGAAATCCTAATATTTTTACACAAGAAAAATGTCTTCGAAAAGCGTACAAAGAGTAAAGAGTTAAAGTAAAGCGTTATTAAATAATTTGAAATGGTAGACTCTAACGACGAACCCCTAATATTTTTACACAAGAAAAATGTCTTCGAAAAGCGTGCAAAGAGTAAAGAGTTAAAGTAAAGCGTTATTAAATAATTTGAAATGGTAGACCCTAACGACGAAATCCTAATATTTTTACACAAGAAAATTGTCTTCGAAAAGCGTACAAAGAGTAAAGAGTTAAAGTAAAGCGTTATTAAATAATTTGAAATGGTAGACCCTAACGACGAACCCCTAATATTTTTACACAAGAAAAATGTCTTCGAAAAGCGTACAAAGAGTAAAGAGTTAAAGTAAAGCGTTATTAAATAATTTGAAATGGTAGACCCTAACGACGAACCCCTAATATTTTTACACAAGAAAAATGTCTTCGAAAAGCGTACAAAGAGTAAAGAGTTAAAGTAAAGCGTTATTAAATAATTTGAAATGGTAGACCCTAACGACGAAACCCTAATATTTTTACACAAGAAAATTGTCTTCGAAAAGCGTACAAAGAGTAAAGAGTTAAAGTAAAGCGTTATTAAATAATTTGAAATGGTAGACCCTAACGACGAAATCCTAATATTTTTACACAAGAAAAATGTCTTCGAAAAGCGTACAAAGAGTAAAGAGTTAAAGTAAAGCGTTATTAAATAATTTGAAATGGTAGACCCTAACGACGAAATCCTAATATTTTTACACAAGAAAAATGTCTTCGAAAAGCGTACAAAGAGTAAAGAGTTAAAGTAAAGCGTTATTAAATAATTTGAAATGGTAGACCCTAACGACGAACCCCTAATATTTTTACACAAGAAAAATGTCTTCGAAAAGCGTACAAAGAGTAAAGAGTTAAAGTAAAGCGTTATTAAATAATTTGAAATGGTAGACCCTAACGACGAAATCCTAATATTTTTACACAAGAAAATTGTCTTCGAAAAGCGTACAAAGAGTAAAGAGTTAAAGTAAAGCGTTATTAAATAATTTGAAATGGTAGACCCTAACGACGAACCCCTAATATTTTTACACAAGAAAAATGTCTTCGAAAAGCGTACAAAATAGTAAAGAGTTTGAATAAGGCGTTATTAAAATAATTTGAGTTGATAGTTCCTAACGACGAAACCCTAATATTTTTACACAAGAAAATTGTCTTCGAAAAGCGTACAAAGAGTAAAGAGTTAAAGTAAAGCGTTATTAAATAATTTGAAATGGTAGACCCTAACGACGAAACCCTAATATTTTTACACAAGAAAATTGTCTTCGAAAAGCGTACAAAGAGTAAAGAGTTAAAGTAAAGCGTTATTAAATAATTTGAAATGGTAGACCCTAACGACGAAATCCTAATATTTTTACACAAGAAAATTGTCTTCGAAAAGCGTACAAAGAGTAAAGAGTTAAAGTAAAGCGTTATTAAATAATTTGAAATGGTAGACCCTAACGACGAACCCCTAATATTTTTACACAAGAAAAATGTCTTCGAAAAGCGTACAAAATAGTAAAGAGTTTGAATAAGGCGTTATTAAAACAATTTGAGTTGATAGTTCCTAACGACGAAACCCTAATATTTTTACACAAGAAAATTGTCTTCGAAAAGCGTACAAAGAGTAAAGAGTTAAAGTAAAGCGTTATTAAATAATTTGAAATGGTAGACCCTAACGACGAACCCCTAATATTTTTAAACAAGAAAAATGTCTTCGAAAAGCGTACAAAGAGTAAAGAGTTAAAGTAAAGCGTTATTAAATAATTTGAAATGGTAGACCCTAACGACGAAATCCTAATATTTTTACACAAGAAAAATGTCTTCGAAAAGCGTACAAAGAGTAAAGAGTTAAAGTAAAGCGTTATTAAATAATTTGAAATGGTAGACCCTAACGACGAACCCCTAATATTTTTACACAAGAAAAATGTCTTCGAAAAGCGTACAAAGAGTAAAGAGTTAAAGTAAAGCGTTATTAAATAATTTGAAATGGTAGACCCTAACGACGAAATCCTAATATTTTTACACAAGAAAATTGTCTTCGAAAAGCGTACAAAGAGTAAAGAGTTAAAGTAAAGCGTTATTAAATAATTTGAAATGGTAGACCCTAACGACGAACCCCTAATATTTTTACACAAGAAAAATGTCTTCGAAAAGCGTACAAAGAGTAAAGAGTTAAAGTAAAGCGTTATTAAATAATTTGAAATGGTAGACCCTAACGACGAACCCCTAATATTTTTACACAAGAAAAATGTCTTCGAAAAGCGTACAAAGAGTAAAGAGTTAAAGTAAAGCGTTATTAAATAATTTGAAATGGTAGACCCTAACGACGAAACCCTAATATTTTTACACAAGAAAATTGTCTTCGAAAAGCGTACAAAGAGTAAAGAGTTAAAGTAAAGCGTTATTAAATAATTTGAAATGGTAGACCCTAACGACGAAATCCTAATATTTTTACACAAGAAAAATGTCTTCGAAAAGCGTACAAAGAGTAAAGAGTTAAAGTAAAGCGTTATTAAATAATTTGAAATGGTAGACCCTAACGACGAAATCCTAATATTTTTACACAAGAAAAATGTCTTCGAAAAGCGTACAAAGAGTAAAGAGTTAAAGTAAAGCGTTATTAAATAATTTGAAATGGTAGACCCTAACGACGAAATCCTAATATTTTTACACAAGAAAATTGTCTTCGAAAAGCGTACAAAGAGTAAAGAGTTAAAGTAAAGCGTTATTAAATAATTTGAAATGGTAGACCCTAACGACGAAATCCTAATATTTTTACACAAGAAAAATGTCTTCGAAAAGCGTACAAAGAGTAAAGAGTTAAAGTAAAGCGTTATTAAATAATTTGAAATGGTAGACCCTAACGACGAACCCCTAATATTTTTACACAAGAAAAATGTCTTCGAAAAGCGTACAAAGAGTAAAGAGTTAAAGTAAAGCGTTATTAAATAATTTGAAATGGTAGACCCTAACGACGAACCCCTAATATTTTTACACAAGAAAAATGTCTTCGAAAAGCGTACAAAGAGTAAAGAGTTAAAGTAAAGCGTTATTAAATAATTTGAAATGGTAGACCCTAACGACGAAATCCTAATATTTTTACACAAGAAAATTGTCTTCGAAAAGCGTACAAAGAGTAAAGAGTTAAAGTAAAGCGTTATTAAATAATTTGAAATGGTAGACCCTAACGACGAAATCCTAATATTTTTACACAAGAAAAATGTCTTCGAAAAGCGTACAAAGAGTAAAGAGTTAAAGTAAAGCGTTATTAAATAATTTGAAATGGTAGACCCTAACGACGAACCCCTAATATTTTTACACAAGAAAAATGTCTTCGAAAAGCGTACAAAGAGTAAAGAGTTAAAGTAAAGCGTTATTAAATAATTTGAAATGGTAGACCCTAACGACGAACCCCTAATATTTTTACACAAGAAAAATGTCTTCGAAAAGCGTACAAAGAGTAAAGAGTTAAAGTAAAGCGTTATTAAATAATTTGAAATGGTAGACCCTAACGACGAAATCCTAATATTTTTACACAAGAAAATTGTCTTCGAAAAGCGTACAAAGAGTAAAGAGTTAAAGTAAAGCGTTATTAAATAATTTGAAATGGTAGACCCTAACGACGAAATCCTAATATTTTTACACAAGAAAAATGTCTTCGAAAAGCGTACAAAGAGTAAAGAGTTAAAGTAAAGCGTTATTAAATAATTTGAAATGGTAGACCCTAACGACGAAATCCTAATATTTTTACACAAGAAAAATGTCTTCGAAAAGCGTACAAAGAGTAAAGAGTTAAAGTAAAGCGTTATTAAATAATTTGAAATGGTAGACCCTAACGACGAAATCCTAATATTTTTACACAAGAAAATTGTCTTCGAAAAGCGTACAAAGAGTAAAGAGTTAAAGTAAAGCGTTATTAAATAATTTGAAATGGTAGACCCTAACGACGAAATCCTAATATTTTTACACAAGAAAAATGTCTTCGAAAAGCGTACAAAGAGTAAAGAGTTAAAGTAAAGCGTTATTAAATAATTTGAAATGGTAGACCCTAACGACGAACCCCTAATATTTTTACACAAGAAAAATGTCTTCGAAAAGCGTACAAAGAGTAAAGAGTTAAAGTAAAGCGTTATTAAATAATTTGAAATGGTAGACCCTAACGACGAACCCCTAATATTTTTACACAAGAAAAATGTCTTCGAAAAGCGTACAAAGAGTAAAGAGTTAAAGTAAAGCGTTATTAAATAATTTGAAATGGTAGACCCTAACGACGAAATCCTAATATTTTTACACAAGAAAATTGTCTTCGAAAAGCGTACAAAGAGTAAAGAGTTAAAGTAAAGCGTTATTAAATAATTTGAAATGGTAGACCCTAACGACGAAATCCTAATATTTTTACACAAGAAAAATGTCTTCGAAAAGCGTACAAAGAGTAAAGAGTTAAAGTAAAGCGTTATTAAATAATTTGAAATGGTAGACCCTAACGACGAAATCCTAATATTTTTACACAAGAAAAATGTCTTCGAAAAGCGTACAAAGAGTAAAGAGTTAAAGTAAAGCGTTATTAAATAATTTGAAATGGTAGACCCTAACGACGAAACCCTAATATTTTTACACAAGAAAAATGTCTTCGAAAAGCGTACAAAGAGTAAAGAGTTAAAGTAAAGCGTTATTAAATAATTTGAAATGGTAGACCCTAACGACGAAACCCTAATATTTTTACACAAGAAAAATGTCTTCGAAAAGCGTACAAAGAGTAAAGAGTTAAAGTAAAGCGTTATTAAATAATTTGAAATGGTAGACCCTAACGACGAAATCCTAATATTTTTACACAAGAAAATTGTCTTCGAAAAGCGTACAAAGAGTAAAGAGTTAAAGTAAAGCGTTATTAAATAATTTGAAATGGTAGACCCTAACGACGAACCCCTAATATTTTTACACAAGAAAAATGTCTTCGAAAAGCGTACAAAATAGTAAAGAGTTTGAATAAGGCGTTATTAAAACAATTTGAGTTGATAGTTCCTAACGACGAAACCCTAATATTTTTACACAAGAAAATTGTCTTCGAAAAGCGTACAAAGAGTAAAGAGTTAAAGTAAAGCGTTATTAAATAATTTGAAATGGTAGACCCTAACGACGAACCCCTAATATTTTTAAACAAGAAAAATGTCTTCGAAAAGCGTACAAAGAGTAAAGAGTTAAAGTAAAGCGTTATTAAATAATTTGAGTTGATAGTTCCTAACGACGAAACCCTAATATTTTTACACAAGAAAATTGTCTTCGAAAAGCGTACAAAGAGTAAAGAGTTAAAGTAAAGCGTTATTAAATAATTTGAAATGGTAGACCCTAACGACGAACCCCTAATATTTTTAAACAAGAAAAATGTCTTCGAAAAGCGTACAAAGAGTAAAGAGTTAAAGTAAAGCGTTATTAAATAATTTGAGTTGATAGTTCCTAACGACGAAACCCTAATATTTTTACACAAGAAAAATGTCTTCGAAAAGCGTACAAAGAGTAAAGAGTTAAAGTAAAGCGTTATTAAATAATTTGAAATGGTAGACCCTAACGACGAACCCCTAATATTTTTACACAAGAAAAATGTCTTCGAAAAGCGTACAAAGAGTAAAGAGTTAAAGTAAAGCGTTATTAAATAATTTGAAATGGTAGACCCTAACGACGAAATCCTAATATTTTTACACAAGAAAAATGTCTTCGAAAAGCGTACAAAGAGTAAAGAGTTAAAGTAAAGCGTTATTAAATAATTTGAAATGGTAGACCCTAACGACGAAATCCTAATATTTTTACACAAGAAAAATGTCTTCGAAAAGCGTACAAAGAGTAAAGAGTTAAAGTAAAGCGTTATTAAATAATTTGAAATGGTAGACCCTAACGACGAACCCCTAATATTTTTAAACAAGAAAAATGTCTTCGAAAAGCGTACAAAGAGTAAAGAGTTAAAGTAAAGCGTTATTAAATAATTTGAGTTGATAGTTCCTAACGACGAAACCCTAATATTTTTACACAAGAAAAATGTCTTCGAAAAGCGTACAAAGAGTAAAGAGTTAAAGTAAAGCGTTATTAAATAATTTGAGTTGATAGTTCCTAACGACGAAACCCTAATATTTTTACACAAGAAAATTGTCTTCGAAAAGCGTACAAAGAGTAAAGAGTTAAAGTAAAGCGTTATTAAATAATTTGAAATGGTAGACCCTAACGACGAACCCCTAATATTTTTACACAAGAAAAATGTCTTCGAAAAGCGTACAAAATAGTAAAGAGTTTGAATAAGGCGTTGTTAAAACAATTTGAGTTGATAGTTCCTAACGACGAAACCCTAATATTTTTACACAAGAAAATTGTCTTCGAAAAGCGTACAAAGAGTAAAGAGTTAAAGTAAAGCGTTATTAAATAATTTGAAATGGTAGACCCTAACGACGAACCCCTAATATTTTTAAACAAGAAAAATGTCTTCGAAAAGCGTACAAAGAGTAAAGAGTTAAAGTAAAGCGTTATTAAATAATTTGAAATGGTAGACCCTAACGACGAAACCCTAATATTTTTACACAAGAAAATTGTCTTCGAAAAGCGTACAAAGAGTAAAGAGTTAAAGTAAAGCGTTATTAAATAATTTGAAATGGTAGACCCTAACGACGAAACCCTAATATTTTTACACAAGAAAAATGTCTTCGAAAAGCGTACAAAGTGTAAAGAGTTAAAGTAAAGAGTTTGAATAAGGCGTTATTAAAATAATTTGAGTTGATAGTTCCTAACGACGAAACCCTAATATTTTTACACAAGAAAATTGTCTTCGAAAAGCGTACAAAGAGTAAAGAGTTAAAGTAAAGCGTTATTAAATAATTTGAAATGGTAGACCCTAACGACGAAACCCTAATATTTTTACACAAGAAAATTGTCTTCGAAAAGCGTACAAAGAGTAAAGAGTTAAAGTAAAGCGTTATTAAATAATTTGAAATGGTAGACCCTAACGACGAAACCCTAATATTTTTACACAAGAAAATTGTCTTCGAAAAGCGTACAAAGAGTAAAGAGTTAAAGTAAAGAGTTTGAATAAGGCGTTATTAAAATATTTTGAGTTGATAATTCCTAACGACGAACCCCTAATATTTTTACACAAGAAAAATATCTTCGAAAAGCGTACAAAGAGTAAAGAGTTAAAGTAAAGCGTTATTAAATAATTTGAAATGGTAGACCCTAACGACGAACCCCTAATATTTTTACACAAGAAAAATGTCTTCGAAAAGCGTACAAAGAGTAAAGAGTTAAAGTAAAGCGTTATTAAATAATTTGAAATGGTAGACCGTAATGACGAAACCATAATATGTTTACACAAGTAAAATGTCTTCGAAAAGCGTACAAAATAGTAAAGAGTTTGAATAAGGCGTTATTAAAATATTTTGAGTTGATAGTTCCTAACGACGAACCCCTAATATTTTTACACAAGAAAAATATCTTCGAAAAGCGTACAAAGAGTAAAGAGTTAAAGTAAAGCGTTGTTTACATAATTTGAGATGGTAGGCCCTACCTATTTATTCTTCGAAAATATTACCAAAGTCAATCTTCGATAATATTACGAAAAGCGTCGAAAAATTTTGAACATACAATTGATGACAATACTAGTTCTATGAACTATTTTTCCTGAAAGATAGGAGAGATTAAATACCAATCTATATTTATTTGTGACATTTCAATAGTTATAATCATAACACACTACGTATAAGTACATTCGTACAAATTATTTGAAACACTTCTCGCACGATTTTAGTTTGATTACATTATTTCTACCAATAAATTTATTCTTCGAAAATATTACCAAAATCAATCTTCGATAATATTACGAAAAGCGTCGAAAAATATTGAACATACAATTAATGACAATACTAGTTCTATGAACTATTTTACCCAGAAGGATAGGAGAGATTAAATTACCAATAAATTTATTCTTCGAAAATATTACCAAAATCAATCTTCGATAATATAACGAAAAGCGTCGAAAAATATTGAACATACAATTAATGACAATTCTAGTTCTATGAACTATTTTACCCTGAAAGATAGGAAGATTAAATTACCAATCCATATTTATTTGCGACACTTCAATAGTACTAATCATAACACACCACGTATAAATAAATTCGTCGAAATTATTTAAAACACTTCTCGCACGATTTTAGATTATTTCTACCACGAAATTTGTTCTTCGAAAACATTACCAAAATCAAGCTTCGATAATATTACGAAAAGCGTCGAAAAATATTGAACATACAATTGATGACAATTCTAGTTCTATGAACTATTTTACCCTGAGAGATAGAAGAGATTAAATTACCAATAAATTTATTCTTCGAAAATATTACAAAAATCAATCTTCGATAATATTACGAAATGCGTCGAAAAATATTGAACATACAATTGATGACAATACTAGTTCTGTGAACTATTTTACCCAGAAAGCTAGGAGACATTAAATTACCAATAAATTTGTTCCTCGAAAATATTACCAAAATCAATCTTCGATAATATAACGAAAAGCGTCGAAAAATATTGAACATACAATTGATGACAATACTAGTTCTGTGAACTATTTTACCCAGAAGGATAGGAGAGATTAAATTACCAATAAATTTATTCTTCGAAAATATTACCAAAATCAATCTTCGATAATATAACGAAAAGCGTCGAAAAATATTGAACATACAATTGATGACAATACTAGTTCTGTGAACTATTTTACCCAGAAGGATAGGAGAGATTAAATTACCAATAAATTTATTCTTCGAAAATATTACCAAAATCAATCTTCGATAATATAACGAAAAGCGTCGAAAAATATTGAACATACAATTAATGACAATTCTAGTTCTATGAACTATTTTACCCTGAAAGATAGGAAGATTAAATTACCAATCTATATTTATTTGCGACACTTCAATAGTACTAATCATAACACACCACGTATAAATAAATTCGTCGAAATTATTTAAAACACTTCTCGCACGATTTTAGATTATTTCTACCACGAAATTTGTTCTTCGAAAACATTACCAAAATCAAGCTTCGATAATATTACGAAAAGCGTCGAAAAATATTGAACATACAATTGATGACAATACTAGTTCTATGAACTATTTTGCCCTGAAAGATAGGAGAGATTAAATACCAATCCATATTTATTTGCGACATTTCTATAGTACTAACTGTAACACACCTCGTATAAGTAAATTCGTCGAAATTATTTGAAACATGTCTCGCACGATTTTATTTCGATTACATTATTTCTACCAATACATTTATTCTTCGAAAATATTACCAAAATCAATCTTCGATAATATTACGAAAAGCGTCGAAAAATTTTGAACATACAATTGATGACAATACTAGTTCTATGAACTATTTTACCCTGAAAGATAGGAAGATTAAATTACCAATACATATTTATTTGCAACACTTCAGTAGTACTAATCATAACACACTACGTATAAGTACATTCATCGAAATTAACTTAAACACGTCTCGTATAATTTTATTTTGATTAAACTATTTCTACCAATAAATTTATTCCTGGAAAATCTTACCAAAATCAATCTTCGATAATATTACGAAAAGCGTCGAAAAATATTGAACATACAATTGATGACAATACTAGTTGAATGAACTATTTTACCCTGAAAGATAGGAGAGATTAAATTACCAATCCATATTTATTTGCGACATTTTAATAGTACTGATCATAACACACTACGTATAAGTACATTCGTCGAAATTACTTGAAACACGTCTCGCACTATTTTAGTTTGATTACATTATTTCTACCAATAAATTTATTCCTCGAAAATATTACCAAAATCAATCTTCGATAATATTACGAAAAGCGTCGAAAATATTGAACATACAATTTATGACAATACTAGTTCTATGAACTATTTTACCTTTAAAGATAAGAGAGAAGAAATAACAATCCATATTTATTTGCGACATTTTAATAGTACTAATCATAACACTACGTATAAGTACATTCGTCGAAATTTTTTGAAACACGTCTCGCACGATTTTATTTCGATTACATTATTTCTACCAATAAATTTATTCTTCGAAAATATTGCCAAAATCAATCTTCGATAATATTACGAAAAGCGTCGAAAAATTTTGAACATACAATTGATGACAATACTAGTTCTATGAACTATTTTACCCTGAAAGATAGGAGAGATTAAATTACCAATAAATTTATTCTTCGAAAATATTACCAAAATCAATCTTCGATAATATAACGAAAAGCGTCGAAAAATATTGAACATACAATTGATGACAATTCTAGTTCTATGAACTATTTTACCCTTAGAGATAGGAAGATTAAATTACCAATCCATATTTATTTGCGACATTTTAATAGTACTGATCATAACACACTACGTATAAGTACATTCGTCGAAATTACTTGAAACACGTCTCGCACTATTTTAGTTTGATTACATTATTTCTACCAATAAATTTATTCCTCGAAAATATTACCAAAATCAATCTTCGATAATATTACGAAAAGCGTCGAAAATATTGAACATACAATTTGATGACAATACTAGTTCTATGAACTATTTTACCTTGAAAGATAGGAGAGATTAAATTACCAATCCATATTTATTTGCGACATTTTAATAGTACTAATCATAACACATTTCATATAAGTACATTCGTCAAAATTATTTGAAACACATCTTGCACGATTTTATTTCGATTACATTATTTCTATCAATAAATTTATTCTTCGAAAATATTACCAAAATCAATCTTCGATATTATTACGAAAAGCGTCGAAAAATTTTGAACATACAATTAATTGATGACAATACTAGTTCTATGAACTATTTTACCCTGAAAGATAGGAAGATTAAATTACCAATCCATATTTATTTGCGACACTTCAATAGTACTAATCATAACACACCACGTATAAATAAATTCGTCGAAATTATTTAAAACACTTCTCGCACGATTTTAGATTATTTCTACCACGAAACTTGTTCTTCGAAAACATTACCAAAATCAAGCTTCGATAATATTACGAAAAGCGTCGAAAAATATTGAACATACAATTGATGACAATTCTAGTTCTATGAACTTTTTTACCCTGAGAGATAGAAGAGATTAAATTACCAATAAATTTATTTTTCGAAAATATTACAAAAATCAATCTTCGATAATATTACGAAAAGCGTCGAAAAATATTGAACATACAATTGATGACAATACTAATTCTGTGAACTATTTTACCCAGAAAGCTAGGAGACATTAAATTACCAATAAATTTGTTCCTCGAAAATATTACCAAAATCAATCTTCGATAATATAACGAAAAGCGTCGAAAAATATTGAACATACAATTTATGACAATACTAGTTCTATGAACTATTTTACCTTTAAAGATAAGAGAGAAGAAATAACAATCCATATTTATTTGCGACATTTCAATAGTACTAATCATAACACACCACGTATAAATAAATTCGTCGAAATTATTTGAAACACGTCTCGCACTATTTTAGTTTGATTACATTATTTCTACCAATAAATTTATTCCTCGAAAATATTACCAAAATCAATCTTCGATAATATTACGAAAAGCGTCGAAAATATTGAACATACAATTGACGACAATACTAGTTGAATGAACTATTTTACCCTGAAAGATAGGAGAGAAGAAATAACAATCCATATTTATTCTTCGAAAAGCGTACAAAGAGTAAAGAGTTAAAGTAAAGCGTTATTAAATAATTTGAAATGGTAGACCCTAAAGACGAACCCCTAATATTTTTACACAAGAAAAATGTCTTCGAAAAGCGTACAAAATAGTAAAGAGTTTGAATAAGGCGTTATTAAAATATTTTGAGTTGATAGTTCCTAACGACGAAACCCTAATATTTTTACACAAGAAAAATGTCTTCGAAAAGCGTACAAAGAGTAAAGAGTTAAAGTAAAGCGTTATTAAATAATTTGAAATGGTGGACCCTAACGACGAACCCCTAATATTTTTACACAAGAAAAATGTCTTCGAAAAGCGTACAAAGAGTAAAGAGTTAAAGTAAAGCGTTATTAAATAATTTGAAATGGTAGACCCTAACGACGAACCCCTAATATTTTTACACAAGAAAAATGTCTTCGAAAAGCTGACAAAATAGTAAAGAGTTTGAATAAGGCGTTATTAAAATATTTTGAGTTGATAGTTCCTAACGACAAAACCCTAATATTTTTACACAAGAAAAATGTCTTCGAAAAGCGTATAAAGAGTAAAGAGTTTAATTAAAGCGTCATAAAAATAAATTGAGTTGATAGACCCTAACGACAAAACCCTAATATTTTTACACAAAAAAAATGTCTTCGAAAAGCGTACAAAGAGTAAAGAGTTGAAGTAAAGCGTTATTAAAATAATTTGAGTTGATAGTTCCTAGCGACGAAACCCTAATATTTTTACACAAGAAAAATGTCTTCGAAAAGCGTACAAAGAGTAAAGAGTTAAAGTAAAGCGTTATTAAATAATTTGAAATGGTAGACCCTAACGACGAATCCCTAATATTTTTACACAAGAAAAATGTCTTCGAAAAGCGTACAAAGAGTAAAGAGTTAAAGTAAAGCGTTATTAAATAATTTGAAATGGTAGACCCTAACGACGAAACCCTAATATTTTTACACAAGAAAAATGTCTTCGAAAAGCGTGCAAAATAGTAAAGAGTATGAATTAGGTGTTATTAAATAATTTGAAATGGTAGACCCTAACGACGAACCCCTAATATTTTTACACAAGAAAAATGTCTCCGAAAAGCGTACAAAGAGTAAAGAGTTGAAGTAAAGCGTTATTAAAATAATTTGAGTTGATAGTTCCTAACGACGAAACCCTAATATTTTTACACAAGAAAAATGTCTTCGAAAAGCGTACAAAGAGTAAAGAGTTAAAGTAAAGCGTTATTAAATAATTTGAAATGGTAGACCCTAACGACGAAACCCTAATATTTTTACGCAAGAATAAATGTCTTCGAAATAAGCGTGCAAAATAGTAAAGACGTATGAATTAGGTGTTGATTAAATAATTTGAAATGGTAGACCCTAACGACGAATCCCTAATATTTTTACACAAGAAAAATGTCTCCGAAAAGCGTACAAAGAGTAAAGAGTTGAAGTAAAGCGTTATTAAAATATTTTGAGTTGATAGTTCCTAACGACAAAACCCTAATATTTTTACACAAGAAAAATGTCTTCGAAAAGCGTATAAAGAGTAAAGAGTTTAATTAAAGCGTCATAAAAATAAATTGAGTTGATAGACCCTAACGACGAAACCCTAATATTTTTACGACAAAAATAATATCTTCGAAACAGCGTACAAAGACGTAAAAAGTTTAAGTAAAGCGTTGTTTACATAATTTGATGATGGTAGGCCCTACCAATAAATTTATTCTTCGAAAATATTACCAAAGTCAATCTTCGATAATATTACGAAAAGCGTCGAAAAATTTTGAACATACAATTGATGACAATACTAGTTCTATGAACTATTTTTCCTGAAAGATAGGAGAGATTAAATACCAATCTATATTTATTTGTGACATTTCAATAGTTATAATCATAACACACTACGTATAAGTACATTCGTACAAATTATTTGAAACACTTCTCGCACGATTTTAGTTTGATTACATTATTTCTATCAATAAATTTATTCTTCGAAAATATTACCAAAATCAATATTCGATAATATTACGAAAAGCGTCGAAAAATATTGAACATACAATTGATGACAATACTAGTTCTGTGAACTATTTTACCCAGAAGGATAGGAAAGATTAAATTACCAATAAATTTATTCTTCGAAAATATTACCAAAATCAATCTTCGATAATATCACGAAAAGCGTCGAAAAATATTGAACATACAATTAATGACAATTCTAGTTCTATGAACTATTTTACCCTGAAAGATAGGAAGATTAAATTTCCAATCCATATTTATTTGCGACACTTCAATAGTACTGATCATAACACACTACGTATAAGTACATTCGTTGAAATTATTTGAAACACGTCTCGCACGATTTTATTTCGATTACATTATTTCTACCAATAAATTTATTATTCGAAAATATTACCAAAATCAATCTTCGATAATATTACGAAAAGCGTCGAAAAATATTGAACATACAATTGATGACAATACTAGTTCTATGAACTATTTTGCCCTGAAAGATAGGAGAGATTAAATACCAATCCATATTTATTTGCGACATTTCTATAGTACTAATCATAACACACTACGTATAAGTACATTCGTCGAAATTATTTGAAACACGTCTCGCACGATTTTAGTTTGATTACATTATTTCTACCAATAAATTTATTCTTCGAAAATATTACCAAAATCAAGCTTCGATATTATTACGAAAAGCGTCGAAAATTTTTGAACATACAATTGATGGCAATACTAGTTCTATGAACTATTTTACCCAGAAAGATAGGAGAGATTAAATTACCAATCCATATTTATTTGCGACATTTCAATAGTACTAATCATAACACACTACGTATAAGTACATTCGTCGAAATTACTTGAAACACGTCTCGCACTAATTTTAGTTTGATTACATTATTTCTACCAATAAATTTATTCCTCGAAAATCTTACCAAAATCAATCTTCGATAATATTACGAAAAGCGTCGAAAAATTTTGAACATACAATTGATGACAATACTAGTTCTATGAACTATTTTACCCTGAGAGCTAGGAAGATTAAATTACCAATAATTTTATTCTTCGAAAATATTACCAAAATCATTTTTCGATAATATTACGGAAAGCGTCGAAAATATTGAACATACAATTGATGACAATACTAGTTCTATGAACTATTTTACCCTGAGAGATAGGAAGATTAAATTACCAATAATTTTATTCTTCGAAAATATAACCAAAATCATTTTTCGATAATATTACGGAAAGCGTCGAAAATATTGAACATACAATTGATGACAATACTAGTTTAATGAACTATTTTACCCTGAAAGATAGGAGAGATTAAATACCAATCCATATTTATTTGTGACATTTTAATAATACTAATCATAACACACTACGTATAAGTACATTAATCGGAATTATCTAAAACACGTCTTGTATAATTTTATTTTGATTAAACTATTTCTACCAATAAATTTTTTCCTCGAAAATATTACTAAAATCAATCTTCGATAATATTACGAAAAGCGTCGAAAAATATTGAACATACAATTGATGACAATACTAGTTCTATGAACTATTTTACCCTGAGAGATAGGAAGATTAAATTACCAATAATTTTATTCTTCGAAAATATAACCAAAATCATTTTTCGATAATATTACGGAAAGCGTCGAAAATATTGAACATACAATTGATGACAATACTAGTTTAATGAACTATTTTACCCTGAAAGATAGGAGAGATTAAATTACCAATCCATATTTATTTGCGACATTTTAATAGTACTGATCATAACACACTACGTATAAGTACATTCATCGGAATTATCTTAAACACGTCTTGTATAATTTTATTTTGATTAAACTATTTCTACCAATAAATTTTTTCCTCGAAAATATTACTAAAATCAATCTTCGATAATATTACGAAAAGCGTCGAAAAATATTGAACATACAATTGATGACAATACTAGTTCTATGAACTATTTTACCCTGAGATATAGGAAAGATTAAATTACCAATAAATTTTATTCTTCGAAAATATATACCAAAATCATTTTTCGATAATATTACGGAAAGCGTCGAAAATATTGAACATACAATTGATGACAATACTAGTTTAATGAACTATTTTACCCTGAAAGATAGGAGAGATTAAATTACCAATCCATATTTATTTGCGACACTTCAATAGTACTGATCATAACACACTACGTATAAGTACATTCGTTGAAATTATTTGAAACACGTCTCGCACGATTTTATTTCGATTACATTATTTCTACCAATAAATTTATTATTCGAAAATATTACCAAAATCAATCTTCGATAATATTACGAAAAGCGTCGAAAAATATTGAACATACAATTGATGACAATACTAGTTGAATGAACTATTTTACCCTGAAAGATAGGAGAGATTAAATTACCAATCCATATTTATTTGCGACATTTTAATAGTACTAATCATAACACACTATGTATAAGTACATTCGTCGAAATTATTTAAAACACTTCTCGCACGATTTTAGATTATTTCTACCACGAAATTTGTTCTTCGAAAACATTACCAAAATCAAGCTTCGATAATATTACGAAAAGCGTCGAAAAATATTGAACATACAATTGATGACAATTCTAGTTCTATGAATTTTTTACCCTGAGAGATAGAAGAGATTAAATTACCAATAAATTTATTCCTCGAAAATATTACCAAAATCAATCTTCGATAATATTACGAAAAGCGTCGAAAATATTGAACATACAATTGATGACAATACTAGTTGAATGAACTATTTTACCCTGAAAGATAGGAGAGAAGAAATAACAATCCATATTTATTTGCGACATTTCAATAGTACTAATCATAACACACTACGTATAAGTACATTCGTTGAAATTATTTGAAACACGTCTCGCACGATTTTATTTCGATTACATTATTTCTACCAATAAATTTATTCCTCGAAAATATTACCAAATCAATCTTCGATAATATTACGAAATGCGTCGAAAAATTTTGAACATACAATTGATGACAATACTAGTTCTACGAACTATTTTACCCTGAGAGATAGGAAGATTAAATTACAAATTCATATTTATTTGCGACATTTTAATAGTACTAATCATAACACACTACATATAAGTACATTCGTCGAAATTTTTTGAAACACGTCTCGCACGATTTTATTTCGATTACATTATTTCTACCAATAAATTTATTATTCGAAAATATTACCAAAATCAATCTTCGATAATATTACGAAAAGCGTCGAAAATATTGAACATACCATTGATGACAATACTAGTTTAATGAACTATTTTACCCTGAAAGATAGGAGAGATTAAATACCAATCCATATTCATTTGCGACATTTCAATACTACTAATCATAACACACTACGTATAAGTACATTCGTTGAAATTATTTGAAACACGTCTCGCGTGATATTATTCTGCTTACATTATTTCTACCAATAAATTTATTCCTCGAAAATATTACCAAAATCAATCTTCGATAATATTACGAAAAGCGTCGAAAAATTTTGAACATACAATTGATGACAATACTAGTTCTATGAACTACTTTACCCTGAAAGATAGGAGAGATTAAATACAAATCCATATTTATTTGCGACATTTCAATAGTACTAATCGTAACACACCTCGTATAAGTAAATTCGTCGAAATTATTTGAAACATGTCTCGCACGATTTTATTTCGATTACATTATTTCTAACAATAAATTTATTATCATTCGAAAATATTACCAAAATCAATCTTCGATAATATTAAGAAAAGCATCGAAAAACATTGAACATACAATTGATGACAATACTAGTTCTATGAACTATTTTACCCTGAAAGATAGGAGAGATTAAATGCCAATCCATATTTATTTGCGACATTTTAATTGTACTAATCATAACACACTACGTATAAGTACATTCGTCGAAATTATTCGAAACACGTCTCGCACGATTTTAGTTTGACTACATTATTTCTACCAATAAATTTATTCTTCGAAAATATTACCAAAATCAATCTTCGATAATATTACGAAAAGCGTCGAAAAATATTGAACATGCAATTGATGACAATACTAGCTCTACGAACTGTTTTACCCTGAAAGATAGGAGAGATTAAATCACCAATCCATATTTATTTGCGACATTTTAATAGTACTAATCATAACACATTACGTATAAGTACATTCGTCGAAATTATTCGAAACACGTCTCGCACGATTTTAGTTTGACTACATTATTTCTACCAATAAATTTATTCTTCGAAAATATTACCAAAATCAATCTTCGATAATATTACGAAAAGCGTCGAAAAATTTTGAACATACAATTGATGACAATACTAGTTCTATGAACTATTTTACCCTGAAAGATAGGAGAGATTAAATACCAATCCATATTTATTTGCGACATTTTAATAGTACTAATCATAACACACTATGTATAAGTACATTCGTCGAAATTATTTAAAACACGTCTCGCACGATTTTATTTCGATTACATTATTTCTACCAATAAATTTATTCCTCGAAAATATTACCAAAATCAATCTTCGATAATATTACGAAAAGCGTCGAAAAATTTTGAACATACAATTGATGACAATACTAGTTCTATGAACTATTTTACCCTGAAAGATAGGAGAGATTAAATACAAATCCATATTTATTTGCGACATTTCAATAGTACTAATCATAACACACCTACGTATAAGTACATTCGTCGAAATTATTTGAAACACGTCTCGCACGATTTTATTTCGATTACATTATTTCTACCAATAAATTTATTATTATTCGAAAATATTACCAAAATCAATCTTCGATAATATTACGAAAAGCGTCGAAAATATTGAACATACAATTGATGACAATACTAGTTCTATGAACTATTTTACCCTGAAAGATAGGAGAGATTAAATACCAATCCATATTTATTTGCGACATTTTAATAGTACTAATCATAACACACTACGTATAAGTACATTCGTCGAAATTATTTGAAACACGTCTCGCACGATTTTAGTTTGATTACATTATTTCTACCAATAAATTTATTCTTCGAAAATATTACCAAAATCAATCTTCGATAATATTACGAAAAGCGTCGAAAAATATTGAACATACAATTGATGACAATACTAGTTCTATGAACTATTTTACCCTGAAAGATAGGAGAGATTAAATACCAATCCATATTTATTTGCGACATTTTAATAGTACTAATCATAACACACTACGTATAAGTACATTCGTCGAAATTATTTGAAACACGTCTCGCACGATTTTATTTCGATTACATTATTTCTACCAATAAATTTATTCTTCGAAAATATTACCAAAATCAATCTTCGATAATATTACGAAAAGCGTCGAAAAATATTGAACATACAATTGATGACAATACTAGTTCTATGAACTATTTTACCCTGAAAGATAGGAGAGATTAAATACCAATCCATATTTATTTGCGACATTTTAATAGTACTAATCATAACACACTACGTATAAGTACATTCGTCGAAATTATTTGAAACACATTTCGCACGATTTTATTTCGATTACATTATTTCTACCAATAAATTTATTCCTCGAAAATATTACCAAAATCAATCTTCGATAATATTACGAAAAGCGTCGAAAAATTTTGAACATACAATTGATGACAATACTAGTTCTATGAACTATTTTACCCTGAAAGATAGGAGAGATTAAATACAAATCCATATTTATTTGCGACATTTTAATAGTACTAATCATAACACACTATGTATAAGTACATTCGTCGAAATTATTTGAAACACGTCTCGCACGATTTTATTTCGATTACATTATTTCTACCAATAAATTTATTCCTCGAAAATATTACCAAAATCAATCTTCGATAATATTACGAAAAGCGTCGAAAAATTTTGAACATACAATTGATGACAATACTAGTTCTATGAACTATTTTACCCTGAAAGATAGGAGAGATTAAATACAAATCCATATTTATTTGCGACATTTCAATAGTACTAACCGTAACACACCTCGTATAAGTAAATTCGTCGAAATTATTTGAAACATGTCTCGCACGATTTTATTTCGATTACATTATTTCTAACAACTAATTTATTATTATTCGAAAATATTACCAAAATCAATGTTCGATAACATTGCGAAAAGCGTCGAAAAATATTGAACATACAATTGATGACAATACTAGTCCTATGGACAATTTTACCCTGAAAGATAGGAGAGATTAAATGCCAATCCATATTTATTTGCGACATTTTAATTGTACTAATCATAACACACTACGTATAAGTACATTCGTCGAAATTATTTGAAACACGTCTCGCACGATTTTAGTTTGATTACATTATTTCTACCAATAAATTTATTCTTCGAAAATATTACCAAAATCAATCTTCGATAATATTACGAAAAGCGTCGAAAAATATTGAACATACAATTGATGACAATACTAGTTCTGTGAACTATTTTACCCAGAAAGATAGGAGAGATTAAATTACGAATAAATTTATTCTTCGAAAATATTACCAAAATCAATCTTCGATAATATTAAGAAAAGCGTCGAAAAATATTGAACATACAATTGATGACAATACTAGTTCTATGAACTATTTTACCTTGAAAGATAGGAGAGATTAAATATTAATCCATATTCATTTGCGACATTTCAATAATACTAATCATAACACACTACGTATAAGTACATTCGTCGAAATTATTTGAAACACGTCTCGCACGATTTTAGTTTGATTACATTATTTCTACCAATAAATTTATTCTTCGAAAATATTACCAAAATCAATCTTCGATAATATTACAGAAAGCGTCGAAAATATTGAACATACAATTGATGACAATACTAGTTTAATGAACTATTTTACCCTGAGAGATAGGAAGATTAAATTACCAATCCATATTTATTTGTGACATTTTAATAGTACTAATCATAACACACTACGTATAAGTACATTCATCGGAGTTATCTGAAACACGTCTTGTATAATTTTATTTTGATTAAACTATTTCTACCAATAAATTTATTCCTCGAAAATATTACCAAAATCAATCTTCGATAATATTACGAAAAGCGTCGAAAAATATTGAACATACAATTGTTGACAATACTAGTTCTATGAACTATTTTACCCTGCGGTATAGGAAGATTAAATTACCAATAATTTTATTCTTCGAAAATATAACCAAAATCATTTTTCGATAATATTACGGAAAGCGTCGAAAATATTGAACATACAATTGATGACAGTACTAGTTTAATGAACTATTTTACCCTGAAAGATAGGAGAGATTAAATACCAATCCATTTTCATTTGCGACATTTTAATAGTACTAATCATAACACACTACGTATAAGTACATTCATCGAAATTATGTAAAACACGTCTCGTATAATTTTATTTTGATTAAACTATTTCTACCAATAAATTTATTCCTCGCAAATATTACCAAAATCAATCTTCGATAATATTACGGAAAGCGTCGAAAATATTGAACATACAATTGATGACAATACTAGTTCTATGAACTATTTTACCCTGAGAGATAAGAAGATTAAATTACCAATAATTTTATTCTTCGAAAATATTACCAAAATCATTCTTCGATAATATTACGGAAACCGTCGAAAATATTGAACATACAATTGATGACAATACTAGTTTAATGAACTATTTTACCCTGAGAGATAGGAAGATTAAATTACCAATCCATATTTATTTGTGACATTTCAATAGTACTAATCATAACACACTACGTATAAGTACATTCATCGGAATTATCTAAAACACGTCTTGTATAATTTTATTTTGATTAAACTATTTCTACCAATAAATTTATTCCTCGAAAATATTACCAAAATCAATCTTCGATAATATTACGAAAAGCGTCGAAAAATATTGAACATACAATTGATGACAATACTAGTTCTATGAACTATTTTACCCTGAGAGATAGGAAGATTAAATTACCAATAATTTTATTCTTCGAAAATATTACCAAAATCATTCTTCGATAATATTACGAAAAGCGGCGAAAAATATTGAACATTCAATTGATGACAATACTAGTTCTATGAACTATTTTACCCTGAGAGATAGGAAGATTAAATTACCAATAATTTTATTCTTCAAAAATATAACCAAAATCATTTTTCGATGATATTACGGAAAGCGTCGAAAATATTGAACATACAATTGATGACAATACTAGTTTAATGAACTATTTTACCCTGAAAGATAGGAGAGACTAAATACCAATCCATATTTATTTGCGACATTTTAATAGTACTAATCATAACACACTATGTATAAGTACATTCGTCGAAATTATTTGAAACACGTCTCGCATGATTTTATTTCGATTACATTATTTCTACCAATAAATTTATTCCTCGAAAATATTACCAAAATCATTTTTCGATAATATTACGGAAAGCGTCGGAAATATTGAACATACAATTGATGACAATACTAGTTTAATGAACTATTTTACCCTGAAAGATAGGAGAGATTAAATACCAATCCATATTTATTTGCGACATTTTAATAGTACTAATCATAACACACTATGTATAAGTACATTATGAACTAATATATATGAACTATTTTACCCTGAAAGATAGGAGAGATCAAATACCAATCTATTTTCATTTGCGACATTTTAATAGTACTATTCATAACACACTATGTATAAGTACATTCGTCGAAATTATTTGAAACACTTCTCGCACGATTTTATTTCGATTACATTATTTCTACCAATAAATTTATTCCTCGAAAATATTACCAAAATCAAGCTTCGATAATATTACGGACAATACTAGTTCTACGAACTACGTTAGCCTGATCCTACGTATCTGTCGCTGATTGGGTATTGAAAGATATCAGATATCTGTTTGTGTATATTTGTACATACAACCTTTTATTGCAATATGGAGATACATATGGTATTTATCATATTTGAAAAGATGTATTATCTCGGATGTCTATGTACGTATATAATACAATTTGTTTAAATTTTTGTAGAGAAATAGATTTTTCATTTCAGCTTAACATTCAAAAGCAAATACAATGATTAATTACCCATTTATTTATACGTAATTTGTTCAAAAATCCTTTGTGTTGGTTTATCGACACCTAAATATTTCTATATCTGTATGCTATTTTGTTCTTAAAGCATTTTGCTCATATTAGAGAAGATTTTGAAAATGGTTTTATATACATTTGGATATTGTCATATTTTACATACTGTGTACATATGTGAATATATAGAATATTAATAGTGTATGTAATAATCGTAATTGCAATTGCTACACGTCCACGCATGCGGTTTCACTGCCGTAGCTACCACATATGTATATCCATACTTGTATTATCGCCTCTAATTTGCAGATTACTTGTTGTTTGGATATTCACATACTAATAAAGTATTTTTTTACACTGGTGTAAATTTCCAGTCATGTCTAATGACTACCATAACTAATTATGTTGAAGATGTAGTTAGAAACTCAATTATTTAAAAAATGCTTCGACATGTGTAAATATTTTATATACATGCATACAAAAAAATATGCTTCTAATTTGAGCAAATATGTTGTATATGTAGGGTATATTTGCTTTGTAATGACAGTGAACTTCATGTCTTCTCCTAAATGTATGCGTTCATTTCAACCGTAAATATCAGTTTCAGCAATAATCGCTTAATCAGAACTCACCTTAATGTATTGCTGTAAAATGCAACAAACTCTTTGGTTAAGTAAAATCTAATATTACTAAAGATATTTTTGATATTAATCATCTCGTTTCATTAAATAATTGTAAACGTTTAACCTCACTTGAAAGAAGAGAACTTTTTTCTATAAAAATTACTTCTGTAATCAAATAATAAACGATAGCATGCATCCGCTTCTTAATCAACGAATTTTTCAGTTAGCAATATATATAATATGCACATATGGTCATTTGAATAGAATCACATGCATTATTATACCATTTTTCACTTTTTTTAAATTATTTGTGTGCAAAAACTTGCTTGAACGATGTAGAGTTGGAGCAAAATTTATTGGAATATGGAAACAATTAAATTTAACAATCAATTTCATGGAGCTTGCAGTAGTTTCGAAATGAAATGCTTTCTAAAAATATCTGCATGACATGCAACTTGTGAGAATGAGAAATATATACAAAATAAACCGAATTGAGAAAGGAGCAAATAAAATTCGAGAAAATGTATCTATAATAAAAGTTGTAAAACAAAATATAAACAGTTCAAGACTATGGAGGAAGTAATACTATATGAAATAAGAGAGTACATAAGATATATAATTCAGTTGGTGAAAAGTTTAAAATCCAAAGCAAATAATATTTATTTCAATATATCAAGAAAGGAATGTGATACTGAGTGAAATACTAAACAGTAAAGACTTAGAACTCAGAGCATAAAAAAGGAATTTTCTAATAGAAAATTGTGCGACTTAACTGAACTCAGTTGAATTTGCCTTGAACTCTCTGATTACTTGAGTTATCTCCCGTCCTCGTCAGAGAAAAATTTGCACAATTGTAAAATTGCAAAGGAACGATAACTTAAATATAGTAAATCAAAGTGATGAACTTGGAAACACATGTAGGATGAGACCTTTGACCAAAGCGGAAAACATGAATAATTATATCAAAAGAAAGTTCAAAACAAAATGCTTTATGCAGTTTCGTAGAAAAATTTGCAAATATAGTGAACACTGAGCATCCCATATGTTTGCTATGAATAAAGACAACGCAACATGCACGCAACAAACATGAAATGAAATGAAAATTGGAATAAAGGAAGAATAGGAAAATGGAATAAACAGAGAAAATGTGAAAATAGTATTGTGTTAAAGCGTGGATATTTTTTTGGCCATATTTGTAGAAATTTCAAAGTTTAGAAATTTTTCGGATACTTCTATAATATTTTCATAAAAAAAATATAATATGTGTATATCAAATCATTTATTATTAATTTTAATTACGGCATTATTTGTAGCAAACTTTTTACATTAAATGATGGCTTTTGATCAAGTTTTTTTATATTTAAAAACTATATTCATACTAACCTAATATACAAATAATCATAAAAAATATGATTTGTATATGTCTAAAAACCCATCGTTGATATTGATTAAATTGATTGATGATTGATTTTTATTTAATCTTCACTTAAAAGCTTCATTATTGAAATTTTTTCAAAATTCAACAATTAACTTTCACCAGGAAACTATCAATTTCAATTTAAGTTTTTGTCTCGATAGAAAACTAGTTTTCTACATAACTTCAATTTCATGAGTACTCTTTATTCAAGAAGCTTCATTGAGTTTTTTCTATATAATTAATTGATTATTCAATAATATTTAATATCAATTTTTCGGGGTGAGGTTCTTCTCTAGCCTTTTATGTGAATATCTTTCATAATACCTCATTAAAAATATAACTCCTCTGTGGTCTTCTCAACACCACAAAAATGAACCTCACCCACCAAAATATATAAACAAAGAGATCAAAATTGCACTTGCATAAAATTCGTTAAGCGAGCATGGATGACTTTGTGGACGACCGCAGGAACCCAGTTAAACTGAACGTGAGCGCGTTGCAGATGAACGACGACCGAGGAGGCGAATAATAATCTAGCTGGAGCTGGAGTCCAAAGAAGGTAAAATTAATTTTGTAAATAACAATTAAGTTTACGAAAAATAATGACTTATGTACATATATATATCTACATATCGGCAGCCGTTTCGAAAACGAGCTATAAACTGAGCATCCAATTTCAAAATTTATTTAAATGACATCTCTCAGAACAAACAATAATATAAACTCCGTGGTAGGTGTTTTCAATAGTTTGCCAATAGTTTGTACATTTACATATTTTAACTGTTGAAAATATCATTATATTAATATAATACCATTATAATAAAAATACTATTATAATAAATCAAAAACTAAAAAAAATACTATTTTTACAGATTTTTGAAACTACTTCGATTAACATGGAGAAACACAACATACATCTTTGAAGGTTCCGTTAGTAACTCACAAGAAACATCTCCGTGTGATACATATCAGTCTTGAGTTGAAATTTCATCAGACATACGAGTACAACATACATTATATAATGTTTACTAGTCAAATTTTGTTTTCTTCGCCTATTGTGTAAAAGGAAATTGCAATTTATTTAATAGTTTATAAGTTTAATATATTTAATTATAAAATCATTAACAAATAAATCAATGTTTCAATATAAAAAACGAAATATTTGTAATGTATTTCCTTTAAACGGCACTAGTCTCTATTATGGTAAGTAAACATGTGATGAACAACCGAAAGACAGAATTTCAATTTGCCTTTTTACAAGGTGAGTTCCAAAGTAAACAGGACTTTTTTAATCTAGCGCCCTCTGATGGCGCCATCTATATGTCGACTGATGCGTTAGAATCTGCTATCTTTATCGATTGTCCACTGAGAATTTCCTGACATTTCATCGTTTTTCATTCTTGGATTGGAAGTGAAGTTATTGCGTTTTAAGTGGATTCAAGGGATGAGCCATCTGAAAGTAGCTTCGGCCAACATTTGAAAGAAACAATCAAAAAAGAAACAACAAGTTTGAAGTTTGTGTGGTTTTTCTTTAAAAAAGCAGGGAACCTCGGAATGGATCACCTTATGTAATATTCAAGTCAGTTTGTTGTCAATGTCAAATCTTCTTTCAAACCAAACTAGCATGCCAACTCTTAATAAAATTTTCCATACACTTGTTATTAGCTTCAGCTGTAATAGTCCTCAGTTTCTTACAGGAGTTATTTTCCGATTTCGGCATGTTGTTAGCGTCATTCGCTAGATTATGGAACAATTTTGATGTCATATTCATAAGTCCAGCCCTGGTCACCTGGAATGATTCGTTATATTTTAACTGTGTACAACATTTTATGAAATTATATATTCTCCGTTTTAATCCAATGTTTACGGCCACCGGGCAAGAGATTAATTCCACCCGTAAAAGACTTTTGATCCTTGCTGCAAAAAAACTGGTCGAAGTGTTTTTTTACGTCCTAATTTGAATTAAAGGTTCTCCCATCCAAAAATTGTTGCTAGTACCAATGTAAATAATAGTACGAAGGTGAAGGTACCAATTCTGGAGAATATTCAGTCTTTGGCGAGTCTTCAAACTTGTATGCGGTGCAATACTACACCTTTTATATTCTGTCCTCAATTTGTTCAGCTTATCACAAAACACTTCAGAATTAGCCGTGGTATTGTCGGGCGAAAGACGAAAATAAACGATCCCTTTGAAATCCCACCAAATATACAACATAAACTTTCTTTTTTGACTGTCCGCCTTCGAAATGTTTTGAGCTGGTTCATCTTTTTTAGACCGTAATCTATTGCACTTTATTTTCTTGTAGACATCCCATTTCTTCGCCAGTAAGTTCAAAAATGGATCACTTTTTTGACGTTTGATAAGAAAATCACAGTCGTTAATGCAACGAAGCAAATTTCGTTTTAACGGCTGGGCCATCTAACGTTTTAAATTTGAATTATCTATATTTCGACATTGGAGACGTCAAATACCATTCGGAAAGTGACAGATATTCAGTAAAAAGTCTAAAATTTACGAAATGGGTCGCTATCCACTAGAAGAAAACTGGAAAATATTGAAAACCTTTTTTCACAATGGTGAGTCAAGTGGGTGGTCAATTTTACCGAAAAATCATCTTTTCGGACGAGGCTCATTTCCACCTCGATGGTTACGTTAACAAGCAGAATTGTCGCATTTGGGACACTAGAAAACCCGCACGTAATCGTCGAGAAGCCAATACACCCAGCACGAATCACTGTATGGTGCGGATTTTGGTCTGGTGGAATCATCGGCCCATTTTTCTTCGAAAATGAAGAAGGAACCGCCGTAACCATCAATGGTGAGCGATATCGCGCAATGTTAACCGAATTTTTCTTTAAGAAAATTTAAGAAGAAAACTTGGACAACATTTGTTTCAAGCAGGACGGCGCTACGTGCCATACAGCAAACGCTACACTCAATCTTTTACGCCCTATCTTCGAAAATCGCATAATCAGCAAAAAAGGTGATGTGAATTGGCCTCCCAGAAGCTGCGATTTAACTCCGTTGGACTATTTTTTGTGGTGAGCTGTTAAAGATAAATGTTACGCCAACCATCCAGAAACCATTCAAGATCTAAAGAACGAGATTCAAGCTGCTGTAGCTGCCATAAGGCCTGAAACCATCGAGAAAGTACTCCAAAATTGGGTGGATCGGATAAGCTACTGTAAACTCAGCCGTGGTGGTCATTTGTCCGAAATTGTTTTCCACAAATAAATTCCATAAAACAACCTTTTAAATAAATGTTAGACCTTTGAAAAATATCAAGCTGTTTTTTTATTGACTTTTTAAATTTAAAATTTCATATGGCCCACCCTTTATAAGAACATGAGTAACCCATATATCAAACTACAAAAATAATTCTAGACGTTTCATATGCTTGTGAATCTGGCCATATCTGTAGTTGTCTTCGACAATTTGCATCGACCAACGACTTTATTTTATCCACATCAGCATCAAGAGTTCTTCCAGGATATTGTGCATTATCGAGATCGAAATTGACAAAACGAAATTTTGCAAACCAATTTTTGCAATGGCCAACATATCTTCCCCGTACATTTCACATAATTTTCTCCTGCAATAGCATCTTCATAAGGCACCAAAGGAAAATTATTTAAAAAAAATTTAGGAATTTTTGTTTCTATTAGGGTAAAGCGATTAAGTGTGAAGTTGATTGAGAAAAATTTAAATAAGAACAGCTTTGTCAGCAAAAAAAAAAACTTAGTGAACGACCCAATATTATTACTTTTTCTTAATAGTTTATTGTTCCACTTGAAGACACTACAAACCCTCCGTGTTACATTGAAAAGCCTTTGCCTTAGTGATTTCATTTTTCTTTATTTTCTTCGTCGATGTTAAATGTACATACTACACATACATACACATATACAATATGTATGTATGTAGTAGTATTTCAGTTAAATCATGTTTTCTAAGTATGTAAATGAACAAAAATGTAAAGTAAAAAATGTGTGCATACATACCAACCATTTTGTTTAAATGTGCTTACAAGCATACATACATATTTATATATATATATATATATATACTAAACACTAATTTTGTTTAAGCGATAATCTATTTAATTATAATCTCTAGTCCTATATCACCGCACAATTGTCTTAAACTTTTAAATTGTATCATATAACTAGACTTATACGAGTACATTTGTGCCTACCCAATGCACATGCACACACACATACATACATACGTATGTGTATATGAATTTTCATTTGCATATCGAACTCATAGCAGCTGATAGGTTATGTAATATGCTTGTCAAATTGCCTTGCCCCTCCGTGCAAATTTCCATAATTTACCACATTTCATACATATGTATGTGTGTATGTATGCGCATATGGACATTTTAATTAGTCGAAATAAAAAGAGGACACTCGGTTCAAACCACGTTAGTTGCTCATCAGTTTCGCATTTGCGATCGCTTTACATACTTTGCAAAATTTTTGTTTATTCTTCTTCTCTTTTTATTACTCATAGCTTTACTTTACATTTTTGTAAAATTTATTTGTATCCATATTATATTAATAACTTACAATTAACTCCAATTATGAGCTACATATGTTTGTATATATAATATGCAAGTGTGATTGTGTTTGTGTGTGTGTTTTATATACAATCGTGTACATGCGTTTTGTAAGTACAAGTATGTATTAATCATACTATGATTTAATTTTCTTGTAATTATAAATACGTACATACATATATTTTTATGAAACCAATGGAATTTTCATGTTATTTGTTTTTTTTTTTTACGTTTTTACTCTCAACTCATTTTTAACATCTCATATCAATAATTTCCCGCGTTTTATTTTCATCACATGAAATGTATGTGAATTTTGTGACAAATTAGGCGCATGCTTGTATTTGTGATTACTAGTTTTATTCAAATCGCAACTGCTCATATCAATTTGAAACGCCGTTTTTTTCTTTATTGCTTAACAAACCAATAATTTTGCACATATGAAATTGTTTTTAGTATCATTATTTATAATATTTACAAACCTCATACTGTCTACTAAATGTAAATGGGTGTGAGTCAGCACATAAAATTAATTAAAGGCAAAATATGAAAAGTAATTGAAAACAAAGCTTCTGAAGACATCTGTGATATTTCAAATTATTACTTTTTTCCAAAAAATTTTAAATAATATTTTCTCCTTTTCCATATTTTCAAATTTTGAAAAAACAGATGAAAAAATATTTTTCAGCTAAAATCGTTATAAAAATATTTAAAAGACCTAGTATTTTTAAAAAATGGAATAATTAAAACTGACCTATTTTAATTAAATCATAAAAGTTTTCATGTTCAGATTATTTTATTAACAAAAAATTATAAAAATATAATACACAGAAATACGTGTATATATGTATGTTACACATATTTACATATATTACTAACTCAAAAACTTTTGCAACTGACTGGTCAACTCTAATTCTAACACAAAACGTAAAGCATATCCGTAGGCGCTATTTGGGCTACTGTAACTGAAAAACAAAATTTTAAGCATATGCCAAGGCGCTCGTTGTAAATACGTATAGTATATCTAAATCAATGTTAAAATTTTTGTAAATTTATTTGTTATTACTGCAAATATACATAAGTATCAGAAACATACTTTACTACTAAATAGCTTCACTTTTGCTTAAAGGTTCACATTTTTTTGCTTCTAAAAAGTTGAGTAATCTTCTCATACATACATACATAAATGTTGAAGAATGTATATACTCTAATTGCATGTTTAGGAATAATATTGGGTAGTCGAAAAAGTCTTTTTGTCAATAGATGTCGTCTCAGCTGTATATCTCCAGTGCTACCAATCAGATTGTGTCATACCATATAGAGTTGGAATGGAGAAAGCTTTTAAGATTTATTTAACCGAAAAAAATTAAATTCTGGGAAGTTGAAAAATAGTTACAGTTGTTCAAAAATGAGTGAAATCAATGAAAAAATTCGCTATATTTTGAAATTTTTGTTTAAAAAAGGGAAGAATGTCAAGTTTATGGAGACGATGCTGTATCAGTTCGTGTAGCACAACAATGGATCATTCTGGAAATTTCGAAATTTCGATTTAGACTGATGAAAGTTTTACACTGAATGGAATAATGCCCCTAGTTGAAAAATTGCAAAAAGTGGTAGAAATACGAAGAGACTTTTTCGTCTACGCAATATTTCTGCAGTTTTTTAGCATAAGATTAAAAAAACTTTATAAAAATTAAGAACTATCAAAAATAATTAAACAGAAAAAAATATTGTAACTAAACCTGGTTTTTAATCATAAATTGATTTTTACGAAACTATTAACTATTGAAGGTGTTATATATTTTCTTCATATAGAAAAGTTTTAGTTCAATTTAAATAATTTTTTTTATGCGGATTGCATAAATGTGGATGTAAACCAATGCGATGACTAACATTAGACAATGCAAAGGTAATAAAATAGATTGTTGAAGTATACCCTCAGGTGCAGAAGATCGCTAAAGAGGTAAAACGGCTTTAAAATTAAGAAATGATGAAATAACTTCGATAAAACACTTGAAAACTTATAATAATTTGAATAACGAATAATTCAGATATTTTATTTATGTATGAGTTTTAATATTAAATCATGAAGGAAAGTATACGAGTCTGAAAATTTTGAGGCATTTCTAGCTTTCGTCATTAACAATGCCAGGCAACATTGGTGCCCAAAGAATGTTGCGAATACTGCATTAAAAATAATTTAATTAATATTTCAATGTAATCTTAATTAAAAATAATATTGAAACTTCTTATTTCAGATAGGGTAGAGAAAAAATTAAAAAACATTATTTAATACCAAATACCAGATTACTAAAGCGAAAAAAATTAATCTCCTATACCGGATTGAAAATGAAAAAAATTTAATCCGAAATACCGTATTGAAAAAAAAATAAAATCCAAACACTGGATTGAAAAACAGGTATTAACTCCGAATACCACGCTGATCAGATACGGTATAGAAAAAAATAAAAAATAAAAAAAAACATTTTTTAACAGATTAAAGAGCGAAAAAAATTTAATTCAAAATACCGTATTGAAAAATAAAATATTTAGACCAGAGCACTGGATTGAATAAAAGTACTAACCCCGAATGCCGAACTGAAAAATCAAATTAAATTTAATCATTTCTTAATTTAACTTTTAATTCAGAAATAAAATTTGCAGTTTTTAGTCCCGATTTTGAGATAAAATGTTCAAATTTTAATAAAAAAAATCCCTGATCCTAAATAAAAATAATTCATTACTAAACCTTTCACGTTTTTTGGATTTATCAAATCATTGATCACACTTTTATATATAAATACCAAATTATTGGCGCAATTTTATTTTTATGATTTTTATGATCTAAGCAAATTCAGTATAAAAACAAACAAATAAAGAATATTTAATAGCTACGTGTGTGCATTTGTCAATGTAAAAGAGGATATCATACATATACACACAAACAATGGATATAAGATGTGCTGCACTTATACATATGCATATGTACATACAGACAAGCGCACGTGAAGTATACGTGCACATAGCACTATGTCTGTATACATATATATACGTAGTTAAAATTGCATACAAAATTTCTTTAATTCTTTTTTAATACAGAAGCTTTAAGCTTACAATCGTATATATTTACTTATCAATATACGTAATTATATAATATTGAAGAAACTATTAATTTTACAATAAATACAAATTATTCGCTCGTTTATGTGTCATGCCTTACATACAAATGTATGCTTGTATATACAGTTTCTACAGTTATATAAAATTATAATTATAATAATTATAGTTATGTATGTATGTAATTAGCATGTGCTGCAACAAATCACCACCCTATACATACATATATACATACAGCTACTTAATTGGTAAACAAGCACGCAACCATCAAAAAGCTTCACACACTGCAATCACATAACTATTAGGGCATAACTAACATTCGTACTTACATACCTACGTAGCTTTTTTGTATGTTCGTCTTCATGTGTCAATTGTCTTTCATTTTTGCACGTCTACTTCTTGTACATATGTATAAGTAACGGCTATTTACCGCCCCCGCTAACCACCTTTCACTTTTGCGAACACTTATGCGTAACTAAGGCTCTATTGCAAACCATTTATGTATTTATCTAAAACTACGCTTAGTTCAGTTGTGTCTTAAAACTACGATTTCTTAGGATAACTAATTGAAAATATGCTCATTTTATTATTTACAAAGTCGATTTTTATATTTATAATAAGTTTTCTTCCATATATTATAAATGACATTCATATCCATACAAACCAACGTCATATGTACTCGTATGTATTTACAACATATTTTCTCTTTGCTCCTTTATGCTTCTGTGTGTGTGTGTGCGATAACATATGCGTACGCATGCGCGTTCCGTTCGTTCGTTCATAATAAGTGTGGGCGTTACCACGAATGCTAAGTCTTATTCAAAAGGTATACATTAGTCCAACATTCAGTACCCGATCGATATTTGTAGGCTGTCGCTCTTATCACGTGTTTTCAATTGCAGACAAGTGAGTCTTTCGTGCGATAATTCGGGTCCTGCTTTAAAATATTAACTGTCTTACATGCATACACAGCCATAGATTTACAAACATGTATGTATGTATGCATGTATGAGTGTATGTAGATAGCACAGAAAACCATTACTATTTGATAAACTTACACCGACGCACATACACACATACATGTGTAAAGATATATGTATATGCACATATGCATCTAATTCCATACTGACATATTGTATTTAACTACTTGTTTGTGTGTGTGTATATATCTAAAATGTTCATTTAATATTTGTCAATTAAACTTGATGTGCTTTTTGCAGCTTAAACGGAAGAGCGCCACCTTTAGTATTTTCGGGCATTTCATTGTCCTTCGTTGATCTTTTTCAATTACCGTTGCAAATTCATCATCTTCGATTTTTCACATTGTTCATTATATTCACCGCCAACAACAACACGTACACCACTGCGGCCAGTTTGATGAGCTCAGCGCTGGGTCGTATTTGTATCGCGGCAGAACCAGTTTCTCCACATTTTCCTGCAATGAAATAAGAATTATTAACTATATAATACATAAATAGCATTTCGAGTCAAACATACCGAAAACAGTTAGATTCGCCACCAAATGATGATCGGGTGGCTTTTGTGTGCCGCGATAGCAAGCATCGCCGATAACCAGTTTGGCTGCTGTGCCTTCAGTTGGGCGATAACTCAGACATACGCCGTGTTTAGTGCCTTTATGTCGCGCGATAATATACACAGTGCCATTCTCAGACCACGATCCATGACAAGAGTACTCTTTAAAGAAAATTTAAATAGAAAGAAAAAAAGAAAAAACGTTAACTTTGACTGCAACGAAGCTGCAATGTCGTGAGGGGTCACAAGTGCTATTATTATAGCATGAAAAGGTATCAGAAGACCTTTATCCTATCCTATATAATGTAAGAAACTATAAGCACCTAAAAACACAGAGCGCACTCACCTTCGTCACCATCTTCATTGCACATTGGTCGCACATCAATAATATCCGGTTCGGTGCAGCCCACCCAGAGGCGTCGTTGCGCTTTGTAATTTGTTATGCAGCCCGGTGCATCGCGACGATTACGTTGCCGATCCAAATCAATTGCATTTGTTGAATGTACGAAATCCACTGTTTTTCGTGGTGATGCTTCGTCTACAGCCACTGAACGTTCGTCACTCTTTACTGAACCATTTGGTCGTTGCAATTTGCTCTCCAGTATATTCATATGCTCCAAAGTGGTCGTAGTGTTAACGATACTGCCAGAATTATTGTTGGCTGCTGTGGCAGTGGCGCGTCTATTTCGTCCCGGTTGGAGAGCACGCGCATTGGCATGCCACGCACCTTTATCCACTTTATCAGCATCGCGGAAAGTAAGTGTAGCTTGTCTGAAATGAATACAAAAGGAAATGTATTATAAATACACATGAAGTATATGAAAATCTGAGAACCAACCTTTTATTCGCATAACCGCCGCCATCAACTCCACTTGCCGTACCCGCTGCAACAACCAAATCGCTTTGGCTATGATGATGACCGTGAGTTAAATGAATTTTGTTGTTGTGATTACGTTTGTGACGCGTAGTCAAGTAAGGCGGCCCAATAGCGCCACGCAAATTAAACAAACCCTCCATCGGACAAATTTGTGGATCCGGATTGCTTGCTGTAAATGTATATAACAATGAGAAATGAATACCAAAGATATAAAGTAGAATTTCTGTAGTGAATTAGCTGTTTTACTTATTCGCATAAGAAAATATGAATAAATTTTCATTCCATACCTAGCAACGTGATATATGGCATACGATTCACATCGAAATGATCCGGCGCACAAGCATCCTCAAGCCGTGAAGCCTGCTTGCCTGTCTGAATTTCAATGACATGTGTGTCGCGGCGATAAAACATCATGCACATAAAGCCCGATTGACTATAAAGGAGAACATAAATTATTTATTATTACCATTTATACTGTAATACAGTTGTTATATAGTTAAAAGATAAGTGAGAAAATTGACCCACCATCCGGTTGTATAGTGCACCACAGCCATCATTTCTGTAGCGGTTTGCTTATTAATCTGCTCGCAGAGTGCTCGTGTCTCCATGAAACCATTTGGCTTAATAATATGTACAGAGCCATCACTAGTGGGGTACAAGGAAAATAATAAATATTATTTATATTCGGGAATAGAAATTTGAATTATTATTTTTAATTAACAATTTTCAGAATTACAAAATAAAAAAATTAATATTGGTTGACTTGTATTCTTAATGCATTATTGCCAACTCTGAAAACAAGTAATCAGAATTCAAACTTTTTAAAATACCTCGAGCGCTTATGCATTCTCGAACACATAATTTTGATTGATCTGCGATACTTACTTGGGATGATAGTTGTAGACAGCATTGCCCATTAGAACATGCCAATGTCGCGGTCCCTTGAACCATGCCGGGAAGTCACAGCGTTCAGTGATCGGTGGTTTTCTCAGCGACATTATGCGTGAACCAACCTAAACACATGTACAAAATTTTTCTTAAAAATTGTTCGAAAGTAAAATTTTCAACACGCCAAATATGTACCTCTGCACTATCCAGGCCATTGCAGGTGGCATCGCCAGATTGTGCTAATTTGTATTCGGCATCTTTTGCGCTCACAGTGCTCAGTCCACCTGAAATAAGGGAAATTTCATCAAATATTCTGATCTGTGCAAAAAGAATCTCAGTTTTATTAAATTTTAGGTTGACTGCTCTACGAAAGAGAATTTCTTGGTTGCGTAAGGAAGCTTTTTATTTAAAACTAGCTGACCCCGCAGCCGTTGTCCTGCGTGAAATTATGTAGTTTGAAATGAAAAGAAAGTTAAATTTATCATTTAATTTTTTTTTTAATGTAACGCAGCCTCATAAACAACATTTTTCGGTTTCTGTTCCGGTGTACAGAAAAGATGGTTTTCCAACTCGGGAGCACGCTACGGTCATGTGAAAAACATAGCATTTCCAAAATTATGCCTCACACTATGCGACTATCTTTAGGTCCTGTTGATTGTCATCTCAAATTTAATTTTCAGTAGAAACGGAATACGTTTGAAATGAAATGAGAAATCGTTAGACCTCAAAGGAATTCGTAGAATCAAGCATTATGTCCCTTTGTACTCGATAGGTGCGTCACAATCAGTCGGGTTCCATTACACAGTTTCGGCGCATGACGATTGGGAAACATAATAACGACAGATCCTACTTTGAGACGCAAATGATGCGGTGGCATACCAAGCCTGTCCAAGGAATTTAGGGATACCACTGGATAATTCACGGCGTCGTCTTCATAGTCAAGACGATCGAACGATTTGTATGAGCGCAAGTCTCCCGGAACTTGACTTTGAATCTTCCAGCTGAAGTCAACAACATCGGTATTTTTGGCAGCTAACATTGTGCGTATACTTAAGGAATCGTAGTTGTGGTAATTTGGACAATGTTCAAATATTTGTGATGAGTTTTTCCTTCGTGAATTGATAAAGGGAAGATGGAATTGATATCGAACCACCGGAAGTATCAACCGAAATTGAACCATTTCCAATTTTTAGCGAAGACGATGTAAAATGTCTTTGACAATGTCGAGGTTTATATCGAAAAGTATGCGAACTTCATTTTCATTCCAGTGTTTCAGCATTTGTAATTGCTGGCTTACTTCTCCAAAACTTGCACATATTCCCATATACTATTCACAGTAAGCAATGACTCAAATAAAGTTGAACCGCGTACATTAATCAATAGCAACCGAAGGTAGAAACAATCGCCTTTTTTCGGGTGGATTGTGTAAATTCGTCCTAATGCATTAGACACCTGGATGTCAATCTTCTGGTTGGTCTTGCTTTCTGCGTAACTATTTCTTCGACGATGCATTCCATGTACAATATCAAAGTATTTTCGAATAGAGTAATGTTCTAACAAACACATCACTGACGAAAGTTAAGAAAAAACTCGTCAATGTTAATTTTGTTGCTGGCGATGTTTCCACTGGCTATACTGTATTCTTTGGGTTAAAATACACTCTTTAGACATTCTCCAAATTAACTGCGAGACGCACAACAGTCGGAAAACGTTCATGAATTGCAAAAGTAAATACCCTACAAAGCGCTTTATTACAGTTCACGTATCGACCGTATCGTTCAAGACCAATAATCGCCATGTTGCTTCCTTTGGTGACGTACTTACAAACGTATGCCTTGGGCTACTAATTTATGTTGATGCCAAAAAGAACGCCGACCGATATTAGCGTGACCTCTTCGTGGCATCGTAACAAATTACAATCTGTAATTGATCACTTAGTGTGAAACACACATGAAGTTTTCACTAAATAATTTTCAAAAAATTTTGAAGCAAACGACAAATTTGAATGATTCAAATAATTGAAAAACAAAACAAAAAAATTTGTATGGAAAAAATTAACTTTTTGGAATTTTGCAATTTACCGACTTTTCCTCACAAAAAGCGTACAGATTTTTTTATTTCTAAACTTTCCCCGATCCATATCGAACATTTTCTGAAAATTTCACCAAAATTGGCTCAGTCGTTCCCTTAGCGTTACTAATAAACAAACATTCATTCGTTTGTATGGGAAAAATAAAAGTGCTGTTTTTAGGGGTTTTCCGGCAATTATTCGATTTTTTTCTCCGCATAAACCATCCCTGATCCTCAACGAACATTTTAAAAAAAGAATTATCAAATTTGGTTCAGTCGTATTAAAGTTATGAGCGTACATACATTTTGGCGATTCATTTTTATTTATATAGATTTATCAGTTAAGTATTTGTCTTGATACCTAGATCACTTAAAAACTTTCGGTATTCTAGAGGATTGAAATTATTTCAGAAAAATCTAATATTAAAATTCGAGTCCCCAGAGCTTTTGACAATACTTGAAAACTACAAACTATTGGTCCCCTCTCTAATTCTTCTTATTCTTTCTTTATTCGCGTAGACACCTCTTATGCGGATAAAGCCGAGTTTACAACAGCACGCCAGTCGTTCTTCCTTTTCGTTATTTGGCACCAATTGGAGATTCCAATTGTGGCCAAGTCCTACACCACTTGGTCTTTAAAACGGAGTGGAGGTATTTCTCTTCCTCTTCTTCCCAGGCGGGTAATCGCCACGCCCTCTCTTACTAGTTTACACAAAAACCTTTGTATCTGATGCTGCATTTATCAAACCTTTTTTTACTCTGTTTCCTCTCACTCTAAATTAACATAGATAATATTCATGAATTTAGTGAGATTTCCATTCCCACTCACTTCGTTTTTTCTCACTCAAAAGTTGGCAAGAGGTTTAAAGCTCAATTTTAAATTTTTTTTTTAAGAACTAATATTTTATATTAGTAGTTAGCAGCTATCATAATAATCGTTATTTACTAAAACCTACCCAATAGTGATGAAATTTTCTCATAGACGAAGCAGCGATAACGTTCTTCATTTGAAATTGCATGATGATGCGAAACCAAACCGACAAGATAACGGGAGTTTCCATCTTTCCAAGTGGCCAAGCATGTTAGTTCTTCAACTATTGTAAAATATTAAGGTATTAATTAAATAATTTTAAAAGAAAAAAATATATTTATTTATATACATTAGTATATGACTTGCAGCATAAAAAAATTTCAAAAATCAAAAAACTATTTTATATACCTGTGCTCTCGGTGCCTTGCACATCAGGACAAGCTTGGAAGCTGAGCAACAGCCGACTATCTTCAGTGCAGCTTTCGATATTCGAAACAGGACTCTTACATTCACCGTGTCCACGATTATAAGTGAAGACAAAGGGTCCTAAAAAAATGGATTACAAATGACATAGATATGCGTTAATTTAATATAGCGGATATTTCAATAAAAACATATATGCTCTGAAAATAGTATATACGACAAACTCACCCTTCAACGGACACTTGACCGGTTCGGCACTCTCGCGAAACAGCGAATACAGCAAAGCGTCACCGGGTATTTGATCGCAGAGATTCTGTAACGTTTCACGGCCCTTGCAAAAGTCTGGGGGACATAATTTTTGGAAGACCACAACAAAGTGTAGCGATTAATGCACATTTTTTCACAATATAACAAGCAATACAGATTTCATTATGCCAAACGGTGTTAGTAAAGAAGCACACACACACACTAAGCTATATATTGATAGTTGAGTTAGCAATAAAAGAATTAACTACGTTGGAAATTTTAGATTCATTTTCATATATAAGGTGATGTTAGTGTTGTTTTTTTTTTTTGGGATCGAGCAAACGACAAGAAATAAAATAAGACTTTAACACTAGCGCATGTAAATATATATGAATGAATAAACTTATTATCGGAATGGTTTTGTTTGCTGCTAAGATTTCACGCAAAATGTATTGCCGAGAAACAAAATAAATGAATGTGTACAGAAATAATTAATTGAAATAACAGTGAGTTGCATTTGCTCGCATCCCAAAAGAAACAACCATATTATTTTACTAGTTTTCTCTTAACTTAAACACTTATAAAACAAATAGAAACAGCTTAAAGAATTAAAACAAAAGCAAATTATTTGTGCAAATCGATGAAGTTTCATAAGTTTCAAGTAAGTTTTCTCTTTGTGGAATTACGGAGTATATGGTAGCATTTTTAGCGGAGCAATTCGCTTTGGAGCCAATTTTAAGCAGTGAAAGCGATAGGAGTATATGCACTAATTTCTTAAAAAGCTTTCACGAAAATTGATTGCGCTTTTAAGGGGTTACAGGGGTTTAAGGATTTCAAAAAATCGAATCGAAAATCTTATTAAATTCTACAACACCTCTATACATTCCTCTATTGTCCTAAATTTTCAAGTTTATCCGAGTAATAGTCTCGGAGATAAAGCGTTGAGAACCTTTACGCTCGAGGCTAGCTAGGCTAAGTACGCCATTTTTAGACGCGTTTTTCTCGAAACTGCTTTTTTGAAGTCGGTTGGCAAAATTTCTCGAAAACTACTCAACCGATCCTCATGAAATTTAACACATATGTATCTTTGAGATACAATTCTTAAAGACTTTTTTTTCAATTACAACTATTTGAAAAAAAATACGCGAAATTTTCATTTTTTTGTAAAAATGTCTGCCAAAATCCAATTTTCAATTGTTTTCTTTTGTCCAAGTTCTAGTTAAGGTTTTAACTGAAACGCGTATATTTTAACTTTATATGATCCTGTAAAGAGTTATCCTGCCAACGTGGCAAATTTCTGAATTTCTTTGTTAATAGTGTATGTTTATAACAATAAAAAATTCTAGTAAAATATTTCATTTTTTATATGGGAAAAAATGATTGAAGAAAGACTGTTTTTACCCGTTAAAACACATGCAACCCTTTAACGCTAATAGCTGTCTTTGATTCGTCATTTATTTACTGTTATGTTTGAGATCAGATTTCTTGTCGCAAAGGTAAACCAGTTGATTCAATACCAGAGAGTGCTTCACTATTTAATTATGGCAGTTGTTTGTCCGATTGTGTTGTATAATTGTATAATTTCAATTAATTAAATTTGATATCTTTGATTGCTTTAACTTAGAAAGACTGAAGCTTGCTTGTGTATGGTATATTAACCTTTACCTTAACTTTGTAAGCGTTGCAAAAAATCTTATTAAATTTTCAAATATTTATAGACACTGTAGTTTAAACAGCAACCATCACTGAGCTTATACATATTATATATGTATATACGTATGTATATAAAAATAGTTTGAGAGGCTTTTCTAAAACTCCACAAAGAGAAGTTATACTTATAGTCGTTACATTAAACTTTATTACACAATAATAATAGTGTGGTTGAATAATGAAATATAGCGTGAATTAAACTTAAACCAACAAAAATAAAGTAAAAACTAAAGCTTCATTACACACAGTATATATTTATAGATTCTTTGATTTCATTTATCATTTCAGAATTTAAAAAGTTAGGCTGATTAACTGTAAGCATTCAAAAACACACTACATTCAGTACATAGTTAATTAAGTAAGACTTAGATTAATAATTTTATTAATGACACCTTTAACTCATACTAGAACCTAAGTCAGACATATTTGATAAACTATTTGAGGGGTTTGGCTCCACATTTCCAATCATGGCCATTAAGCAAGTTTAAAATTCATATACATATATACATATATAAATTTTACCATCCCTTTAGAAGAGCTGATATCAACAAACTGTTCTATCATAGATTATAACATTATATTTTATTTTTGGTAATAACCAGATAAATTACAGAAGAACTTTGGCATTGGAATATTTTTTTATAAGAGTAAGTGACATAGAACAAACATAATCCAAATATTATATTAAATGGATTTACTTTTGAGGATTCAAAGTTATTATTAAGATATTACAGACCACCAGAAAATGTCTATTTAAGGACAGCCATCATTGAGTCAGAAATAGACTGCAACAGTAAGCCTCGTTATTACAATTGATGAAAGTTTTGAAATTTATTTTTAATTCTCATAATAATAATTTTAACTGTGTGCATGAATATTTAGCCTCTACAGTATAATAATATGTTTTACAAAAAAATTAACAATTAAGCTAAAGTATTAATAAAGAAAGAAAGTTTTAACAGTTTTCTTTTTGTGTATCACTAAGGGTCCTCTCTGTAATTTTTATAATTTTTTAAACATACCATTACTAAATGATGGCGTAGGCTCATGTTGACTGAGCACTTAAATACTTATAAATCATTAATAAAAAGGTAAAGTAGTTCGATTTGCTAATAAGTAATTGCATTCACTGATAGTGTATATATTTGCTGGTATGTATTTTTTGTGTTCGTATTTATATACATATACATGGAAAAGCACAACACCAAAGTTCTAACTACAAATACAAATAATTTTGAAAAAAATTTAATTTAAGCATGAAGCATTTTCATTTGTAAATACTATATACATACACACATATAAAAAGAAGCGATTTTGTTTTTTATTTGCAAAACTTCACGTTGCTATCCACAGTTGTTCATGTATACTTATGTATGAAATGAATGTATACATATTGTATGTACGCATGTAGAATTTTATTGACATTTGATATGTATACTATTATGTTTGCATATTTCTCTTTTATTAAGGTTTTTATATAAAATATGTATGTATGTATTTAAGTAACGTTTAATGCATCTGTAGCTATTTTGCGAATTTGATTTATTGTCGGAGTAAAATTAAATCATTTTTAAATCACAAGCAAGTTTTTTGCGTAGAATTTAATTTCATGTATTTTAAATCGCATATGTCTATTTTCGAAAATTATAAGGAGTTCAGCCAAATTGGGGAAACCGGCTTAATTTATCAATATTTTAATTAAAATTGAGAAGAATGACACGATAGAGAGCTTCAATTCAATTTATATACTGGATGAAGCAACACTTACGAGTAAACGTGTTTGTAATCATAGTTCGGGTTGAGAACTGGCATTTTTCTCAATTATTATATAATTTAAATCAATTGGGGAATCAAAGCTTTCTCAATAAAAAGCCATGTTTATATTCTGAATAGAAGTCTACCACGACAGTTCGTGACACACAGAAAGAAACGTCAGATTATGTAGTATAATATATATGTTTTTAAATGATCAAGTTGACACGCTGAGTCGAATTAGCCATGTTCGTGATATCGATTTTAAGATATCGAAAAAGTTGTTGTGTAGACCACCATTAGCGGATCACTAAAGCATATAGCGACATACAACTTTTTATTTAAGAAGGTATCTTCACAAAGTTTGCCACAGATATTGCTTCCGAATAAATTGTTCAGATCAGACTACAGCATATAGCTGCCATACAATTGACCGATCAACGATTTCCGTTGAAACAAACGGCGGTTGATATTTCTTTGTAGCCAAATGGCAACGTTCTTGCTTTGTATGGCAAAAATAATTACCAAAATACCCACTGTTTTCATTTTGTGCGTCGATGGTTCTTACGATTAATAATTGTCGTATACTTCATAATCGAAATGTATACTAATACAATGTATACCAATTTTTTCATGAAATATTATTTCATATTAAAACATTGCATTGAAAAATAGAAAATCGCTAGTACTCACATACATAAAAAAAACATAATAATTTGCTTCAGCAACAAAAGCATTTTCATGTATAACACCGTTAGGCAAAGAGAGCACTTTTGCACTCGATGAAAAAATAAAGAAATAGATAATGTGAAAAAAAGTTGTATAAACAGGAGTTATATGTTTGTATGTATATAATTACTGATGTTAACACAAAAACGCCGTTAAGATGACCTATAAATTTTATGTGGCTTATGTGCATAATTGTGATGACATAAAAAATTCAATAATTGCATAAAGCAGAATCATTTTAGCGCATTTTATGCAACTCCACAGTAGGAATGATAAAAAAATACATATATAAGAAAAAAATATTTTTTATGCATTGCTTAATGAATTTTTCTTGTCAACGTAAGCAATGCACTTTTTATGTATAGATATGAATGTATTTTTGTATGTAAGTATATGTGTATGTATGCCTTGCAGCGGCTTAAAGCAAAACACTACACAAGTTGGCTGTTCAGCCATTTTTTGCTGAGCCATGAGCAAACATAGAACAACATGGAAAGTATTTTAAATTACAGCTAATTTACAACAGCAATTTTGTACTATATTTTATATATAATAAAACAAATTATAATTAATTATAAAAACTGCCTTTTAGGCATACACATACATACACACAATTATTTAAAAACAAACGGATGTAATTAAACATATGCATTTAGCTAAACCGTACCATACATACATATGTACACACATAGATATGTACAGACGTGTTCGAAATAATAAGAACAACCAAAGTGAATATCGAAATCATTGAATAAAATTTTCTCAGTAATATTTTATTGAACCTTTTTTTCTTAAAAAATTTATACATATTGTGAGTATTAAAAAAATTGAAAATCTGGTCATCAAATACGCACTAACTTTTTTGTACTGCAAATTTTGTTGCATTGGGTCTTAAACAGCCTGTTCGAAAAAATAAGAACAACGCATGAAAAATTATAAAAACACACGTTTGTTGTTTTGAAATGCATACAAATGGCCTTACATTTAATATGAAGTTGCTCCCTCACGATTTTTTATTACTTCGGCACATCTGGACTGCATGGAGTCTACAAGGTGCGGCATCTAGAGAGGGGTATATTTTCCCAAGTATTCTTTGCTGCTCTCCATAATTCTTCCAAATTTTGTGGCTTAGCATCCCTTATTCCCTTTTTTACATCCATCCATAAGTGTTCGATTGGGTTAAGGTCCGGCGACTGCGCCGGCCAATCCATTAAATCACATTTTTGCTGCGAAACCATTCCTTAGCCCTTTTTGAGGTATGCTTTGGGTCATTATCTTGCTGATAGACCCAACGCAGTGGCATATCCTCTTCTGCATAAGGTAAAACCACGTCATCCAAAATATTATTAACATAAAAAACTGCGTCCATAATGCCGGTGATCTTTATTAGAGGCCCAACACCATTCCACGAAAAACAACCCCACAACCTCAACTTGAGACCTCCATGTTTTATAATTTTCGTTGTGTATTTTGAATTAAATAGCTGTTTAGGAGGACGTCTAACGTACTGTTTTTCTTTACCAGAGTCGAATTGCACAACCTTTGTCTCATCGGTCCATAAAATATTACGCCAAATTTTTTAGGTTCATTAATAAACCGTTTTGCAAATTCGAGTCTCCGTTTCAAATGTACACTTTTCAGCCAAGGTACTTTTCTAGGACTTCGCGCTTTCAGATTAACGGCGATCAACCGTTTTCTTATTGTGCAAGTCGCTATTGACAATTCTAGTTCATCTTTTATCTGTTTGGCAGTTATAAACGGGCGCCTTTTAACAATTCTTTTGATGAGCTTTTCTTGCCTATGGGTAGTTTTTTTGCGTCTTCCTCTCATTTCAGCTTTCAACGACCAATTTTTACAGTTTGTTATCATTCCGTTTGAGACTCCTAAAAGCTGTCTTATATTGGCAAACGTTTTTCCCTCGGAAAGTAGTTTTTTTATAATCTTAATTATGGAGAGCAGCAAAGAATACTTGGGAAAATATACCCCTCTCTAGATGCCGCACCCTTGTAGACTCCATGTAGTCCAGATGTGCCGAAGCAATAAAAAATCGTGAGGGAGCAACTTCATATTAAATGTAAGGCCTTTTGTATGCATTTCAAAACAACAAACGTGTGTTTTTATAATTTTTCATGCTTTGTTCTTATTTTTTCGAACAGGCTGTTTAAGACCCAATGCAACAAAATTTGCAGTACAAAAAAGTTAGTGCGTATTTGATGACCAGATTTTCAATTTTTTTAATACTCACAATATGTATAAATTTTTTAAGAAAAAAAGGTTCAATAAAATATTACTGAGAAAATTTTATTCAATGATTTCGATATTCACTTTGGTTGTTCTTATTATTTCGAACACGTCTGTATATGGTATTATTGAGAAATATTAAGGCGCTATTGTTTTCGAAATAAGTTTTGTTGTAGTTAAAAGTAAAAGAAGTGTAAGCAAAAACTTTTAACTATACTTATAGAAAATAGTATGCAACATATCCATGTATATATGTACATATACTTTTTATGTGTATATGTATATATATATATATATGTATATATATAAAAGTAAAAAGCTTATATATACATATGTATATACGTTTAAACCACATTCAAAATACATTTATCTCTTTGTGGTGTGTTTGTATGTATGTTAGCGTATAGAGAACAACATTAACAACAACAGCAATAAAATGAGATAATACACTACTTAATTACGCACAACGATATTTACATACATATACAGTAATTATAAATAGAAAAATAAAAAACAAATAAATACAACTACGTATTATTGATGTAAAAATGACAACAACATTCAACAAACAACATTTACGAAAACATCGAAAAAATATCACATAATGAATGAATTCATGTAAGTAAGTATATAAAAAGTACATAATACGAATAAGTACAAAAAATACTAGCGGTCACCGGGCAGCCCATCCCAACATTGCATTTGAGTTTTAAAACGTCTTTTGTCTTACTTGTGTGAGCTATGTAAAATCGATTGTTATTGTTATTGCTAAACATTTTTTTTTTTTTTGCTTTTTTTGTTTTTTGGGCAAGACACACACAACAAACGATTGATGAATGTAACGTATTTTAGTTTCCTTCATTTTATTTTTTGTTTTCAATTATAACTGCGTTAATATGCACGCGTTTCAACAAATACAGTGTACCTTCGGCCAATTTAATGGTTTCTAGTTTTGAAGTGAAATTACAAAATTTTATTTAAAATGAGACTTAAATTCAAATTCAAATTCAAATGAATATACATTGTATATATGTATACGGTATATGTAGGGTATGAGCATGTAAAGTATTACAGTACAAAGTATACATACGGGCACTCTATCGAGGAGTAAACAATTGGTTGCGTATACGCACTGTCGCACACATGTACAGTCACATGCAGACATATTTGTACAACGCATTTTTACAGTCGACATTAAAAATATGTGTACAACAGCTATCAGTGTGCGATCAGACACACCGCGCATATTTCGCTTTTTCAACGATAAATTGTGATTTACAAAGAAATTCATGTAAACAATTCGTTAGCAGAACGGAGCCACAAATTGTTCGTGCGTATTTCTCATTTATTTAAGTTTTTGTTGTTAACCGATATTGTTGACAGACATATAGTATTTAGTGAAAAAAAAATTAGTTCTAGCATTTCTTTAGCGGAAGTAGTGATGATCGTGGTGGTGCTTGTGAATATGGCGTCGGCAGTAGAAATGTTAGGTGGATAGATATGTATTCATGAAGGTACGAAGGTAGTTTGGTAAGTAGATAGATGGAGTTGGATGGCATGAGGTAAGGTTAGCAATGGATTTATGAGGTAAAAAAACGAAGAAAAAATTGAAGCGAATCGAGCCAAATCGTAGCAAACTGCATCGAGTTCGAGCACCAATAAACATAACACAAATCAATATGGAATGAACAGAACAAATCCAAAGCAGAAACAAATTGACAGTTAACCGTATAGAAAAATTGGGAAAAAATTTTTAAAATCAGTATTTATTAATTGGTTATGTTTTACACTCATACGCTTTTTTGTTTGGTGAATTTTCGTTCATTTTTTTTTTCAAATATTTACTCTCGTTTCTGTACAAATTTACAAGATAAACTGGTTATAAACAAATTATATATGCACGTATGTTATGTATATACTTAGTAGCATTGAAAATGGAAGGTTAGAAAAAATATCAAACATATTTACAGCATTTTTTACAGAATTATGTTTACTATGGAATTTGGAATTTGGTTTTATGTACAAATGGTACAGTTGAGGAACTAAAGCACAAAATGGAAAAAAAATATTACAAAAAATTATAAATACATAATAACCAGAAGAGAAATGCCAAAGTATCGGTTAACGGTAATTGTTTTTATGAAAGCTTGATTGTTTAAATAAAAAATTATAAAAGTAAATAATGTATTTTGTTGGACGAGGTGTATCTCAAATTTATATGAAAAATAAAAAATAAAAAAAAATTTAAAATAGAAAAAATATCATGAACAAAGTTAACTAAACGGAAATCAATATGACACTCAGCAAAGCAGCAAAAAATATACATATAACCTATAATTAATAAAAAACTCATCCAAAAAAATTAACAAAAAATTTACTTCATTAAGTATGCGCATAAAAAAAATTATAATAGAAAAATAAAAATAATTAAAATAAATGAAATAGTACTTGTATGAAATTAATGCAAACACGCAAACTTTTACTCGTTATATGAATGTGTACGAGTGTGTGCTGCTTGCGCTTTTGTCTTGTAGATGACACCGAAAAAATCCAAAAACAAATGCAAACATTCCTGCTGCCTAGTTTACCCAGTCTGGAAACAGTTTTGATTGAAAGTGTACTTGTATAAGATATGTGTGTATATGAGTGTGCGTGTATCCTTTGATATCCTACACAACTTACGCCTATAGTGTATATATTTATGTGTGTATTTGTGTTATTTTATTCTTTTATTTTCGCTTGTGGGTTTCATGTAAATGAGCACTTAGCAATAAGTTTATAAATATATATATAAATGTCGCAGTGTTTTGTGTGGCACAAACTTGTTTGTTGCTGGTGTACAATAAAAACCTTTGTTTTTCATGAAAACCCTAATGAAAAGCTCTTGTATACTGTCACATACATTGTAAAAAAGAGTGTATGCGTGTGTTGGTTTTGTATTATTTTTATAAGCATAGAAAATAAATTAGAATAAGTACTCTTAGTGCGCTCGCAAATAAACCGGAGTTCATTATACTTCATAGTTGGGTGAATGTGAATATAAAGGTACATATTGTATATATATACATACACTCGTACTAACTATCTAGCTAAGGACATAGGAGGTTAAAGTAGTAAACAAACAATGCTATGTTTATTCATATTTATTGTCTCTATTGGTTTTGTTGATACACCTCTCCGATTGACGACATTTCGATATTGATTTGTGATTAGCATTTTATTTAGCTTTGATTATTGCTTTCGTACGCTAATGATCTCGGCGTCATTAGCGCATTTTAGCGTCGCTTGTGCTTTATCCAACTGCTCTGTGGCAACTTTATTTCGCATGCTTCTTATTTACACGCTTTCGACAAGGAGTATGGTAATCGATTTACTATGCTAATTGTTTACTTGAGTTCGATAATGAATTGTAAAATCAAATTTCACTTAATTTTCTAAATAAATAAAACTTTTTTATAAAACTTCTTTATAATTAGCGAATTTACCGATAACTTTAATCGATTTAGAAAAGTCTCACTTTTCAAAAATATATTTCTTAAATTTAAAGGTTAAACTCCTGCGTTATTTTTTATCGGTTAGACAATGTTTTTTAGTAATTAATGAACTTTTAGACGCTTTTGATAATTCGAAAAAAATTTAGACTGCAAAATACCATATAGTCTAAAGCAAAATATCCTATATTTAAATCTAATGGAAAATTAACTCTAAAATATTAAAGAACTTGAACGATAGAATATCTTTTTCAAGCTATCGCCTTAAAGAATTCATTTATGGCAGTAAAATTAACAAAATTGTCACTATTCTTAAGAACATAGTAAAATGCCAAGCTAAGCGTCTTTCAATTTTTTTTATTAAAAACATGAATTGCTTCAAACGTAAGAACAAACAAAAAATTTTTTATAATGAAATTCTTTAACGCCTTTAGAATTTAGTAAAATAGCAAAAATCTCTCGACGATATTTTGCGATGGCAGGAAGCAGATTGCTGCGGTATGTCTACGATATCTTCGATTTATTCTACAAGTATAGTCCACTATCAATATGACTGCATACATATTAATATATAATTTGCTATATTTTTTAATTGTACTTTAATTTTCTCTCAATGAATAAGTTCTATTGCATAAAAGTTCTTAGGCTACCAGAATAACTGTTTTTGAAAAAACCATAAAATAAAATGTTACAGCATTTCAAACAGTATTTTTAAAATCCATCTTACAACCTAAAATAATGGAGAAATGCTTTACTTTTTTGATTTTGAACTTTTTTTGAAGCAAATATGTAATAAACCAATATAGATCGCGGACATTTTGGAGCAATTTTTGCGAAAAATGCATATTTTTATTGACGAAATAAATCTTTAATAGAAATTGTAATGAAATGATCAGATTTGTATGCTTTAACTGAAATATATTTAAATTGGGTTTTAATCAAATACTATTTTATAAAAAACATTAATTGCTTTAAACAATAGTGACCAATTAGTGACAGAATAAAATCTATGAAATGCAACTTTTTAAGGTTATGTCGCCTTGAAAAAGTGGAATAAAGCAAACAAATTAGTTTCTACCGTTTTATGTATCCAATAATTTAGTGCATTTTATGAAATTATTAAACCCTTAAGTAACAAAACATAACGAATTAATGATTGGGACGAAAATTACAAAATATTTTTTCAATATTTTTAAGACTTGTTAAATTTGTGAACATTTCTATTAAAACTTTTCGGTTTTCGCGAGCTTATTGAGTGAACCTTGCGTTTTGCAAAACATATATAATATTTTACGACAAAGCTTATCAAAATTAATTGAACTTGAATTTAAATAATTGCCTTGTCGAAGCAAAATTGTCGATTACGAAGTATGAGTTAGTATTAATGTAATATTTATGCGTTTCTAAAAGGATCTCTACATACATTTCTATGTATGTGAGTGAAAAAAAATATATTTTTTATTTTATACATACAAATTCGGACGCATTACTACGAAAGAGGGCTGTAAGATGGCAAACTATCATGGTGGGATGGACTGGGTAAGACAGCACACACAAGGACACACACATTTAGGCTTACAAATAAAGAAGTTCAAACAAAAATTTAAACAATTCAAAAAGGCAAATAAATATAATTTACAAAAAAATTAAATATATTCGTATATTTAAGGAAAATGTTGCCGTCAAGTGTTTGAATTCAGCAGCAACACATTGTTGTGAAAACGCGCCCTAAATCAGCTTAATTGGCTTTGCTCGTGCAATAAAAATCGAAAAAAAAAACAAAATTCATTTGAATTCTACGCGCACAGTATATGTACATATGTATGTGTATAACTAAGATTTTTTAAATAAAATTTTGTAGCTTCATTGAAATTAATAATTGATTTTTCGTTTGTTGGATACATCGGCAACAAGGATCGTGTGTATGAATAAATACTGGAGGATAATAGTTATGGGCATTATTATTATTTTTTCTTCTTTTTTTTTTTGGGTAACAAAAAAGGTTTGCAACATTTATTGTTGTTGTGCGACTGTTACAATGGTAGTGGAAATAGAAATGAAAATGAGATATTTACAAATGATTGTTTGACGTCCGTCGTTCGGTTAAAGTCGAAGCTGTGCAATTAACAGTCTGTGTATAAATTTTACTGGGATAGAAAGCAATTCATATGAAATTTGAGGTGAAAAAGGTTTAAAACCAGTCGCCGAAAATGTCAAGCGTCCGGAACAGCAGACAACACTTCGTATGTAAAGTAATGAATTAAACTTAGAAAATTCGGACGAAAAGCGAACTATGGTCACAATATTACTTATTTTTCTTTTGTACTGGTGTAGACACCGCTTACGCTGTTATAGCCGAGAAAGGACACAACAGCCCCGGATGAGAGACTTTGACTTCAAAATTAAATTCTGCAAAACAGATTGGACTTCTATCAATTATGCAATGATCTACTGTTGAATAATTGGCATTTCAATTAGCTGATAATTATTATTTTAGATGTCATAAGCTCTGTTAGCTATTTTAATTTTTTTTCGAAACCAGTTGACTGGTCCAATCTGAAGTAGTTTAGAACTAGTTAATTTAATTACGGTCTATGCTTTAACCATTTAGTTAGAGTATATATATATATATTTGTTCGTAAGGTGCCAAGTACGAGTATTCACTTAAAGAGTGCCAGCCTTTTCAGTACAGAGTAAATGACAGAGCAAATGCTTTCAATATAGTTTTTTCAGCGCACAATAGTTGTCAATTAGTCAAATAAAAGTTAAATAGGAAGAAAAACGAAATACAGAAATACATATCAGATATTATGGTTTCAGTTTCAAATAATTATATGTAATATGTATATAATTCATATATATATATATATATATTTATATATAATATTTAAGTATAAAAATATTAACAAACAAGTTTTATTTACAAAAGTCAATTATTTACAGTTATGTGTGTTAAAATAAAATTTTCGAACAAACACAATAGAGTAAATTATATAAAAATTTAAATATGTTTATATATATGCGTGTTAATTTTGTGTTATAATTATGTATTGTATGCAAATTTATGCAATTGCTTTAGCTGCTTTATTTATGTACAATAGCTATTTAAGATCAAAACAGAATGACCACCGCAATTGCTTGTCAATTTAATTAACCGTCATATTAACCACTTTTTTTATTTATTTATTTTTTAACTTCCTCGTGTATGTATTTATGAATAGGTATCGTATTTATACATATGTATATTGTTTGAACACTTCACCAGCCATTCGCTAACATTTTTGTTTGATTTATTTTGAATGTTTTGAATTATGTTTGAAAAATACGTATCTTACAAAAGTTGGGACGGGTTAATCTGCTAATCCGCTAATACGTACGCTTAAAAAATAACATCTTTCTTTTATTTGCGTTCAAAACGTTAATTTTAATTATATATGTAAAAATATTGTTTGCCACTAAATTATATATATTTTTTAATCTTTATGTTTTTTTCTTTTTAACTGTGATTATTTGCGAGAGAGAGAGGACCCTTGCTATGAACTAAATGAAAGGCAAAGAAGAACAAAAAAAAACGTAAAAATTTAAGAAAACGCAAAACTTTCGGAATATTCGAATATTGAGTGGACTAAAATATCGATTTATTTATATATATAAATATGCATTTTTCAATGTATGTGTTATGTTTTGGAGTAACTATTTACAAGTATACAATTTGGTGTTTGTGTCTGGCTTTTCCTGCGTTTATTAGTCATTTATCAAACAAACTAAAAGTAGAAAACTAAATGGATAAAACATATTCTTGAAATTTACATATATATGAGTTAAAAACCAAAATTATATATATACTAATTTGCGATAGAAATTGAAAAATACTTAAAAAATAATTTACAAAATATAAGCTAGTGAGAAATGAAAAACAAACAACAGAAATCATAGATTTAATTAGCATTTAATATGAGGGGAAATTTTCAATCATTGAAAAATCGTGATGCACATAAATATGTATGTATGTATAAAATATTAAATAGTAAATGCGTTAATGAAATACCCTAACAATAAACTTAAACGATTTGCTGTAGAAACCTAGCATGAGTCTTTGCTAAAACGGGTGCAATAAAACGAAATATGAAAGTTGTGAAATCAAAAATTAAACAAAAAACAATATATAACTGGAAAACTTAGAAATGCACATAAATCAACAAAACAAATTATACATAACTCAAATCACACAATAAGAACTTATAAATATATTTCCAAAAAAAACATAAATATAAAAAAAAATCATAAACAAAAATTTCGTATTTTTTTTTTTTTTTTTGTTTTTGATTTTGCAAAAAATAGACAAAGAGCGTGACAGACAGTTAGATAGATAGCTAGAGAGTGAGTTTGAATAGAGGAAATAAAAAAAAATTAATGCTTACAATCATTCATATCATCATAGGATCTCATTATATACTGATCCGATGAGGATAGTCTTGAATGCCCGTTGTTGTTGTTCAAATTGGGATGAGCTCCCCCCCTATGTTCGCTTTGTTTTAAAACGCTACGCATCGCCATGGCAGATGGATTCGTTTGATGCATATACATACTATCACCTTCGCACTCACTTTCTTTATATTGAAGAACATTTTTATGTTTTTCATAGATAACCAGGCACCGATGACATCCTTTCCTACAAATATTTATGTATTCATGTAATATACTTTGCATTTCGGCACAAACAAAAAATGTTATGTCAAATTATTTATTGCTTATTTCAATTGTTTAAATTGTTTAATATAAAACGAAAAATAAATACTAAAATAAATATTTCATAAATACGTATATGTAAGTACTCATAGGTATGTATTTTGAGGTAGGTAGGTAATGTGGATATGTTTTTGAACTGCATGTGTGTGCAGTTTGTTTTCAAAATTTTTGTTTTGTTTTGCTTTTTTTCATATGAATTTAATTATGCTCAATCAACGTTTAAGGTTATAGTAAAAATACGTTTATAAATATTTATGTAATTAGTATGTGTAAATTTATTCAAATGTAATTGACAACTTGTTGCGAAAACGATAGTTTATTTCATTAGGAATTTCAAAAACTAGTTCTCAAATCAAAAATTGGGTTTGTGAATTAAATATTTATGCAATGAATAAAAATATACTGGAGAAAAATTAAGGGTGATAAAAAACAGTACGGTAAATGTAAAAGAAAGAACAAATATGGAGATTTTTATATAGATATGCAGAAAAACTGTGCATTGCGATATTCACAAGCATCGTATAACCTTAAAAATATTATGAAAACGCGAAAGATTTATTCGACATCTGTTATAATACCCACAACTGTCGGGTCTATGACTGTTATTCGAGCGAGTTTATGTTCTAAGCTTGAACAAGCTGGCAAACCTGTATCAAACCTATAAGATTTATATAATAAAGGCTTATTCCTTCTACGGATTGTGCTTGTTTTTGCTTATCTTACACACTCGTCTTTGAAAGATCAGAATAATTATAAGATATTATCATTTCACGCCAAAACAGTTTAATTCTTAAAATTTTAATCCCAATCTAAAACATATTTCGACATGTAAATTTTGGATAGATTTTACAAAATTGTCCCCTTGGGGTGCAACTGCCGAAAACTACTTCGGAACCGAAATGAAAAGGTAAAAATGTGAATTTATATTTTTTAACTAAATGCAAAATTCTTTTTTACAGCAGACGCGTTCTAATCGTCTAATAAAGTAATCACTTGCTTCAAACGCACAAGGTATTATGTTTATGTATACTTACCTATGACCACATGTCTAGGTGTAAGTCTACATTATAGCTCGAAATGCACAATTTTTCACAAACATGAAAAGTGAACAAAATAAACTTGAAATGTTTTAAAAAGTAAATGATATCATAAAAAATACAACTCTGTAAAAACTGTATATAAAATACGCAAAAAAAATAGGAATGAATATTTTTAGTGAAAAGTAAACACTGTGAGAAATTACAAAACATAATAGATAACGTTATGTACTGTGCAAAATACTTAGAAAAAATTTGTTTCTCTTTTAGAAAAAAAGACACATCATAAAGCGTTACTGAAACTAAGAGAAATTCAATATTGAAAATACATACAAGACAAAACAAGCTGTTTGTTTTTTTTTTAATGAAATTGTTTTTTTTAATATATTATCTCTGTGTAGTTTGAATAAAATAATCATTAAAAGTATGCTCATAACACATTTAAGACATTTCTTTGCCAACACGTTTGTATTTTGCTGCTAAAGAACTTAAAGAGTTACGAATTTTTACGATTTCTCAACAAAAAAGTAAAACTATTTCCATTTCAGCTACAAAATAACGTCATTATCAAACAACTGGTAACAAGACAGTAGAGAAAAAGGACAGTCACACAAAAAACATGTACGGAAAAGAAAAAAAATTAAGATTGATTTCAAGAACGCACACAAGAAAATGCGCGTTCAGTTCCAGTTAAAAATAAGTTGTGTGTTCGAATAGTATCAAGCAAAGGAAAAATGATTTTGTATGAAAAAAAATGCAATAACGATTTGAAGAAAGTATTTTCCTCAAAAGAGTTTTATACGAATGTCAAAAGCCAGCAAAATTAAAAAAAAAATATTTTTTTAATAAATACGTTACACGCAAGTATGGTGTGAAAGAGCAAACGTAAAACTCTGTGGAACAATACAAGGAGCGGGAATAGTAGTTAACGCAATACGGGGACCATAAAAATGTGATTTTTTTTAATTAGGTAAGCACATTTAATACGCATACCGTATTTAATTGCAACAATTTTGTTACCATTAAAAATATATGTATATATGAAAATATGTATAAAATAGGCAGGAGCAGTACAACAACATTATAAATACAGACCTATATTTATATAAAATTATAAATTTTAAACTCTAGTTCATAAAATTTAACTTAATTTACTAAATTTTTTTTTTTTTTTTTTTTTGAAAATTTACCCCCAATGAAAGTTTTTACCAAAATTTTAAATATCTGCACTAATTCCTATTCTTTAGCCCACTGCTTTGCCTCTATTAATAATGTTTTTATTTAGAGCACTTAACTTTTGCTCAATTAAATATTTATGTAATAAATTATATTATTAAATACTATATATTTAGAAACATTTTGAAAAGTGAAGAGAACATTTCAACTTACTCGTCAACAATCAAATATTTGTTACCATCCGAAGCCGCACATTTACCACGATAACTGAATTGTGAACCTTTTATATGAATAGACTGTTGATAGCCAGATAGGAACCATGAACCTTCCCAACGTGCGGGAAAAGTGCAATTTGTTGGAACTGTCAATGAAAATATGAAATTATATTTAATACAAACTCACGTAAATGTTAAAAACAATAATCAAAATGCCCTATCGCAAAGTTTTTTTAAATTTGAGGTTGGAATTTACCGTTATTCTAGAACGCATAATAATAAATTTTATAAATATACAGTCAATTTCGTGGCCTCTAACGGTTGAGAAACAAAAAGAGGAAATCACAAACCGACTCGATGATAATAAAATCAGTAAAATATTGACAGTTCAAAAAGATCAGGCAGATTAACTTTTTTTACACATACTATACAGGGGATTTTACTCTAACCTCTCTGCAACCTAATAGGCGACGATATAATAATAATTATTCTTAACAAGTTTTTTTTAAATGTGAGGTTGAAATTTTCCGTTATTCTAGAACGTAAAATAATATTTTTTATAAACCTACATTTAACGTTCTGACCCTTTTCAATTGAATTGAAAAGCAAAAACAGGAAATTACAAGACAGATTGATAGATTAATGATAGAAATGGAACGTATACTATATATTTCGGAGATTTTATTGTAACTTGTCTGTAACCATAACGACGACGATGCAATAATCATTCCTAGAAACACAAAGTTTATCTCTAATCTTCTTTATGTCTTATAACATTTACATTTCATATAATACTAAGCGATGCTCATGATTGCGAATACTCAAATTATTCTTCAATACATTTGGTTCACAGTATTGCTGGAATAACAGACGAAAAAAACATACGATTACTAGTAAAGCAGAAATCAACCCTCTGAGATAAAAGAGACGATGATCTCCAAAGCTATGTAGTACCAGCTGGCATCCTTTTTCGGTAGGTGACAAACATACTAGTGACACGTGTCTTAAATATATTGCATGACATTTACTGTTATGGAAAGTTGAAAAGCGGATTTAAACCTGTAGGAGCCAGCATTCATAGGATAACTTTAACACCACTCACCACTCGATAGATATTATACCTTAATTACAGTGTGTCATGAAAGTTATTCTTATAAAATTAATTTGTTTGTTGAAAAGCGGGATCAAATCTGCAGAACCCTCCATAACCTCCATAGGGAAAGTGTAGAAATTTCGAACTTAATAAAATAGCGCTTTAAAAAAAAGTTTCTTACTTGCAGTTGACAGCATGAATTCGACGACAAATTTTCGATTTGGAATTCCAGTCTTCAATAGAAATATTCTGTTTAATTATAAACTCATAAAAAAATATCTATCATATATGGCACCCTTAATGTCGTAAATGCATATTTAAGACACATTCAAGTGAGAATAACGGAAATTTCGTCGAAAATTATGCCATCATAATGAACATGCATTTATAATTTTATGTATTGTATATATGTACATATCCGATAATCGCATTAATATTCAACACATAAGTACATACATATATTCACATGTAAGTAGTGACATACATATTTATCCAACGACAATGCATAATTAAGCCTTCATTTCGTACAAAAGATTTGTGGCTTTTTAATTTCTGTAAATTGTTCGGATTAGTGGCATGCAACCACCCTGGGCACGAGTGTGTGAAGAGAAATGGAAAGTTAAAGAAAACGAAAGCGTTATGTAGTGTCAACCGTGGACAAAACGAAACCCACGACGCAACAAAGCGTAAATGCTTATGAAAATGCAGGCATATTAGTGAGTTCAGACGCGTTTGAAGAATATAAAAAAGTAACAATTACCTACTGAGCGTCTCCCTTACCGTCAACCGTTGAAGGCATTGACAACATATTTATATGCACGGTGCGCCGAGCGCTGCTGAAATGCACAGCCAAACTCATTCAAACACACAAATATATGTGTAAATATCTACAAGTATATACATATATGCACGACAACTGGAGTACCTACTTCGACTAATAGATACTCCGAGACAGGAAAGGAATGCCTGCACTTTAGTGTAATTTTTTATTATATTTTACGTACGTTTTGTAAACGCCGCAAATATGTTACATACATACATACGTTTGAGTTAACTTGTATGTACACCGTAGTATGCATTTAGGGGTGACTTGACCGCTGTGTGCTCAGCACACTTACCCTATATCGCAGGCACAGTCGACACTGCTATGAACTGTAAATATGTGCCACTTTCCGGGTATTCGCCATGAAGCACAAAAGGCGAGACTCTTTTCAACGAGATCTGACAATAAAATACTTTTAAAGGAATGATGCAAATAACTTCTGCAATATAGCTTAATAACAAGTTGGATTTGGCATTCAACATAATTGTATTGTATAATTGTATAAATTCAAAAAATACAAATTCCATATTGAAATATATATATGTATATATGTACATATACAAGTATATCACACCCAACTAGACATATACAAGTATATCACACCTAAAACAGACAAGTGTCAAGCGACAAAAATTAAAATGGTTCAAAAATTTACGTTGGCCATACATAAATATTTAGCATAGAGAACAATATATAGTTTTATGACCAAATTTTTACCGTAAAGCGATAAAATATACAAAATTTACTAAAAGACACAAATTTCTTTGATAACAAGTAAGAAAGAGCTAAGCTCGGGTGTAATCGAACATTTTATACTCTTGCAACTTGCAAGAATCAAAACCAGAGAAATACTTAATTTGTAATACCAATCATATGGAGTAAAGTCAGTTCGAAAATCCTGTTATTAGTTATATAGGGGCTAGGCCAAGTTTTCGCTCACATTTATCTATTTTAGTTACAAAGATACACTGTTATCAGTAAAACACCCACTCTTATTTTCGTTGGGATAACTCACATATTAGCCGATATGGTATATGCGATACAAAGTCACCCCGAAGTTCGAAAATCTTTATTATTATTATTCTTTAATTTCAGTTATATATATCACATACTGACCGACATTCACATCTAAATATTCGGTACCCAGGGACTGGAACAGTTTATATTGGATTTAAACTATTTTTGATCACAAGCTGACACACACTAAAGACATTATTCGTACAAAGTTTCATTCCGTTATATTGATCGCTTTTTGATTTGTGTACTGGAAACTAAACGAATAAAGTGGAATTTGAAATAGTGTTATATGGGAAGTAGGCGTGGTTGGTGTCCGATTTCGTCCATTTTCACAATGTAACATAAGAATGTAAGAAGAATATTAAGTACTAAATTCTGTCGAAATCGGTTTGTCGGATCCCGAAATATAAGATCTTACCAAAAAGTAGGCGGTGCCACGCCCATCGTCCGATTTTCACAAGGGCTCCCATAAAGCTTTCTCACACCATCGTGGGCTTATTTAGTTATTGTTTTAACACGGTTTTAGTAGTTTTTAACAGTACTGTTATATGGGGAGTCAGCGGGGTTATCCTCTGATTTTATCACTGTTTTTCACACTGTCGATATAAGTTGTTATAAGATTTGTACTCAGCAAATTTGGTTGTTGTAGCTTATGTAAGTGGTTTAGAAGATATCTGCATTAAACTGGTTAGGGTGCGGGGCCACTCCTACTTTTTCAAAAAAGTTTCCCCACAGGTGGCCCTTGATTCTCTGTACCAAATTACAGTTTTATATCTTAATTTAGTGCTTAGTTATGGCACTTTATATGTTTTCGGTTAATGGCGATTTGTGGGCGTGGCAGTGATCCGATTACACCCATCTACGAACTCGAACTTTTTTTGCATTGAGGAACCCACATACCATAGTTTCATCGAGATATCTCAATTTTTCTCAAGTTACAGCTTGCACAGACGAACGGACGGACAGACAAACAGTCAACCGGATTTCAACTTTTCTCATCATCCTGATCATTTATATACATGTATGTATATAACCCTATATCTATCTCGCTTAGTTTTAAGTGATACGTACAACCGCTAGGTGAACAAACCATAATACTCTGTAGAAACTGATGCATGAGTATAACTAGATGCATTAATCTACTAGAAAATATTTGAAATCGTATTAATTAACTTCATAAGAATTGCTCGTACAAAGTATTAAAATTCTATTTATAGTGCACCTAAGGTGCATTATCCTATTATCAAAAAAATATTTTTTGAATATTTTATTTACTTCAAAGAGCAAAAACTAAGTCATATAAGAAACACTCACCATCTGATCGTCCTGTCCAGCAACTGGCCGGCGCAGTTAAACTCAACATAAATAGTGATAAAAGCAAAAGATTAGTCGGCCAAGGCGGCACACACGTTATAGCCAAAGAGCAAATGTTCGTTCGCATCAGCAGTGTAGACGAGGAAAAGAAATTTAATCGTTGTGCTGGATGCCGATTTTCTTGGCTTGTCACTCGTCTATCACTATGTCCTGCTAAGTCGCACATTTCTCTTTCATCGACTGTTTCTGCCTGTACAGCATCAACATCCACCTCCGCTTCCGCTTGATCAGCAACCATACAAATATCACTATTTTCCGTAAAGCACCTGCAGTCTAATGTTGTTGTCGTTGTTTGCGAATTTCCTGATGCTGCAGCCTCAGCAAGACTGCGAAGCACAACTTGTTTGTGGGCGATCCCGCGTCTCAATTGATTTCTTCTTGCATCGATTGCAGAGGCGAGAAAAGCAAAAGCCCGCTCAATGCCCACTGTCAGCGAGTTCGAAGTGGGTCGTGAAAATATTCTATGACGCCATTGTGTTTGCGCTTGAAGCGTTGAGAAATTATACCAATCAGTGCTTGGGCGTCGTTCTAATGGCAGCTCATTGAGTAGCTGCGCACCAGCAAATACATTTCCTAATCTATTCTCTTCCTCAATTGGCATAACTAATTGTTTTTTGTTACTTAAACTAAAATTATCCGCTAGGCAAATGTGTGGTGTTGGCGTCTTTACTGTGCTAGACTCCGTGTGTGATGTGGGCAATGTTGACGATAACGCCGAGGGTGTTAGTCTTTCCTGTGAGCTAGATTTAAGATCGTGCGAATCGCTAAGCACAGAGTCTGAGATTTCACCTGCATTTAGTGTGGCGCTCATTATGCCCCGGTCAAATGCTGATTCCAACGTTCCTCCAATTTCTGACTCATTTGCTAATTGTGTCTGTGGTGCTGTTGCAAAATCGTCACACATCCTCTTCAATCTTCTGGATGTCTTGACTTGCGTCGCTAAATTTACCGTAAAGTCGCGTGTACATTGCGGCTGGCGACGTTCTCGCACTTCTGTGACAGACGCTGGCCTCATCATGTGGTTATCGTCGTCATCGTTGTCGTCGTCCCTCTTGCGGCTTGGCAGTTGGGACGTCACATGTTTGCGATAATTTTTATGTTCACGTTGACAGCAATTGCTTCTCAGATTCGCACTCATGCTGTCGCCCCTTGTGACAACTCGCGTTTCACTGTCACCGTGGCTATAATTGTGCCTACACCGCTGCCTTCGGCCCATGTCGATTGCAATGGGATCGTCGCAGCTACAGTTCTTACTGCTGTTGCGGCTGCTGCTGCCACCGTTGTTGCAGTTGTTGTCGTCCTCCTGATCGCTGTCTACCACATCCACGCATCCTAATGTAGTTTCTGTTGCTTTTATCTTTGTCTTTGTTTTTGTTGTTGTGCATTCTGCATGAGGAACATTTTGATTCGAATTCGAGCTAGGCGGTGAGTACTTTATTGTCGCCCTCATTGGAATAGTTGTTGTTGGTGCTGAACTGTTGCTGCCACTACTGCTGCTTCTTCTACGTCTGCCTTCCGCCGTCTCGCACTGCAATGGGAAAAAAGAAATGCAACGTGAAATAAGGCTAATGAGAAATCTTATGGAGTAATATGTTTTTTATGTTCACACATATGTAGGTGTAATTAAATTACAAGCTAGTCTGTGTATGTGTGTAATTGCATTTTGTTAAAAAAGTCGTCTGTTGCAATATTGTATCTTTGCTTTACATATATGTTCCTTTTTATAACATTTTAATTACCGCTAATAAAAATATGTTTGTATCCGGAAATGCAATTAAAAGGAGTGAGACATCCACAACTACGCAGTGCTGTGTTTTTTATACACACATATGTCTGCTTGCGCGTTTTAATTTACAAGGATGAATATTAAATACCTATGTCCTCCCACACATCTGTTCTACCCCAAGGGACTAATTTAGACATTATGCAAGGAAATGCGCTAAGTATTTTCCTCCCCTGAGCGGCAATATGTTTTAATTGTGTCTTAAAAGCTATATAATCAACTGTCTGACTGGCTTTAACAGCTCCCGCACAATTCTTAGTGAGATGCTATAATCTTATTCTTTCTTTCTTATCTTGGATTTCCGCCTTATGTTGTTATAAATAAAACCTGTATAAATTCCAGTACAGTACTTTTCACCTGATTACCCTTGTAATCGTCTTATCCTATTAAACAATACTTAACTATTGAATTAACAATCTTTATATTGCGCAAGTGACATTTCCCTTCAATTTGTTACAACATCTGATACTGCTTCTTAACAATGTTTCCAAAGCTGAAAAATCGAAAAATCTATGAATAACTAGACGAATTTGAAATTATGCCACATTTATTCTTAATAAATTATAATGAAAAAGGGATTTGTTGGCTGCAAGATGACCTCATTTCCTAATCATATACTTCAATCAAAACACGTGTTACATTGGCTAAAAGCAATTACTAGTTTCGAATGTTTTGAATACTCACTTCATAATGCTTATAATAGGAAATTATAAGAAAATGTTTCAGATTAGCAATTCAACTAAACCTTACAAGCTGTGACCGCTTTTTAAAGAGATTTAAAGGACACATCTTGACTGCCCACTTAAAATATGTTGATTTTTGGTAATTTTGATTACATACAAATTAAAAAATATGGTATATTACAACTATACGGTGGACCTCGATTGCTAAACAAATTTAAACTTAACATAATGCCAGGCTTTGAAAAATTTCGAATTTGGCTATAATGCGCTTCACAAATATAAAAGACTCCTTGCAAGAACTAGATTTTGATCAGTCAATTTGTATGGCAGCTATAGTAGCAATTCGATCTGAACAATTTTTCCGAAAATTGCATTATTGTCAAGGACAGGAACTCGTGACAAATTTCTTGAAGATATCTCCTCAATGAAAAAGTTTTCATACAATCATTTGATTCCGATATTTCAGCTATAGTGATGCGATCTGAACATTCCTCTGGAGATTGCTTCCTTGCCTTGGAAAAACTTATTACGAATTTCGTGAACATGTCTCATCAAATAAAAAAGTTTCTCATAAAAGTGCTTAATTCCGTTCGTTCAACTCCTATAATTGAGCAGCTTTTTGGAGAGAAAAGAATATGTGCAAAATTCCAGATCGATATATCAAATCTAAGGAATTAGTTCGCATATATTATAAATGACAGACAGACGGACATGGCTAAAAAACCTCAGCCCGTCATGCTGATTGTTTATATATACTTATATCTTATAGGGTTTTCATCATTTCCTTCTGTGTGTTATAAACATCGTGACAAACTTAATTTACCCTGTTCAGGGTATAATGAGAGCATTTTGGCGCACCAAAATAACATTTTTGGCGCTAATTCAACTGATACAAATATATTTTTCATTGTTATTTCTAATCCAAGGAATGGATGAAATAATTACTTTTCCTATTACCTTCGCACATCTCTTAGCTCAACACGGGGACCTTCAATCACATTTCTCCCATGTAATACCTTTTCTTCAAACGTTTCTAATTTCCTTATAAGTTGTAAGATACTTCATTTGTTCGAAAAACATGAATGCGAACCGCAGCACGGAAAAACTTGAAAATTGCACAGGTATTCCTTTAGTCCTGCAGAAGATCTTCACCATCGATTTTTTTATACAAGTATATCGTTCAGTTCCAATATCCATATGCATAAATGACTGAACCTTATCAGTGTGGCTTTAAGCCTGGAAAATCAACAACTGACCAGATATTCGCCAAATCTTTGGAAAAGCCCGTGAAAAAAGGATCGACAGACACTACTTCTTGGTCGGTTTTAACAGCACGAAAAGGGGCTTCCTTTATGCCGCTATGTCTGAATTTGGTATCCCCACAAAACTAATACGGCTGTGTAAACTGACATTGAGCAATACCAAAAGATCTGTCAGGATCGGGAAGGACCTCTCCGAACCGTTCGATACCAAACGAGGTTTCAAAGAAGGCGACTACTTAACGAACGATTTCTTCTATCTACTACTGGAGAAAGTAATTCGAGGTGCAGAGCTTAATCAAGCGAGTACAATCTTCTATAAGAGTGTACAGCTGTTGGCGGACGCCGATGATATTGATATCGTTGGCCTCAACATCCGCGCCGTTAGTTCTGATTTCTCCAGACTGTCATCAAACATCGTCGCATTCGCGACTTGGCTCCTATGTCACTGTTGACAGTTAAAAATCGTAGGTCGTAGATACATAATTTAGTCTATCTTGGAACCAGTATTAACACCAACAATAATCTCAACGAAATCCAACGCAGAAAACTCTTACCAATATGTACTACTTGGGTTTGAGTTGGAATTGACGAAAAAATACCAAACTCTATAAGTCACTCACTATTACCGTCATCCTATATGTTGCAGAGGCATGGACGATGACAATATCTGATGAGTCGACGTTACGAGTTTTCGAGAGAAAAGTTCTGCGGAAGATTAATTATCCTTTGCGCATTGGCCACGGCGAATATCGCATCCGATTTAACGATGAGCTGTACGAGTTATACGACGACATTTGCAAAGTTCAGCGAGTTTACAGACAGCGGCCTAGCCAGCGTAAGGTCATGTCGTCCGAATGGGTGAAAACACTCCAGCTCTGAAAGTATTCGATGCAGTACCTGTCAGTGTGAACATAAGAAGAGGAACACGTCTACTCCGTTGGAAAGACCAGGTGGAGAAGATCCTGGCTACACTTACTATAACCGCGTAAGCGATGTCTACGACAATAAAGAAAAAGTGTATATATTTATAACTCAAGAACGACTGAACCGATTTGACTGAAAATTGGTGAGGATGTAACTTGAAACCTCGGGACGAGCACAGTATACTTTTTATAGTTTTATGTTAAAAAATATATATTTCAAATAGAATTCATGTAAGAATCATTTGAATAATTTTTTACTTACAAAAAAAAAACAAAGTAACATCTCACAGCTACTGGCTGATTCCAATTTAACTATTCCATTATATTATTATGATTACTGTTTTCCCAAAAAACCTCAAGAGGAGCCGCGGATTTAAGCTAGTTATATATACACATAATAACACCGACTGGGTGTTTAACGTTGGATCATATATATTTTAGTAGCAAACTAGAATCATTATTTTTAATATGTTTCCAAAATACAAAAACAACATTTGGTAGCCAAAAAGTTTGCGTTACCTTATCGAAATCACAATTACACAAAATAAATATTTAAAAAACTTTTTCAATATCTCAAATGACTGTGTTGATGCTTTGAAGACTTGTAAACGATTGCGAGCGCGACCAGTGAAAAACTTCGCCTAGAACTAGCAAACTGCTGAGCTGGTGCAACACTAACACCCACTCTAAAACACTAATCAGCCCTAGCGGCGATTTGTACATACATACACATACATTTATGCATACATAAATTCAATTTTAGCTCATAATTTAGCTATATATTAAGAATATAAGACAAACATTAATAAAATGATAAGTCAAAGCTTTCTATATTTGCTCCATTTCTAATCTCTTCGAATAAATTATGTATGGAAGAAATGCGGCTGCGCTACTTGTGCGTCCCACATGCATGTGTAGGTGTATGTGAGTAAATTTATTATTAATTATGTACTGATTATTCCGCCTATTTTAAAAAATAATTTTATATAAATGATATAATAAACACAAACGATCGACAATAATTTTATTGCGCTGCAACTATTGACTACAGAGAATATGCTCTTTCATATTTTCGAAAGATTTATGTTATGATTTAAATATTATTTTTATTCTCTTAACTCTAGAAGTCGAAAAAATAAATTGCCTATAAATTTAAGAAAGCATTTATTCACGCAAATGTAAATTGAATTATTTGACTGGAAGTCATTATCTCTTCTCAAGAATTTCAACTGCAATACTCGCTCTAGGGATCCCTTACCACTGCTGCATATTTAGTATACTGAGTTATAAGGCAAGTTAATTTAAAGTCCACCTATATGGTGGGTTTTTAACTTTCAGGGCGAATACAAAAAAACTTGAAGTAATGAATTTTTATTTAAAAAAATTATACAGAAGCCATACTGAATACTTTGGTGACTACATACTAGCTTAAATATATGCATTAAATCAATCTACTATATTATACTTTCACAGTACTTTTCCATGGGCTGAAGAAGACGAGAAAATTCTGAGAAAGCTTTTCTCGACTTGAATCTTTCTACAAGAATTCAAACACCTCACATGCAACTCCATTACATAAATTCTATAATATCTAGCACATTATAGCATTATTCCTTTCATATGCATATCATATACATATGCGGTATTTTAGACTTATTAACTAAATTCTTCCCAAATTTTGAAGTTATTTCTTTTATGTTGCGGTGAATGTGTGTTAGAACTTCGTCCAAGCAACTGTGATGTGTCATTATCCGTTATTTATTGTTTTTATATTCAAAAATGACACATTCAAATGCAAACAGACCCAGATATTAGGGTGGTCGATCAAATTGGGCGAACTTTCTTTGTGTTCAAATTTTAAAAATGCTTTATTGTAACTTAAAAAAATAAATAAAAATAAATATCGAAAAATACAAATGAATTTTTCGAAACGTAAAAATAAATTACTTTATTTTTCATTAAAAAATACTGAAATTATTGAATTAAATTAATTTGTTTTAAACAAATTTTTTGAGCTTAGTAATTAAAGTGTGTAATTTTAAATTCGTTATAACCAATTTTTTTATTAAATAGTATTTAAGAATTTACAAATAACCCTGTACAACACTCGACTAGGTATTGGACAAAACCAATATTTTTGGAGAGATTTAGTCATAAGTAAAAACTTAACTTTCCCGTTTTAGTTAGCCTTCAAAAAGGTAATATTTGCCTTAGAAGTGCGAAATAAGGCTTATTAAAAAACTTGATTATTAATTATGGTAAGTGATTACTGATAAATTAAAAAAAAAACTTAACTTTTCTAAAACTAAAATTCCAACGAATAATAGAGCTTAGAGGATTCTCTCAGGAAGAATAAGCTTCAAGTAATTTCTCACAAGTTGTTTTTACCAAATTAAAATACGTTTACTTCTACAAAAATTTACTTGATTTTAACAATAAATATTACATAGTAAAAATAATTATTTCTGTTTTTATTGCTTTAATAGCTACTGCATATCCAATGATGCTTAGAAGATACTCTCATATACAAACAAGAACTAACAAAGTATTCATAATATTTATCATTTTTATAAAAAATCATGATTTGTTAGCCGTAAATTATAATATAAAAATTATTCCTCGACCACCCTAATACAAAGTGTTGAAAATGCATACATATTAACGAGTTTTATTACGTAGGTGTAAAAGTATGTTCATCCGTCTGCATTGTTGCATGCTGAGAGGAACAAGAACCAAGCAAGTTGAGGCGACTACGCTATAAATGATATTACGACTATGGTATGCGAACTAAAAGAACACACGCACGCACACACGAATGCCGAACAGGCTTAAGCGCACATCTTTATGTAAATAAGACTACCGTGTCACTGGCACTGGATGAGGTATAGTGTGTATAAATTTATATTAAAAAAATAAATTACAAAATTATACGAGTAATTTAAGTTTCGTTTTATTTTTTGTAGTAGGGGCAACGTTGGTAGAACAGCAGACGCCTCAGGGAGCCTTAACACACCTGACATGGTCTCTATATTTATGCATAGATATCTTCTATCTGAATATGTATTTATTACATGTGGCTCCATTTAAAGGTGGACTATTATCTCCATATCTCCACATTATAAATATACATACAATCTACGTGTGCTCTTATGCGCGCGTGTGTGTGTATATGTGGGCACATAACTTCGAAAGAGCGGAGGGTTGATAAATTTTTAAATTTATGCAGACATCTTGCAGTGCACTAAATAGTAACGTGGCATGGTGCGCCTACTGCCACTAAACCATTTTATTTTTCATGCATTCTGCCTGTCACAAAGTAGAAGATATGCCATAAATATGCATTTGGGAGGGAAGCTACGCGAACAAGGCGTATTCAGTTCTTGCACGAATAGCGGATCTCTTTACATATCTCTATATGACGAACAAACAGAAAAGAGAATTATAGAAAATATACTTTATTAAGTAAGAAATGTATTTAATTTAGGCGGGGATTAAATTGACTTCAATCAATGCCCTAATTTCGAAAATCATTTGCTCTTTTAGTAAGCTCGACAAATTTCAGTTATATGCCCACAAATATGCACATATTTACATAAGTAGTATGTACATACATACATATGTAAAATAAGTAGACTTAAAGAATCTTCTTACCGGCCTTATAAAATCGTCATTTCGAAAACCATGACCGTCGTTTTTTAATTTTTAAGTAGATTGTAACGAAGTCATGCCTCATTTTCATGTTCATTTGCAGTGAAAACATTGCTTCCTGATATAACCGCGAAGCACATACATACATTTAGATCGTTGATAAACAATTTTTGAGCAATTGTGCTTAGACCCGATAGAACGTAATTTTTATAGGACTACCCAACCATGACATTTCACCATAAAAATTTTACAGAAACATTACTTTTCGTCTCGGCTTTGTCAACTGACCTACCAAATCTAACGATTGTTACAATTGAAGTTTCTAATGGAACTACTTTAATGGCCCTATTTCAGTAGGTGGATAAATTTGTACCTCTAGAATGGCTCAAATTCCTGACACTTCACTAAGCTGCCATCGTATTTATTATGAAAGTATGTTAAAGAAAATAAAAACTATTTTCGAATAGTTGTCATACCTCAGCCAGAGTAAAAATCAGACATTAAAAAGCTTCTACTGATGCTTTAGTCCGTGGTACGCTGCAGAAAGTTTTATAAACGCCTCAAAGAAGTGAAGCAACGAAACGCTTTGGCAAACATTTGCAAGTATAGTAAGTATAATCTGATAAAAAATAAATTTTAAGGTAATTCAAAACATTCCGCCAAAGAAATTAGATTTTATGAAAAAATATATAATTAATCATTTTTCAGTTATAGTTGTATTCTCAAATAATTACATTTCAAGCCAAATAAATCGGTCAAAACAAACGTTCAAGTTTACTTTTACAACGTGCTTAAAATTAGTGAACATGAACAAAACATGTTTAAAAATAATGTACTAAAACTCCTCAACGTTTCGATAAAGGAAAAAAATAGCCGAAGTCAAAGGTCAAAATATTTGTTTCGCAATTCAACGAAACAGTAAATTTTATCAAAAAATTACTTTAAACAAAAAATATGGATCATAAAATTATCTATAAAAATGTATGTTTTCCCTAAGGCCTGCCGATTTTGAAATATAACGATTCATAAAATTGTAAAAACCGCGTTAAGAACACTACCTCTTGGGAGACGTGGAAACGTTTTCTATCTCAGAAACATTAGGTCTTAGGTAAAAATTATTAATTTATATTAATTTTTAATATTTATTATATAGATAATTGCATGGTCTACAACTTTCGTCCATTTCACTGAAAATCAAGAAAAAATATATTATTTTGATAAGAAACCTTTTACTTTTTAATATATTAATTTTAATACTATTTTGTACATATTCACAGGCTTTCAACTAGTACATTTATATAACTTTTCTCATAGTTCCTGCCTAATTTGATCGGACCGAAAGTTAAAATGGTAAAAAATCTTTTGATAGTTAAAACTATTACCATAACCTTTATGCAGAACTATAAAATCGCTGTTGAAAACTTGTATTATATCAAAAAGGACATGCTAAAGAAGCACACGTATCATAAATTATCATCTATAAATGAAATATATTGTGGCAGAAACTATTCAATTTCAGGAATAAGAAAAATTTAAACTTATTTGAACAAAAAAATTGAACAATTTTAGTTGAAAGAAAGTGCTTAAAAGAAGGCAAGCAAGTACATAGCGAGTTTTGTAGTTCATAATTAAAAAAACATCTCGACAAACATTTTTAGAAAATACCTCATATTCAGGATTTCCAAACGACTCAAGTGTTGTGGATAAGAGAATACCAAGTCGTAAAGAAAATCGATTACCCCATGAATGTGAAAGATTTTTCTAATATACATATTTATATTTTATATGCATAAATTTTTCACGAAAAAACTGCTAATCTATTATACGACACTGTTATATACTTCCACTGTTAACACTGATACACTTTCTGTGTTTCTATTTTTCCGTAAATGTCAAGGTTTATCTATGCACAATTATATCTTCTTTAGTCTGTTTTTTCATAAGAAAACGTAAGTAAATTATTGTATGGCACACATACATCATTACACTTTTAGGTTCACGTTTTGGCTTTTCCTTTTTTTTACGCTGCGGCCAGTTATAAACATACATACATATACGTGTTTATGTGTACATATGTATATACTTATGTTTGTATGTGTGCACAGAACAGTGTTCAGCAACATAATCGCAATTATGATATACGTTACCGTCATCAGCATAATCTGATTGTAGTTATGATTATTATCGTTCTAAAAGCGGCCCAGTAGTGTTAATACATAAGTGAAAGGTGTGTTTTTCCACAGCTTCGCGGCGAATAGGCAACTATACGATACTCTCTCGCAGATTCAGTAGCGAAGGACCTCCCGTAAAAGCTCGCCTTCAGAGCAAGGCCACAATGCCCAAAAGCGTTGCAGAGCTGTAAGAGCACAAATAGCAGCTGCAGCTATCAACCAGCTTCAGCACTACAGGCAGGCTGAACCAGTTTCAGTTCGATCTGTTCTTTTGCTGCGCCATTCGATATCGCTATTTTATTTTTTTCTATTATCCTGTCGTGAGCGCTCGTGGCATTTCGTAAACTCAGTGTATGCGCTCTCTTGAATACTCACTCTTGACAAACAAATGCCATGGAATCATGAAAATGCAGAGTTTTAACGTTAAAGAGATGCGCTTATTCAGTGCTTGTTTTCATCTTTCCTTCTTTTTTTCTTGTGCACAAGACTTCATTGCCTTTGTGAGAAACTGAGTAATTGGGTTTAGATATAATTTTAAGATATGATTATTTGGAAATGTGTGCCGCTGTGGCGCTCCAACTTGCGTCTGTGACTCCACTCTATGAATGCTTAATGCATGGAGGCATACACACATATACACATCTACATAGCGTGATAGCCGCTTTGTTGGAATATTAATTTTCTTATGATAAACTTCAAGTTTTCAACATTTTTTCCAACTCTCATACTCAAGTTACGTTTCATTGCCAACTGTTCCAGTTTGGCTTTTGATTCCGTTCGATTCCTTTTGGGTTGGTTCGATTTGTTTCTTGCTGCGTTGATTGCTGCAGTGCAGTCTGGCGGAGCGCCAGATACTTCTATGTTCACGACAGACGACCGAAAGGTGAGGAATTACTTTTGCACATATACATATATACACACACAAACTCTACATATGTTTGTACATAGTTAAGCGCCCATCATCCAGTGTAAAGCAGAATGTCGCTCGATCTGGTGAGGTGCTTCCGAGTTGAAGTTGAAAAATGTATTCCCGCAATCACACATAGTAAACGTGCATACTTACTTACAAATCTACAATCATACATATGCACATGTTGGCGTAGCGAAGTTTCACATGCACCACTTTAGGGAGCGGTGTCGTGAGAGCACAACTGAGCGGTGAAAGGGGCAACACGACACTAGTACGGGTTTCAGTTCACGTCACTCACGCAGGGGGTTTTTCTTTTGAGGGTATACAAAATTTTACACAATTTTCGGTGGAAAAATCGAATACTCGCTTTCTGTTTGAACACAATAATTTTTCATTTGTTGTACTTATTAGCGCACATGTGCGTTTTTTTTTCATTAATAAAAACAATTTTGTACCATTGTTTGTACATATGCGTCTACTTACTTATACATATTGTGACATGTACATTATAAGTTATATGTATGTGCGTATGTATTTTTCAGACTACACTTCACTTTTTCACTTTTGCTTATAAATAGTTTGCAAAATTTTCATACACTTCTTTAAATAATATTTTATGTGTGCTACAACTATTAATTTTCGTTTTTTATATTTTTTTTCTTAATTTATATTCACCTTTTCACAATTTAAACCTTTACACACATTCAGACTTTTTGTGTAGCTGCAGCTGCGACCACTAACTTCTTTGTTTTAATTGAATGCTAATGCCTTGGCTTGGCTAGTGCGAGTGTGTATGTGTTAGTAATAGCTACTACACTACCGCTGCCCGTTGTATAGTATATGCGCCCAAGCTGTGGCTGTGACTGCGATTGGGACTATGACTGTGACTGTGCTTTTCAGTTTTACTAATTTCAATTTCTTCTTGCAAATACACAAAACATTTTGTTAGCCGCTCCAAATATTAACCACCTTGTTGTACTAAAGTTCAATGTCTACTAGTAGTAGGCACGGCTCTCGTATGGCAAATAGCGCAATGTTTCACGCTCACTCTTTTTCGTAGCTAGCTAACCAAGTCACGACGAGAGTTCCAACGAGTGTCGGCATACATGAGAGTCCAGAGTCACGCTACGTACACGGTTGCTCCTTGGCGCGGCAGCTGTCAAATTACACTCGGTCGACAACCTACAGCCGATAGCATGGAGCAATATGCTCTCAATTCGCCCACAGCGAGATGATGATGATGATGATGACATTGTGAATAGAACAGCAACGGTTATTTGTTAACCGTAGTATTATCACCACTATTATGACCTAAGTGCGAGCGAGATGAATGGTATAAGTAGCGTGTCGAATGTGGTATTCTACCACCGCCAGTATTCGGCGCTCAATGACTTTACTTCCAAAACCGGACCAACATTGCTGGCGGTCAATTTTTCGGCGAATTTCCACACATTGCACACTCCTAGTTTCAATGCAGTTCGGTTGTGCTGAGAGGAGAAAATTCTCTGTTGTTGTGTATACTCTTCAGTTCACCCTGCATTTAGTATGCGCTCTCACTGTATTTTTATCTTTCCGCACTTAAATTCATCTTAGTAGCTCACTAGTGCAAGGAAACGAATTTTTATTGATTTTTCGTTCCGTTTCAATTTTATCAATTTTGACAGAAGATAGTATCGTCCATAACTGGAAATGTATGTACGTTTTAGCTGCAAGTTCATAAGAGTTTTCTTAATCTATCATTTACACTTAACACTTACTCCAGTTAGTGGCTGCTTAATGAATAGTGCAGATTTGGCCACTTCGTAGATAATTTGGATTCTAAGGTGATTGCTAGTCAAATTTTTACACATAAATGTAAGCGACGAAATTAAATGGATCATTGCCTACATATATATATACATATGTATATACAAATGTACATGTATGACTTTGTACTAAATTAGATAAGCGCCTTAATTCCCAATTGGAAAATATTATCTTTAGCACATAATTGGTGATGTCATCACTTTGGCAGACATTTTTGTTTAATACTCGTATATATAGTATATATAGATTTCTTACGAATTCAATCATTATGACGTACACTAAAACAATAAAGTCGCCGGCTAGTGGCAAACTAGAAACCGAGACTACTTGAGGACTTGACGACTGAGAAATTTATATTGACTACAGAAACACCCTTCTTGCAATCTCGCCTAACGAGACGAAGTAATTGGGTACAATTTCTGTATGAACTTCCCACAGGGGTATTTTAGATACTAGTTTGTTTGAATAACCGCTATAGTTCATATAGCTAACATTAAATTTTTATTTTAATAAAGCTATATATGATTCATAAAAGATAGTATTTACTGTAAAAACACTCAAACTTTTTATAATCATTCTAAGAACCTCAGCAGTATCTTCGGGCGTCATATAGTCTAACTCATTGTTTATTCAGAAAATTTTTATCTAACAATACACACTCACCCGACTCTTTACAACTCAAGGCATTTCTTTTCAATTAGTAGTTATGAGTAATAATTAGCAGTGCTGCAATTTACCTGCAATGCGAACTTATGTATGTGATTGCGCTTGAAAGCATTTCTACATACTTACAGAGTCATGCACATAACATACATCATACATACGTACATATGTAAATGTTATTGATGATGCAGTAGGAGTACTAACAAAGGGTAATTGAGTAACAATATTTGTAATTGAGGAACAATATTTACCAGGTGAAAATTAGGCATATTTTCAAAGATCTGCCAAGCTACAAAGCTTTCACTTTTAACTCAATCGCTTCTTTAAAAGGTAAAAGTTGATCGAAGTCGTAAATATTCGAGATAGAATTCAGGCTGGAATCTTCATATTGCAATAAAGGCTAAAAAATTCAAGTCATGAAACTTCTTTCTTCTTTACTGGCGTCGACACCGCTAACACGATTATAGCCGAGTCAACAACAACGCGCCAGCTGTTTCTTCTTTTCGCAACGGGGCACCAATTGGAAATTCCAAGCGGAGCCAGGTCCTTCTCCACATGGTTTTTCCAACGGAGTGGAGGTTTTACCCTTCCTCTGCTTCCTCCGGCGGGTACTGCGTCGAATACTTTTAGAGCTGCCAGCGCAGCCGCTGTCTGTTAATTCGCTGAACAATGTCAATGTCATCGTATATCTCACACAGCTCATCATTCTATCGAATGCGATATTCGGCGTGGCCAACGCGCAAAGGATCATGAATCTTTCTCTCGAAAACTCGTAACGTTGACTCATCAGATGTTGTCATCGTCCATGCCTCTGCCTCATATAACATGACGGGAATAATGACTAACTCATAGAGTTTGGTTTTGGCTCTTCGAGAGAAAACTTCACTTCTCTGTCCAAGGTAGCACCTATTGGCAAGAGTTTTTCTGCGTTAGATTTCGATGCTGGCATTGTTGTTGCTGTTAATACTGGTTCCCAGAGAGACGAAGTTACGTACGACTTCGAAGTTATGAGTGCGATGACTGTTTGTTTGATGACCAAAGTTGATCTAAGCCGTAAATATTTAAGCTAGAATTCAGGCTGGGATGTTCAGAATGCAATAAAGACTAAAATCCCAACTCATGAAAAGCTGAACTTATTAAGGGGGTCCACTTGCAAATCCCGTAGCCGATCTGCAAGAGGACCTGCGAAAAAGTGTCTGGCTGAGAGGAAGATTATTTTACTTAAAACTATCTCAAATCCAAAAACCAAAAAAAAAAGTATTTTTACTATAGATGAATTACCTGTAATGATCGAAGGGCTGGTAAAAGTTTAATCTTTGACAAAGTTTTGGCTTCTCCCCAAAAAGTCGTTTAAAATCGAAATTATTATGAAAAATAGTATATCTTCGATCATTAACAAATACCGGGTCTTTTCATAGGGACGTTACAACAGTAAACCGATGGGGACAGCAAGCGACGCCATATTTTTTCCCGATCTTTTGACATTTCTCTAAGATATATAACCCAACAACGAGTCGAAATTATTAAAATTTACTACCGATATTTGAAGTCTGCACTACAAAAGTTTTTTTAAATAAAACAAAAACGGTTTGGGACATCAATAAAATTTTTTATTCCTGTGAAAGTTGCATCCCGAAAAAATTACGATTTGGTGGAGTTTATCCTTCCGTGATAATCTAGCCCGGCACGTTACTATGAATGGGAATCGCTACCGATCTATGATAACTGAACATTTTTGGCCCGAATTGGATGACATGGACTTGGATAAAGTGTGATTCCAACAGGACGGCGCCACAAGCTTCACAGCAAATGTCACAATCGATTTATTGAAAACCAAGTTTGGTGAAAGATTTATCGCACGAAATTGCCCAGTCAATTGGCCTCCTCGGCCGTGCGATTTGACGCCGTTAGACTATTTCCTGTGGGGCTAGTCAAGTCTATTATCTTTGCGAACAAGTCAGCGAGGATTGATGAACTTCGTACGAATATATGTTAAATAAATGTTATTGAAAAAGTTACACCTCCTACCCAAGAGTTCTTCACACACCATCTCATTATTTTAACTCCCATAATGTTGAATAAATTTCAGTTTTTTCTCCCCAAGAAGCTGCTCATTTGTCGGAACTGTCTATATTCTAGATCAGACCAAAAACTGAACCATCAAAATCAAATTCTTATATAGAAAACTATTTTATTTGACAAGATATCTTCGCGAAATTTGGCATAGATGCTTGTCCAAAGCAACGGCAATCTATGAACAAATTTCCAAATCGGAACACTATACCATATAGCTGCCATTCGAACTGAACGGTTAAAATCAAGTTCTTGAGTGGAAACTTTTTTATTTGTGAAGAGTATATGTATATAATATACTTCGTTGCAACCAAAGTCAACGTTTTCTTCTTTTTTTTTGTTATTAATTCTTACTTTTTGGAAGGTAAATATGTATTTCTTAAGCTGTGTTCAAAGTCTTTACTTAAGTGAGAGAATCAAGTTTTAGCTATCGGTTCACTAATTTTCGAGTTTCCACGAAATATACTTACTTGCCCACTTAGCGGCTACGTCAAGATCAATTTTTGGACAGGCACAAATACTTACATATAAACAATTGCATTGTAGCGCTATGTGGTGATATGTATGTATGTAGCACCAACGAACATCAGCTGCAATTCCCAACCGGCTTATAAAATACTTAATGCACGTCTAATAACCCAACTTTTGATCCGCGATAAGTCCCACCTGGTAGTCGAAATGATTTACAACTATACACCGCTACCAATTATATGAGTTATTGGTATAATTGTCTAGCAGCCAGGGTAATCCCACAGCGACACAACCACAGAGTACATATTAAATACCAGCATTAGAATTCATTAAACATTTCCCCAAGAACCAACAGAGAAACCCAACTTAACTCCATACTTTGACGGCGACATACCAAATACATACCTGTAACATCTTAAGTCGCCGTCTGCCCGCAACCTTTAAAATTGAGTCATTATTTTGAGCACAGCTGTATATGTATATGAATGAAACAGATTTATACACTGTAGTAAATTGAGTCAACACCTCGCTTTAAATGCATTTGTTGAATCAACAGAGCAGCCTCTGAAAAGACAAGTGTGCTAATGTATGTGTATGTTTGTATATGAATGCATGTGAATATGTATTTATGTCAGCATACTTAGCGAAGACATATTAAATTTACACTTACACTTTCCAAACAAATTTGCGCACATTGTAAATGGCCAAAGCACTTATATAAACAATAAGAAAAAATTAGACTCGCTCAGGAGGGAATTCAGACAGCGGTCACTTCCGAAACGCAACCAAGGTGGCCCACACATACACAAATACCTACATAAGTGCGGACATGGGATGCCACGTCTCACAGTTACCACCTGCTCGTTCGCATTTAGATATTATAATTTTTATGTTTGTAGACTTGCTGTCTCCAGCAAGCAAGCAGTAAGCTTTACCTTCGGCTATTCTTCTTGTTCAATGAGATCATGTTGGCGCAAACGTGCACCCGCTGCCTGTCAACCCGTCTAACCCACCCACGGCCAGTTACAAAGCACTTGCCGCAGGGAACGATACAAAGCCCCATACACAGGCATAAGCATAAGCATGCATGCATGTGTGTGTGTGTTTGTGCTTGTGTATTTGTGTTTGCATGAGAACATGGCATGAGCAACAGTGGCATGCAAAACTACCATCGTCTACTTCCACATGGGCGACCAAAGAACCAGCCAACCAACCAAGCAAGCAAGCGACTGCGTGCATTGCGAACATTGTACATTTTACTGCTGTGCCAGCAATAAATTAAAAGCATTCCCGCGGGATTTATTAACCGCACACGCACGGACACACCAACCTAGATCCGAATCTTCGTGTACAAGGCTGGCTTTGTGTCCCTGTGTCTATGCGCATGTGTGTGTGTATGTGTATGTGTTTGCTTATAACCACAACAAAAGCATTGAGGAATACTGATGGCGCTGTCATTAAAAAGCAATGCAGCACGAAGAAATGACTAAGGACTGAGACATAAAAGTATCTGTGAGCATTTATGCATTCATAAATGCTACATACCAATATTCTAACTAACGTACAAACGTAATACTTACTAATATACATTTAAACAATTACAAAAATGCCATTTGTACATACTTAAGTACAATGTATTCACCTGCGCACCCAAGCAGCCGATAAATATGTACATTTACATATGTTTTTATATACATATGAATATACAACATATCAGTGAGTTTAATATAAGAATTTCTCGCTTTAGCCCACTCTAATAGGTCCGATAATTGTAATCTTATCGCATAGCAACAGGTACAGGAACAGAAGATTCTTCAAAGAGGTTTGCTGTATTTGAAGGCCAAAACAGATTTTTATTTAATATTCTTTTTGATATAAATAATACACTTTTTCCTTGATGTTTTAAGCCGTTTCTCAAATTTGAGCCAGCATTAGACAGTTTATAAATATATATATACGTACATACATACATACGTATTAGGATGTTTTTTTTTTTTTTTTTTTGAACTATTAGTTTTTTTCTAATCCGTCACGAAATTTCCTTCTTGTTCTTCTTCTTTACTGGCGTAGACACCACTTACGCGATTATAGCCGACAGCGCGCCAGTCGTTTCTTCTCTTCGCTACGTGGCGCCAATTGGATATTCCAAGCGAAGCCAGGTCCTTCTCCACTTGGTCCTTTCAACGGAGTTGAGGTCTTCCTCTTCCTCTGCTTCCCGCGGCGAGTACTGCGTCGAATACTTTCAGAGCTGGAGTGTTTTCATCCATCCGGACAACATGACCTAGCCAGCGTAGCCGCTGTCTTTTAATTCGCTGAACTATGTCAATGTCGTCGTATATGTATCTTGTACAGCTCATCGTTCCATCGAATGCGATATTCGCCGTGGCCAATGCGCAAAGGACCATAAATCTTTCGTAGAACCTTTCTCTCGAAAACTCGTAACGTCGACTCATCGGTTGTTATCATCGTCCAAGCCTCTGCACCATATAGCAGGACCGGAATTATGAGCGACTTATAGAGTTTGGCTTTTGTTCGTCGAGAGAGGACTTTACTTTTCAATTGCCCACTCAGTCCGAAGTAGCACCTGTTGGCAAGAGTAATCCTGCGTTGAATTTCCAGGCTGACATTGTTGGTGGTGTTAATGCTGGTTCCTAAATAGACGAAATTATCTACAACTTCAAAGTTATGACTGTCAACAGTGACGTGAGAGCCAAGTCGCGAGTGCGACGACTGTTTGTTTGATGACAGGAGATATTTCGTCTTGCCCTCGTTCACTGCCAGACCCATTTGCTTCGCTTCCTTATCCAGTCTGGAGAGACGAAATTTCCTTACCCTAAAAAAATTCCCTGAAAATTTTAGACCTTAATATCAACATTAAGAACTGGACCAAGGCATGTAAAAATTTTCCATTGAAAATACACTACAATCGTGATTTTTTATCTTTAAACTCCTACAGCTCAGAGATATTTTATGGCATCGCTTTGACTTTAGACGCATATTTCTCAGAATCGTTCACTCTACATAAGTGCCCAGTGCAACAAATTCGTAACTCACACCGTCGATGTAGTACGGGGCTCTAAACCCGATTTTTCCACGAATTTCGCATTTTTTTTTTTTTTTTGTATATACCTCGCAAATGACAAGAGCTATAGAAAAAATGTACATGATAAATTTGTAGGAAATTTTATTTGCTTTAAAAAAGGTCCGAGGTCAAAATCGCTATCATTAATACTTCTCGAGATATTCGGCGTTTTAAGTAAGGCTGTATGCAATTTTCATAGATTTTTTAATATATACCATCTATAAATTTATAAAATCTATGAAAATTATGTTATGCATTTAACGGTTGAATTTGTAAGCAATTGATATAATCACACAGTCGTAAAAACGTAACAGAATCAGTTTCCAAAAATTTCACTTTAATGTTAAACAACAAAATTGACGAATTTCTTATAATAACCTCCACATGTCAGTTTGTATAACAGCTATATGCCTTAATAATCCGCTCCAAACAATTTCTGTAGAGATTACTTCGTTGACTTTAACAATAATCTATGGTCAAATGTAAAGATATCTTTTAAATACGTAAAACAGTTTTTCATATAAAGAATTGATTTTGGCCGTTCAGTTTATAGCTAGAAGGGTCCGATATCGGCGGTTCCGACAAATGAGCCACTTCCTGGGGGAAAAAAATGTATACAAAATTTCAGATCGATATCTCATAGATTCGAGAGACTAGTCACCCAAATACAATCATACAAAGGGCAGACAAACGACCACTGCTGAATTGATCTAGCTCGTCACGCAGATTATTTATATACATATACACTTTATAGGATCTCCGACGCTTTCAGGGTATACAAATGTACGTAGTTACGAAGAAAAACACGCCTAAAGTTTTACAAGTACTTCTTAAGTTGAGTGGCTAAACGTTTCGTCAATACAACCGAGCAGTTATTTGAACGTGTCTAGAAAAAGTAAGACTGCGGTCATAATTTGATGCTGGATCATCCAAAATCTAAGTTCATTCACCAGATAATAGTTTTCGATAGGTAACGGTGATAGAGTTTTGAATCATTTTTTAATTTTTAGAACACTTTAAAGGGGAAAACGCGATTTATTGTCAAAAAATCTGGTAATACATATATTATAGTAATTTTTTTAAATTGGAAAACAACTCCCCGGCGTTTCTTGGTAAATTCTCAAAATTTCCAAACGATCACTAGTTTAAGGTGATGAAAGGCACTTCGAAATCGTGAGTTGAGCGGTAAACGTTTTAAAATTTTGAAATCTGCTGTAAAAAGTTCATAAGAATGACAAAAAAATACTCGTCAATTTTGATCCAATTGACTTTAAATTTCGACAGAGTATGCTGAAAATAGTATGCATTTCATTAAAAAAATTAAAAAAAAAATTGTTAAATACAAAATAAAATAAGTAAGGTAGGGGCTAAGTTCGGGCGCTACCGAACATTTCATACTCTTGCAACTTCTCCGAATTTCAATAATATATCACACAGATTGACCGATATTTTCGATCGGTATCGGTTAAATTCGATTAAAAGTTCGCACGAGAAATGAGAGTGACCCTTGCGCAGCGTCATTCTGGATACTGTAGCAGGTTAAACTCCTACTTATCCAGAATAAACACCGACATATCCAATTTATGTCCTGCGTGCAATGAGTCCCCGCATGACACTGGCCACATCTTTGCATGCCCCACCAACCCCACTCATCTACAACCCCTCTCTCTTTGGTCCGATCCCATGGAAACAGCACGTTTCTTGGGCCTTCCGTTAGATGACGTCTACTAGCTAATACTTACCATCCTAACGGGGACTAGGTACCCGCTAGAACAACAACATTAAAAGTTCCCAATTGAAACTGACGTCCTCATATTCGATATTTTGTGGGTTGAATAGTTTTGGGCCGATTTTGACAATTTTAGACATAGGTGGCATTCTTTATGATAAAAACATTACATATTCGTGTATTAAAATATAAATATTAGGGTAATTTGTCAAATTTGGTAAAATTGATCGAGCAGTTCCGAAATATGGGTTTCACTTAAATAAAAGCAGTGCCTTGCTCATTGTCTAATTATACAACTTTTGGCTCTTACACAACTTTTTTGTACCATATCGGGCGTATTAAAAGTGTCTCTGACGCATTTATTTATTGAGTTATCGCACTTTTAGTAGTTTTCAACATAACCGTTATATGGAGAGTGGGGGGGATTATAATCTAATTTCAACTATTTTTACTCTTTTGTTGTTTGGTTGTTTTAGTTTAAGTGGTTTGGAGATATGTACATTAAACTTATTAGGGGTCGGGGCCACGTCTAACTTTTAAATATTTTGAAACCACAGATGATCCCCCCCACTGCAATCTTTTGCAACAAATTACAGTTTTTTGTTTCAGGTGATACAAACAACAGTTACATAACTTTTTGCACAGGTATACAAATGTTAAAATCTCACCCCTACCTTAATTAAAATACCCTTTCTAATTCTAACAGTTCTACATACATATGTAATTTCGAAATTTGATATTTATTTTTTTAATCAACGTTATTTCTTAAATTCCCTTAAGCTATTAAGGCGTTAAAAAAAAATAAGAATTTATGGCATATCGATCACTTTTCTGTAGTCAATTCCAAACTATCTCTGTTTTTATTGTAAATATTTAGCTTTAAATGGATATCTTAAATGTTTATAGTTTGTGTAAATGCTTGGACTACTATTATCGATTTGTATGCACATATGAACGAACGAACAGGAACTTTAACGCATAAAAACAAATTTTCGAAATAAAATGCAAACATACCACATATACACAAAGATTTGAGGTAGTTTTCGAAATAGCAACTGTACGATATTGAACACGAAAAATCAATTCGTGATTTCGGCTTCGTTATGATTCGAGCTCGATCCACTGAAAACTCTTTCCGGCGGATGATTGTGTTCGACATTCCGCACCGAAAACTCCTCCTCATTGACATCGGTTATAAGGCGGGCTTTACAATTGCGACTGCGCTGCTTTGCACATATCCAATATTTACGTGATTTCACCTTTTTAGCGCATATATACGAATAGCCATCACAGATCATCTTGCGAGCGCCACGCTGCCCCAAAACATAACGAATAGATTGTATGGCACAAATATCAGAGCCCTCTGTAATTAAAACAACTAAAAATCCAATTAAAATGATTAAGTATGCATAGAAGAGAGGAGGCAAATGCACTAATGTTATTTGTTTAAAGTAATTAAAGAAATATAAATGCATAGTGAAAGCAGTTTACTTATTTTAGCACTGAAAAAGAAGCAATACACTTTATTCATTTGTTTTTTTTTTTTTTTCATTGTATACGTATATGGCTTTCACTATGCCGTAGTGATATGCTTCCACACCTATTTTATTAATATCATTACAATTCTTTTTTGTAATCTTTGCGATTATTTGCCGCGCCGGGTAGCGGCGGTGGTGGTGGATGGTTATGGTTTTGATTTTTGATTAGCAAAGCACCAGTCTTAGCGCAAGTGATAATGCGCGCACGGCAACGATTGTCGCGATTTTTTGCGCACAACCAATAAGTTTTGGGGCCCTTACTGTTATTTCGGAAATATGCAAAGCCGGCGAATAACAACTTCGGTTTTCCTTTTTTGCCTTGTGTAATCATTAAGCCGCATTTCTTGGCTAAAGTCTCCAAAGCTGGAAATAGAAATAAACAATAGGGAAGCATGGGTCAATAAAAGCTTCATAAAATCTTTAAACGACTTTGAATTATCATATTACCAAAGATTTGAAAACTTAAAGAGTTAATGTTAATAATAAAACTCGTTAAAAGTCAGCACGTTTCTATGTTTAATTACGATTCAATTATTTATATGTATATATGTATAGCAATATATTAAATAAATATATTATAATAAAAATAGTACGTAACATTTTAACTTCATTTTAATTATGCGCAATATAATCTCACAGCGAGTATTATTTGTATAAGCATTTATTTATTAAAATTTTGTCACAATAAAGAAAACTCATTACAAAATATTTCACTGATGCAATTTGTTATTTACATACACCACTTTTAACATCAACTCACCAATTAATGCGTACGTAATTATAACACTCAATACGAAATATTGAAATATTATTTTCTTCCATTAAACGGCGTTTTATAACTGTAATCCACACAATGTTGAACTAAAAACTTCAAATTAAAAAAAAAAAAAAAAAAACAGAATTTGTATACAAATTGATTTGGGTAGTGATAGTAACAAATGAATTAAATATAGATGGTACATACCAGCAAATACACAAAATTTCTTACACTACATTAGCAAGGAATTTATTCATATTTAGATTATGTTTTAAACCGTAAAATAATAAATGTAAGTAAGCAAAAGATCATGATAATTATGTATTGATATAAGCCATACGCATTATTTTCATATATACGAAAATCTTATGGATCAATTAGGATTATGGTCTCTGTGAATATACAATATCCTTCAATACCCTTTTCGGAGAAAAACCATTTAGCTGTCAAACATCGATTTACTCGTGAGAATGTTCGCCATTTCTTAAGACGTATCGTTCTACACCGTTCACCACTCGTGTCGTTGCTCGTGCCTTACATTTAGCACTTTTATACCGGGCACAACGCCAATTGGTACTCTGCTTCAGCATTCGATCGATAACAAATTCGAATGAGTTAATAATCAACTTTTTACGCTTCTTCTTGGTATTGCCAAATGATGCTAGCGCAGAGAGCGGCAATGTCTTGGATTTTTTGCCTGTAAAGATTGAAAAATTGAATTAGTATATGTGAATTATTTTTATTCTACATACAATATGATTAGAGATAAAGTAAAAACAATATATGTATTCTTAAAACCAATTTCACTACAAACAGAATACAACAGCTTATTGCAGTTTTTTTTATTCCAAGTATCCTAAAATGAATTGGAACTACTTGTATCCAATCCTTCTTATTTTACATTTTAAATATTGTATTTGTATTTATTGTTTGTTTGTATAGTATTTGCTTTAGTATTCAATTTATATCAATTAGTCAGTCAATTAATGCACAATTTTGCGATGATAAATATATTATTGCAGTTAATGCCATTTTCCTACAGCACAACCCCACAAATATTGTTGCACTTATGTACCACTCGCCCCATTTCAGGGCCTTCATTTTTACATTCAAACATCGGGAAAAAATTTTTTTATATGTCAAGTTTTTTTTATGTCAATTTTGTTTTTATGTCAATAACAATACCATTTTATATCGTTTGTTGGACCCTCTTACTTCGACAAACTTCTTATTTTCTCTAAATTATTATTTTTATGAACATTGTTTTCAAGGTTTTTTTTTTAATTGGGAATCTGTAATTGAAAATAAAAATCATATATTAATTTGGTAAATAATTGTGTCTCGCATATTTTTAAAATAAATACCTGGAGTATTTTCGGAAAAATTGTTTTTGTACGGCGAAAATTTCTATAGGAGCTCTCTAAGAAATATATAGTATATACAACAAATAATACTATAACGATAAGATTGAAATATAATCACTTTAATATTTTACAACTAAACTGAAATCACTTTAATCGTAAATCCAAAATATCATTAAAAATAACAGATATATGCATATTATGTTTTCCTCTAGGCACAAAATATATTGTATATATTATTACTCTTTTGTTATATACTAAATTTGCACGTATTCTCACTTTTCTGCAGAAACTTTAAGATTTGAAAATACAATACAAATCATTCAAATTCTCCGTAACACAACTATCATTTATAAGGGTTGCGACCCCCACTGCATTCCAAACTATAAACGCCTAGACTAGTTTTATATTGGTGCCTCTGAGTATCAGTTTAGTTACTACTGCGGATATGTGATTTTCTCTCCATTAATGTGTTCGCATTGTGATTATGAAAACTTTTATGTACAATGCGCCCATTTTCAGTGTGTACCCGACCGTGACATTTTCGTCGCGTTGTATATTGCGTACACCTCCAATATACCTTATTTCGTATTCGCTTTTCATGCACATAATGAAATCCTCTATGTACTAATAATGTACGTCCCTTTTGGCTAGAAATATAATGGATGTCTGAAGCATCATCCACATCTAGTATAGACCGATGCATATTTTTAGTATTATTTATGGAAGCCTCAAACGATGTGGCGCCTGCAAATGAAATTAAAAGCAATCATTATAGTTCCTTATATAAAAATTGTATGCATATATGCTTATGTTAATAACATGTAATAATTGTACTTAAAAAAATTAAACGCTCACCATTTTTATGAAATTTGTATCACAAAAACGTGCATGATCAAGCATCAAACGCCTCTATTTACATAATTTTCATTTCTATTCTATTCTATAGCTTAGTACAAATATATATGTATACAATATCAATAAAACAGAATTAGTGTTCATTGAACTAAACATCAACATGTTAACTTTGTTGTTGTTGTTGCTGTTAAGCATTCTACTGATGTTGCTGACGTTGCAGCGTGGCGCTATCGATACTTTGTGTTAGAATTTCAATTTTAACATTTCCATCAACTTCCACTTCTTGCTCCTCATCGCCTTTCATAGTTGTCACACTATAACACTGTTGGTTCAGTTCCTGTTGATGTTGATCGTACTGTTGCTGTTGTTGGAGGTGATGATGATGTTGGTGCTGTGCTTGTTTGCTCGATCCATATTTGTTGCGCTTTAGCTCTGCATGAATATGTTCCGCTTTGTTGATGATAAACTTTGGTGGACTGCCTTTTATCATTGTGATCCGTGCTGGACACTTAATCTTTTTAGTAGCCATCGAACTACAGCGCCATAGTATCTTTTTCTTATTTTCACTCATTATTAGAAAACGTACGCCGTTGGCCATTATAGCGGGTCTACCGCGCAGTGATTGTGTGAAAAAGACTAGCACATCCTCCGGGTTTGGCACCACATCATTAGCAAGAACAACTACAAAGCATCACGTTTGGGTGTTGGCGTATATAATATATGAAAATATATAGAGAAAATAGTACAATTTGTTAGTAATTATATTTAAATAGTGCATAGTTTACTTTTTAATACACTCCAAGTGTTGGCAAACGAATATTTTCAAAAACCTAATTGTTTATTAATACCACAAGTGCTACAATATGGAATTTGTTTTCAATTGTTTTTTTTTTTTACATAAACTTAAATAATATACAGTTATAATTTGTGAAGTTTAAATTGTGAACATTTCTTGCTCATTATCAATTTCCACATCAGCCACAGTTTGAATATTGATTGCCGCCAAATGAGGTGGAAGTGCGTTAGCTATTGCCAGTGGAGCGATATTGGTGCCTTGTTGCTTCTTGCTTGACTTCACATGACGGTGTTTATGAATTTGGCGAAAATCACTGCTATCATATTTATTCATGCAAATCAATACGGGACAACGAATACGCCTACAATAAAAAGATATAAAAGAAAGTTGGAACTATTAGTACAGAGCAAACTTAAAGAGGTACAGTAGACGTTTCACTTACCTATAGTACCAGTGGCAGCGCCAGAATAAATTCGTACGGTTCTCATTATTGCGAAAATATTTGAGTCCATCCAACCAAAGCAACTGGCCACCACGTTTCGAGACGGAAAATTGTATCTTTGGTTGTGTTGCGTTGAATTGGCATCCTTAGATGTGTTGAAAGCAAGTTAGTAAAAGAAAAGAGATTTATATTTGAAAAATAAGTGTTAACTTTAGTTTTCTTAGTTAAAGTTACTGCACAAAAATTGAAGAAGAAAGTTCACACAAAATTTATGAATAGACCATCATGCTTTACAACTTCGATGGACAGTTTTTTTATTATTAGTATTATTATTACTATTTATTTTTTTATTTTATTTTATTTTTTTGATTTTATATTCATACGTACTTTTAAAGAAAATTTTGCTTTAACAACAACAACGCGCATCCTATCGTACAAAAACAGACTTGCAGCAAAGACTTTCAAGAAAAAGTTCAAAAATTTGCTTTTTGAAAATCGAATTTTGGCTTATAAGACACGCCGCAAACTTATTCATACTACTAAATTTATATTAGTTTAGCTATATGTAATTAAAAATTATTTTTACAAGAATTCATTTCTCCATTCATTTTTGGTATGGCGATACTTCAACACTGCGCCATATTTTTGGCTCAGATTTCATTGTGTGGATTTCAATATATTCTAAACCTTAAGGTCGTCTATGTCGTCGTGCAATGAGTCAATATGACCCTCATCGAGTAGTGCGCAGTCTTTGGTTAGAAAAGGTTTAATTTCAATATCATTGCTGGTTACATGTTTATGCTGATGACATAAACGTAAATTTAACGTTGTCTCATCGTATATCGCAATGGCGGGACATTTCTCTTTGTAATAATTACTGCACTTCCAATACTGGCGGGAGCCCCGCTTCTTGTTACGAAAGAAGCGAAATCCATTTATAACCAATAATTTTCCACCATTCTTTTTCGAATCAATAAAATCGATTTGAAAACCTGTAAAAAGAAATAACACACGGTTAGTACAATAAACTAAGAAATTATAAATAAATAAATTTATACAAAATACAAATACGCTAAAAATTATGTAGTGCACTAAAGCTAGTTAGAAGTAAAATTCATGGAAAACTTAGCCAAAATAAAGTTGAAGTCACAGTGTTCGCTTTACAGTCCAATGTGGCTAATGTAATTACAGTTTCCAATTAAATATTGCTAATATAAGCTATGGCTAGCTTACAAAAAAAATAGCAAAAACATACTTAATTTTGAAATTAGTAGTTAGTACATTCGATTATTTACTAAAATTTATAAATCAAAAACCTTTGGTACAAACAAGATTTTTATTGTAGTTATATATAATAAAAAATAATGTTGTAGTACAGGCATATTTTTGCCCATAGTCTTTTTTCTAAATATTTAAACTGTATCATAAAAAAAGTTATTGAAGTAAATGGCAAGAATTTTCAAAGCTGTTACTCAACATACATATATATATCATATGTATTATGAACTAAGCTAACTAAAACGTCTACGTTTTGTAGTGTATATCCCATATGAATTGCCCTTGCCATTATTCAGTTGTAAGTAGTGTCTAGTAGCAAATTATTCTTCCTTCACAATCGAATGGTTATGTACGCCCTTGATAACGCAACGTGTTGGTGCCGCAAAACTAGTGATTGCTCGTGCTTTACAATTGCTATGCCACTTTGTGCACTTCCAATACACTTTCATGCCATAAATGTTGTTTTTGATGAAACGATGACCTTCATATGATAGCAGCTTGTTGCCTCTCGATGTAGTGCTATATTTGATAGCCCCCCAGTCATCTAAGGTACGATTTTCCAGAAACAACGGTTTACGCTTAGACAAGCCAGTTTTAACTTTCAGCACTTTGCCTTCGGCGCTAATGTTTTTGGAATCGTGCAAGGTCGTAAATATGGGCAAGAAACTTTCATCGCTGCAGGGCATCTCAAATTTGCAATTCGTTATGCTATACTGAAAAGTTCTCATTGAATCTGAAATTAACAACAAAGGCAAAAAAGAAACAGTGACAGTTATAGAACAAGAACACAAATTACTTCATTTAGTATTTATAATAAATATATGTACTGAGGAAACTTAATCTGTAATTTTTACAATTATAAATGAAATTGCATATACAACATTCTAAGCGCATTAAAAATTCTCTTTTTAAAGGATCAACTAAAACATTTTATTTAGCAACACCACCTCTAACTGCGCAACGACATTAAATCTTTTAGAAAAAGTTCAGTGCGCTGCAATCCAGCCTGATTACGCGGATATTTTCGTGTGTGGTTATGCTCGAAAGTGCGATGAAGTATGCGTTCAGTGCCTTGTTTATCACGCGCTGTCACCACTCGCGCCCGACACCAAGTAACGTCCTGTGGAGAAACAAATATGCAAACTTACCAAATAACCACAAATTGTTATTAAGAATAAATTGCCTTTTTCGAGCAGATCCAGTAGGTGCGTGTGCTTGATTTGCGATTCTTCACGAACTTTTGATTTCCATAAACGAGTACTGTGCATCCGCGTTGGCCGGTACTGAAAGTAGCGATTTCTGCAAAACACAAATGAATATCATTAAACCTTTATGCTTATGCGATGTGTTTAGAAACATCCTATTACAATATCCCATACTCAATTTTGAGAAGCGTTAAGCGCAACGGCTTAGCAGAAATACAACATTAGGTATTTAGTTTTGTTTGTATGTGCTTGAAAGTGTATTTTCAATAAGTCTTTTGGTTTTGCAATTTAACATGCATTGGAGTAAGCTACAATTCACAACCAAAGGAAATTTCTTTATGAGAAAGCTGTATTCTGCGCAATGCACGAGATTTCGTTCTTCATATGTTCTTGCACATATTTGTTTGAGTCTGCAATACTTAAAATTGTGCTCGCTGACTGCTCTATCGAGGTTTTTCGCTTTTTACGAGCTACTTTTTGTGCGTGATTGTGACGGCAAGACTCCAACACGATTTTTTGTACACCATCAATAACATCAGTAACCACGCGTGCATTACACTTAGTGCTGCCCTATAAACATAATAAATAATATACACTATTAAATATGTTGAGGTATGACGAAAATATATTAACACTTACCTTTTTCGCGCATATCCAATAAGTCTTCAAGCCACTACGTCGATTTCGTACATAATTGTATCCCTTGAAAACTAGCAACGTGCAACCACGCTGGCCCAAAGTGAATGAGAGCAAACTTTCAGACTCACACCTGTCCCGTGGTTCATCTGCAAGAAACGAAATAAATAAGTATTCAATTTAACAAACAAAATTTTAACAAATTGTGTGGCTTTTTACTAACTGCTGATACATACATTAGAACAATGACCCCATTAATTTTGCGTATTTGGATATAAATGTTTTTTTTTTTTGTTGTTCAAAGATAGTAATCATATATTTTGTTTTAAATTTATTGGCATACTTCACTAATGAAATTAAAATAAAATAAATTAATTCAGTTCAACTAAAAAATATTTATATAAGTGAAAATACAAAATATGTATTCCATGTTGCGATTTGCTTAAAATGGCGGGTGATTATGTTGCTCGCATTTGACTATAATATCGTGTCGGCCATCCTCATCTATCGTCACAACGCGCGCTTTGCACTTGTGTATACCGGCGCGTGCGCAGGACCAGTACGTTTTCGAGCCGGACGATTTGTTGCGCGTAAAGCTATACTCGCCCACCTTCAATTTGCGGCTACCACGAAATCCCGTTATATAGGAAAAGTAGTTAACTGTTCGGCCTGTAACAAAATAAGACAAATAAAACGAAAAAAATCGATTAGCAAAATCGTATATCTTTTTGCCTTAAAGCCAAATAATCTTCATAATTATCAAATATAAGTATAGTCCTGCAGCATAGTTTATTATGCGGAACAGATAAAGTTATCCATATATTTAAGTTTTTTTAAATAATTTTATTGCTTGCATGTCGTTAGCATATTGTTATCATTAATAGTATTCTTATTATTGTTATTTAATGTACTAATTGTAATATAAACTGAAGAAGAACTTCATAAATTCAGAATTAACCGTAATGAATGGCGTTAATACACATACAATAATACATATATTTTTAGTCGGCAATATTCGTTTCACTTCTGCCACTGGCTAAGGTATATGTGCCTTTACAATATGTTATCGTATTGCCAGTGTTGGTAAGGTTTACCTTGCCAGCAGCCGGAGTAGTATTATTAGATGACATTGCAGCTGCCGCCGCTGCAGCTGCTTTCAGTGATCCATACTTTCGAGCTTTTGTAATAACCTCGTGATTATGTTCACTATTCAACACCGTTAATGTGTTGCCTTTTGTCTTGATACGCGCACGACAGCGTAATACAGCGAATTGGCTACAGCGCCAATAGGTGACCTCTTCACGACTAACGTGTCGATTGAATGTGTGCTGCTTCAGCACTAGTTGCCGTGTACCATACTTGCTCACCACAAAAACGGGACCCTCAAAGGCGTTATGAGTGTGCAGTTGCTGTGCAGGGGCTCGTTCGGTTGGCTCATGCAGGATTGTTGGTTGTAAATAGATCTCCTCTTCATATATATCTTTATCTGAAAGTGAAATAGTTGTAAAATCGTGCATTAGTTCAGATGTAGGAGAGAATAGTACAAAACTATAACAACACATTCGTGAATTTTATATAAAATAAAGGGAAATCATATTTTATGTAAAAGCTAGCTTCAATTAAATGTGCTTTTTTGCGAACTACTATTTCTTTATTTTTCATAATTTGCTTATGTCTTCCTTTGCTAAATTATAAATATTTCAAATATTATTGCAAGACGAGTACTTCTTCCGACAAGCAGGCGTATGAGATCCTCCAATCAAGACAAGACCACCTTTCAGTTCGTCAATGGTTATATTGGCGGGACAATTAGGCGTTATGCAATACCAATGACTATTGTATGCTCTTGAACGTAATAATTTGTATTTTACTCCCCTCAATATGAGATACCTAAATTGGTTTTCCGTGATAATAATGGCTAAAAGAAGAAAGATAAATTGCCAGCAATTATAATATATTATTAAAATTTATTATTTATTATTTAATTCAAAATGTTTGAACTTGGCTTGAACTAACACAGTGCAGAAAAACTTTCCCAAATATACAATAAAACGTTTCGCCTATAAATTATTTGGAATATATTTACGACTTATTAACATAAAGTAACCCTGAAAATCTTACAAAATTGTATTAATTTTCTTTTTGTTATATACTAATATTTGAGAGAGATATTTTATTTTCTTACTAAGTGATTTATTACTTTAAAAAGCTATTTATATACGTTTCATTTTCAAACTTTAATTTTCTTACAATTATTTTCAGTAGCCTTTATTATTCGGCACTTAAATGGCCATACGATAATACTTAGGTATGTAGGAATAGACGAGTATATAAGTATGAATTTGTATACGAGCACATATTAACTGTACAATTTTGATGAATGCACTGCTAGACTTATAATGTCAAAGCAAATTCTGCTCTTGATAACGCCTTCGATGGCATCGTTTCAGGCGTAAACTGGGGCGGGTGATTATGTGGATGTTTGCCCAATTTAATGGAGCCATCCCACTTGGTAATGCAGCGGGCGGTACATTTATTTTCCGATACCCGCCTTCCATTACCTCTGGAACAAATCCAGTTCATCGTAGAACGAAAACTGGCTTCTTTTTTATACATGAAACCGTTGAAAATTAGATTATAACCCTGTTTTTGATTGCGCATATATAATACTTCTTGGTTTTCCAACCATACACCTAATGGAAAAGGCATGGTATATACAACGGCATCTCTTTTCTGTGATTCGCTTTCAGCATCTCTGCAATCCGAACTCCCTGGAATTTACGATGAAATTAATATTACAATTTATTAGGTATCGTTACTCATTTTTTTAAATAGTAAAAGCAATATACTTATTTTACGGAGAAAAAAACAGCAAATAATTATATTTCTTATAAAATTAAGATTTATTTTTGGTTTAGTTCAAATTGTGAACAATCATCAACGTATTGCTACTGCATTGCCATGTTAAGTTCCGGTTCCACGTTTTCGTCACGCCGAAGACAATCATCTGGTGGCGTGCTTGCATAGTTTGAATCGTTTGTATTAAAATGTAGCTGTCGAACGGAGAGCTTTGATCCTAAGTCAAGTTCTTTAAGGCAGGTTGTTTTCAATTCATTGCAAATACTACGTCCACACTCGATTTTCTCCGATTCATTGGAATGCGTGTGCACACCGTACAAACGTACATAACGTTTCGGTGAGACAATTAGACGAGCTCTACACTTATGCTTCGTGCAACGTATGCAGCGCCAATAACGCCCACGATTCTTTCGGTATAAGTAATTGTTGAGCACAATTAATGGATATCCCCGTTGACTAAAGATGAATTCCAAATCAGCGGCGTCGTATTCAATATTTGCATCTGAAACCAATTACTCTTATTTAAACATATGCATGTACGTAAAGAAACAAAATTATATCGAATAAAACAAAACCGCAGCATATACATATTAGTTTCAAATTCAAAACTCTTTTCTCATATTATTTATTACGAATTTTATATGTAGGTACGTACATAACCAAAAGCATATGTTTATTCTACGACTACAGCCACTGGCATTCTTTAATTATAAGCTAATCATATACCAAACTATTAATTTCAGCCAAGTCGATGTGATACAGCGTAGGTATTGTTGTCTTCACATTCACCTCGTGTTGCGCTTCCTTACAGCAACGACAGTTTTCCATAATTTTGTTTTCTAACGATATTTCTTTAGATTGTCGTCGTTGCACATTTTCCAAATGTTTTATTGTGTTCCAATTAATTACATCTTCAAATTCATTGCCACGTGTTAATAGTTTTACGTCTATGATTGCCGATATTTCATCGACGTTCGGGGTCATTGTCAAATTAATTGCAGGATAAAAAACATAATAAATCATAACCAAAAGATACGACACCACATTGATCATGCATAATGCTAAATATTTGTATGTAAAATTTTGAAACCCCAACTGCTTCAATGGCGCAAGAACCCAAAATATATACAAAGTAAACAGCAGCACTGAACATAAATAACAAGCGAAGCCCTGTATTGCCCGATAAGATGTTGGTGCAGGGTTCGGCATTATGTGAGGAATAATTTTTATCGCAACCTTGACTGGCCACATTGAAATAAAATTTTTGTAAAAGAATTTTTGAGAATTATGACAAAAAACAATTGACTAAATATGATTTAAGAAATAGGAAATTAATAATTGTGGTTTTATACCCAACACATATTTTTATTTGTTCTCGTATAAGTCTCGCAAGCTTGACATTTGTTTATGTATGTAATCCGATAATACATGTACATATATACATTTCTATATGTAAATATAAATATTTACTGTTTTCAATATCATCACAGAAGTAAAGTTTACTATTTAAAAACTTCTTTGTATAGGAGCAGCTGTTTCAAAAAGCCAGGTGGGTGATCTGATCCAAATTAAAATTCCCTACATAAACCTAAACATTCATAAAATATATTAGTTTATTAGTTATGTTTATGTTACATAATTATTAGTTTAAATGTTATTATCACCTTACAACACGAAAATTTTTGCATTTCATGGAGCGTCCAAATTTTGATACTTTTTAAATACATGTTAAGCATCATCTTTTGACCAATTTTGCATTTTTGTCGCTACAACAACAAACAAACAATTTTGCATTGCGGTGGTTGAACCTTACTCAGACTTAGCTTTAACACAATCTGTATAATTCTCGAGGGATAATACTTGTTTTTATATTAATTCCCTTACTTTACGTACTTTATGGAAAAAAAGAATTTAGTACAAATACGATCAACGTGGAGTAAATCCAATGGTGGACTATTTGAACATATTTCAATTGAATATATTAGACATTACAGCCGATCAATTAAAATAATTAAGAATTAAAATAAATGAAGAGATAAGCAAAATTTCAAGTATAATGTATTTGTTTAATGGAAATTAGAAAACGAAAAAGCTTACTATGCGGAAGTTTAAGTTTAATTTAATTTATTTACAAAGAATTGTAAAATTCTGTCTGTACTTCAATTTTACATTATTAAAACATGCTCAAAATGAGGTGCTAGAAAATCTTCAGATTCCTCAATGACTACTATATTATATATGGTTTGTTTATTAGGAATAACTTGTGTTAATGAACAATGCTGCTTTCTTATGCATGACCACTATATGTGCACATACAGTGTTCCAATAAAGTCTTCGTACAGCACCTAATAAAAAGATTATTGATAAAAATCGGTAACACATTTAAAATTTTTTTTAAATTTTTTAGTGCGTTTTTGTTTATGACATATTTCATCATATATTTAACGAAAAATAAATATAATTTATTACATCGTTTCAAAACTATACATAATATTTGAAAAAATTGCACTATTTAAACTCCAATAAAGTCTTCGTACACTTCGCTTTTGTTGGCAACTACTTTTTCTAAATAATAATAGGCAACCTTCCTTATAACGGTACTTTGTTAAAGTGAACGAAGTAAGCTAGCGGGATATTTCAGTGACTCATTTGAATCGTAAACGTTGTGAATTTGAACAAAAACTTTGGTGATTATAAAAAAAATGCCTGGAAAATATTTATCAATTAAAGAACGTGAGCTTATCATAAATTTGCATGTAAAGCAAAAAAAATCATATGCAGAAATAGCCAAAATAGTGTCCCGTAGCCGTTCGACAGTGCAATCCGTTATTGGCCGCTTTAAATATGAAGGCCGCGTAGAAAACAAAAACAAATCTGGTCGACCTTCAATTCTCGCGGATGGAGATCGCCTAAAAATTAAGCGAATGGTTACTGCAGATCCATTCATTAGTGCTCAAAAAATCGCTACAGAGCTTCACCAATTCAACCAAAAAAAGTTAATCCCGAAACTGTACGAAAAGCTATAATTAAGGCTGGGTTTAAGTCACGCACGCCTCGTCGAAAGCCACTCGTAAACGTGATAAACCGTAGAAGGAAGCGCATTGCCTTCGCTCAGAAGTACCAAAATGCATCTCCTGTGTTTTGGCGGAATGTTATATTCTCTGATGAATCGAAATACAACATTTTTGGATCTGACGGCAGGATTAAAGTATGGAGGAAGCCAGGAGAAGCATACAACCCCAAAAATACAATTAAAACAGTAAAGCACGGAGGTGGTGGAGTGATGGTGTGGGGTTGTATGGCTGCTAATGGCGTTGGCAAACTCGAAATAATTGAAGAAATTATGGACCACCGTGCTTATATTGACATTTTGAAACGAAATTTGAAGCCAAGCGTAGAAAAATTGGGCGTATCTGAAGCATTTTATTTCCAGCAAGACAACGACCCCAAGCACATGGCTCATAATACAAGGATGTACTTGGCGTACAATGTCCCCCATTTACTAGAAACACCACCACAGAGTCCTGATCTTAACCCAATAGAGCATGTTTGGAACTTGCTCGAAAAACGGATCAGGACTCATCATATAAGTTCAAAAGCTCGTCTAAAAGAAGTCCTTCAAGAGGAATGGATGAAAATAAATTGATGTACGTTATACACAAAAGCTTGTGGAATCAATGCCAGACCGCCTTAAAGCCGTTATTAAAAACAAGGGCTATCCCACAAAATATTAAAATCAATCAAAAAAATGGATATATTTATAATTTATTTTACTTTAAATATAATGTACGAAGACTTTAGTGGAGTTTAAATAATGCAATTTTTTCAAATATTATGTATAGTTTTGAAACAATGTAATAAATTATATTTATTTTTCGTTTACTATGTAATGAAATATGTCATAAACAAATACGCACTAAAAAATTTTTTAAAAATTTTAAATGTGTTACCGATTTTTATCAATAATCTTTTTATTAGGTGCTGTACGAAGACTTTATTGGAACACTGTATATGTATGCCACATACACGTGATATATCTTATATTTTTATATTTTTAGAACTGTGGCTTGGAATAATAAAAATATGTGGTAGGTAATTCCTTAACACCAAATGCTTTTGTGCACAAGGAGCAAAGTCACGTTGAACATGATAAACATTATATATTGAATCGTTTTGTTGTTAAATATTGCGCCAAATTAAGCAAAAAATGTATAAGTTGATACTGACAAACAATCTGCGAATACTCCTCCATAAAAAGTGAATATATGGTTATTAAATTCATAGTAGGAAAATTTTAGAATATGTGTTATTATTATTATTTACTCACTTGGATAATATTTAGGAATTATCAGCCATTTTCGTATATTGTTTTTACAGTGGGCTTAAACTTCCATTCAAGAAATTCACATACTCTACTATTACATTTTATTTTATAGTTGCACAGTTTTTGTAGGAACCAAAGCCCATTCACCAAAATGAACACGATATTACACATAACACAGTTTCACATACTATGTATTTTCTCAGGTATAACTTATTATATAGTTGATAACACAAATCTTATATTATTAGTTTCATAAAAATATATTTAGATAAAATGCACAATATTATTTTATAAGCAACGAAAAATGCGGCGAAAATAGTCAAACAATAATTGCGAAACAATATACGCTTCAAAATGGCGTTTCGAAGTACAGGTATGCATCAAATTTACGATTTAGGGTTTGCCGTGAGGAGAATATTTTATCTGCACATATTATTAGAATATATTGGTGATACTTCAGAATATTTACTTAATTCAAAAAATTATAAAATATGTATTGTAATTGAATATCTATTTAGAATATATGGGTAAAATTTAGAATAGCATCCCAGGCTTTCGGGGATAAGATGGGTATCGTTGGAAAGGTGACGGTCTCCAGATCACGAAAATATATACATATAGTTGCCGCTGACTTATAGTTTTCAAGATATTTGCGTTTAAAGGTGAAAAATTGACAATGTTTAAAGTGATAATTTGTACATTGTGAATAACTTTTTCACTTATATTATGCACTTTTCACTTACTAACACTTCACTATAACGTTTCTGTGTATTAATTTTTTTAATATTTGTTGTAAATAAAGCTTTATTTCAATTATTTTGATTTAGTTAAATTTTTTGCATCTGCACAATAAGAAAAGTGCTGCCATGGTTATTTTTTTTGAAGCGCCGGCGCGGAAAAAAAATAACCATGGCAGCACTTTTCTTATTGTGCAGATGCAAAAAATTTAACTAAATCAAAATAATTGAAATAAAGCTTTATTTACAACAAATATTAAAAAAATTAATACACAGAAACGTTATAGTGAAGTGTTAGTAAGTGAAAAGTGCATAATATAAGTGAAAAAGTTATTCCCAATATACAAAATATCAATGTGAAAGTTGTCAATTTTGAAACTTTAAACGCAAATATCTTAAAAACTATAAGTCAGCGGCAAATATATATATATATATATTCGTCACCTTTCCAACGATACCCATTTTATCCCCGAAAGCCTGGGATGCTATTCTAAATCCTAGCCGAATATATTTATAATTTGATATTTAAATTATGCAAGACTTTAAAAAAAAGTTATCGTACATAATACCCGATTTAAAACTAATGAGGTATGCAACCCTACCAGATTTTTTACGTTTACTGAATGACGCGTGACACAAACAAAATTTCACCCATCCTACTCAAAAATAAATAAATTTATATTTAATCCTCACAATTAGTGATTTTGTTGTTTTATTTTATAAATAGTTTAATATTTTATTATATACTCTAATGTGGTTTGATTGGAATATTAAATATATTTAAACTTTTCAGAAAATTTATTAGAGTCGGACTCGGCATGGATTGAAACTCGCCCTCTAAAAGGAAAACGTGGACGTCGTCCTAAACAACCGAAAAAGTATGACCGTCTGGCAGACAGAGTATTAGCTGCTGTACAACGCGGCCGTGGGCAACCTGCTTTATACGCCTCTACTACCAAAGGCGGCATGAAACTTATCTACGAAGGACATCATTTTCGATTCACATTCCGAAGAGGTCCATATTCAATTTTTCAATGTTGTTATAAGGAGAATATGCAGGAATGTAAAGTTCGGGTTGTTACTGATCAGAAACGGGTTTTCCCCCTGGACGGAGAACATGTACATTTCATGCAGGCCACAGATAAAAGTGTAACATCAATGACTTTTGAACCTGATGGGCATTTGGACGATGAAGATAGTCAAGAACAACACGAACAAGGTGACGCCTTCGATGAGTATGAAATACAAGTAACTGATTCAGTGCAGACAAATGAGCCGCGAACAATGGAATTGGATAATTCGGAAGAATTTTTGGCAGAGCCAAACGAAGACACACCTGTTTCATCGGATACAAATGATTTTCGAGAGAAAATAAAGCGACGCTTGCAAAAAGCACTTTTAGGCAAAAAGAAATGATACGACAATGTCGAATCCTTTAAATCAACTACATATAATTATAAATATTTTTTTTTATAGATTTTATAAACTTCTGTATACAGATATTGAATTGCGAGTGCCTTAAGTGGGTTATACAGTGCATAAGAACATGAAGATAATTAATAAAAAAAATATATATATAAGAGCCTATATACAGAATTTTAATATATTACAGGACAAGCATCTTTGGCGGATATGTGCGTATACTCGTAAACTAATAAATTTTTTTCAATATTTATTTACAGTAATGCAACATGTACGTAACTGTGGTCCGCAAATGTTTATTTACAGTCGTAAGGGCGGCACACTGTTGGCGATAAATGATTTTATATATCGCTCAAATTTAAGGCGTTTCGGAAGAAATAGTGACAAGGTATACTGGGAATGTATTCACAATCGTTCCAAAAAATGCCGAAGTCGTTTAAAAACTATTGGCGATGATCTATACGTTACAAATGGTAAATATTCAGCGTTTAACTTGAACCTGTTAATAAATGTAAATAATTTTCCTCAAGATGTTCACAATCATATAGGTGATGGTCAACGCATTGCTACCGCGAGACGGGCTGGTTTGTTAATTTATAAGAAATTTAGTTCAATAGGGCAAAATGTGGGAAAATTACAATACAATACGATCTCTTAGAAAAGTTAAATATGATTAAAATCTTAAATGAAAATTTTTTAGTTTATTTGTTATGGACAATATACTTAGATATACATATATTATTTTTACATTAATAAAATACAGTCCATATATCATTAACATTTTAAATTACATACATATGTGGATGAGATTCAAAACGCTAAACATTTAAAAAGTGACAATCGATTTTGTGGTGTCTTTGCCACAATATACCATACATATGTACATATGTTATAAAACTTAAAATGTGATTGTCTTTTAATACATTTCGATACATACATACATCTAATGTATATCGTTTTATTAATAATATTGATGTTTTCAATTTTTACTACAGCGAACGCCTTATTTTTTATGAAGCCCACCTAAATGACACTTAATTATTTATATATGAATATATCCAAGCATGCTTGCTTAAGGCGTTGAAAATTGGAAAGATATCCAGATACAACTTAAGAAAATTTATATCAATATAGGTTTTTTTTGATCAGAAGTAAGTTAATTAATATTGATGAAATGAAAGGTATGACGAAACAAATTATTATCAATCATGTTTTGTCATAAGATTCGTATTTTATTATAGTGAATTAGCTGGCAGTAAATTACTTAATTCTAAGATTTCATATAAACTAGTTATATGATTTATTATTTCATTTAAAATAAAAAAAACCGTTCGCACCTGCTTATAATTTGAAGAATCTTAACATACTTTTGAAAGTATTAATTCTTATTCTAAGGAGGAGTGTTAATATAACACCCATTCGGTTGCATATTTGGCTTTAATTTTCTATATTGCATAGATGCAGTAGCTGCAATGGCGCTTGGTGTTACTACTGGCAATGCTTTATGCCATAAAAATGCTGCTGGTGGTGTGTTATGTTGCCCGTGAAATTGAACGTGTGGTGATAGTCCGGCTTCTGTATACATTGGCACACCCAAACTATCTTTACGTACTTCTTTGATACCAGTTTCTATTTTGATACTGTCGCACACATTATTGTAAGCATCAGATAAAACAGTGCTCATATGTGGAGCTTTTGTTTGACAATACATCTGGCATGCTGATAGTATCTCTCTGTGACGCCTTTTGATATGACTAAGAAAGTTACCTGTAGACTTTGTAGTCCCTGATATTACACCTAAACATGTTGTGCAAGTTGCTTGAATTCCTCCAAAAGTTTTCCGATTCGGCTGGACGTCTTTATAAAATTTCCCATCCAGTAATTTTGGTAATGTCATTGGTTTTGTAACTAAAATTGAAATAAAGTAAATTTTAGTATATTAGTAATTTTAATTGAAATAAGATTTTTCTACTGTATACGATAAAAGAGTTTGTCAATGTCAAAAAAATTTTAAATTTACTTTAATGTAACACAAAATTTTTATAAACTTGTGGAAAACATATTCGTATTAATTTTCTAGGTGCTTATAAGTCAGAAATAATTTATGGTATTTATTGTACTTATCTATTGCACTTAGAATACATATATTACAAAAATAGAATAGCATATTGTTCCGTAGGTAAATGATTGCCGGATTAATTTTAATAATTTTTTATTTAAGATCGCTTAGTAATGAAACCATTCTTAGCAAGCTTCCTTTTGACTCATCAATGAAATCAGGTGAAATTTCTACAAGATTATCTGTCTTCATTTCTGGATCATGCGTATGAGGTGAACCAGTAACCCGTATAGCCGATACATCATCATGTAGCTTTGATGTGACTACAGTCGCTCTACACCCATACTTAACGTAACGTGAACAGCGCCAGAATATATTTTTGTGACTTTGACGGTTCTCTACATAGCGATATCCGTTATAAATAAGCATAACACGGCCACGCTGTGTAGTAGAGTATTGTAAATATGTTGTAGTATTTTTGTCTTCATATACATATTTCAAATCTGAAAAAAAGTATTTTAAATGTTCATTAGTGTTAAATAATACGTTATAATTATAATGTATAATTATGCATAATACTATTTTGTTATAATATCTATCATTTATACGCCGTTTCATGCTAGATGTACTAAGACAATTGTTCTTTATTATTAAAAAATCATATATTTTATACGGATTATAAACACGATAAACTTATTATGGATTAACCTGAGAACTGCGTTCAAAAGTGGAATTATTTTTTGGATGTTGTTCACTTGCTGTTGGCGGTGTTACATTTGACATGTTCCTAATTTTGTGTTGTATAAACGAAAGCACTGTGTTGTCGTCAATGGTCTCTCCTCTCATTGAGAATACCTGTACTACATGGGCTATCAAAGATACTTCGGTTAATTAAGTAAGAAAAATATACAAATGGTAATTTACTTATTATGGATTTCAGCAAATTCTCGTCAAGCATTAGAAGTCGTTGCTTAGCATTTGAACGTGCTATATTTTCCAACACATCTAAACCAAATACCAGTTCACTTAACCGGGACGTATAAATGCAGGCGTTCGGTATAAAAATTTTAGCTAAATCATGTTTGGATACGTAAACTCTACTGCCAGCATGCAATGGAATTTTAGCCTCTGCTGACTTATTTGAAAGTTTTTTGTTTTGGTTGTTGTTAATTGTATGTAAATTTTTGTCTGTAAAACACAATATAAAAAATGTGATTAAATATTTGTATACAATTTATGCATTAAATATGGAAATAAATAAAAACAAATTTATCAGCGGGATAGGAAAATATTAAAATTGTATTTATTTAAATTATAATTTTTAGTTCACAATATACATTTTAAATAAAATTTTCATAAATATTATCGCATTTACAGCCTCCTATGTAATTCGCGCAAGTTGATTGTACAGGCATTGACCATGCTTCACACTTATAGCTTCATTTCACTTTCAGTTTTTCTATTCACCAACTATTTTCGACGTCGTTACTGTTGGATAATTCCCACAAATAATTGCCTAAAATCATAATTAAAACAGTTTATTCAATTAAATTCACACCATTTTTAATTTATTAAAGTTTACTTCACAAGCTGTCCAAATGTATTTGTTGTCACATGAAATTAGTTGCAATACTCATTTATCGATATTCGACAAAGTCGATGTATCCTTTTATTTATCGATAAGAAAATAACTTAATGAAGCATTAAAAAAATTTAAATTAAATTTAAAGTTAAATTTAACCTATTACCTGTCTTTTAAATTACTATATATGTATATGATATATTTTTACACAGAAGTACAACAAATAAAAATCATTCTATGCACTTACCCCTATAATGGTTCCTAAGTAAAATTTAAGAAGGCTTGGAAACATTGGTGTTTTAAATTTGGCAACTCTAAATGTCAGCGATACCTTAATTATTTGTTATAGTGCATCAGAAAAAGTTGCGTGTTTAAAGAATAAGATGTGAAATGTAATACTAAAACTGAAAATAATAAAGTTAAAAATAATAATACTTAGATTTTACAAACGTGTAAATCTTTCGTTTAATGTGTTATTGATATTAAATTATATTTTTTAGAGTACAGTGTTACTTATTTACGTTGATTGCTAAAGCGTCCTAAATAGTGTGTTAGAAATGTTTGCTGGAACATTTTTTTTGCAGCTTTCTATATCACAATTCATGAAAAAAGATATTTGATCAATGTTATAGAAATGTCTTGACAATAATAAACACACAAAATTGTAAAAATTATGACTATTGTATATTAAGAATGTTTAATGTTAATCTACTTATTTTATATGTAAGATTTGGATAAGTTTTGCTACATATGTAAATGGAAATTCGTTTGCTTTTTTCAGAATATCGAGCAGTTAATAATTCAAATGGCTTATTTTGTGCGGAAATTAACAAATTGCAACAGCGCAAACAAAAATATGAGGATCTCGATGTATGCTTTACCAGAAGTGTTCGCGGGAACAATTTGCTAACTATCAACGGCAAGCCATACACATTAAATCGTCGAATAAAGGATGTTTGTTACTGGGAGTGTGTAAAACTGCGATGCAAATACACAAAATGCACCGCGCGTGTCATTACGAAATGTGATCAGATTGCATCGTTGCGTGGAGATCATAACCATTTATAAATATGTGTAATTATTTAGTGAATACTTGAAAATAAATTTAGTATGTTAGAAATAAGCGGTGTTGGAACGTGTTATGTGTATTGGAGACATTGTTCTTCTAATTGCTGTGACTAACAAACTTAAAACCTTACAGGTGTTAACAGATCTTGGATAGCAACAAATTTTCAATTTAAACGAAACAGACGTGGTGGCCTCAATCTACTTTATCATGGGTATATGTATACAGCGGAAAGAAGATATAATTCCACAATAAACTGGGTGTGCAGTAAAAATAGTAGCCATACATTACGTTGTCCAGCGCGCTGCATCACAGCAGGTCAAAGTAATATTAAACTGAGTCAAAGATGTCATAATCATTCACCAATTATTTGAAGGTAAGTGGTTTTATATATGTATAAAAAGTTATGTATTTGGGTACATTAAGAAATAAATCAAAGTGAAATAATTTTTAAAAAGAAGTTTTAATAATGAAATTCATACAATTTGTTTTATGGGATATATATTAAATTTTTCATAGTCCATTTATATTGAAAAGATTTTCAACTAACGCTGAATTTCTAATACAAATATGTATTTATGTATTTTTTCTTCAGCTTTTTCAATTAAAAATGCTCTCGTCATCGGTACGAAATTTACAACTATAGAAAACTTTCGTTTTGTAATCGGATCACAATCTCCGAGCAAATATTATTTGAAGTGTGCAAATTTTCGTAACAAATGTCGCGCTCGTGCTGTTATACGCAAGGATACATTGGCTTTAATTTTACGGCGGAAACATAATCACACAATAGAACAGCAAAATTTTAAGAGAAAGTAATTTATTTATTTAATAATGAAGTAAATACATATATAAGTTTGGTTTATTTAACTTGTAATAAGATATCTATAAGACTGCTTTGTGGCATCATCCTACCAAATAAAGTTATACACATAAATAGAATAAAATGCTCAAACACTAATACATCAACATTTGTAACACATCTCTTTTCTACCTTTATTATAACATCTATATTGTTTTTTTTTTAGCAGACAACAATCTTCCGGTGCAATATATACGCTCACGTCGAGGAACTCACCTCGTGCTACATGAATATAATACATATACTCCGAATGAAAAAGTTCGAGACGGACGACTTTCCCGAGATTGGAAATGCTCTATGTATCATAAGGCGAAATGTCGTGCCAGACTTGTAACAAAACACACATTCACCGGGGATGTAATCCATGTAACATCATCGAAACATACACATAAACCAATGTACACAGCTGCTGAATTGGAATTGATGCAAAAACAAAATCTTTTAACACCTCAACCGAAACGAGAACATGAAATAACGGTTGATGCACAACAGCTAGAACCAACTCGTCCTATTAGCTCTTTTCAATGTTTGCCTAATTTACAGCACATACAGCAATTCCAGCCAATGCAGTTACGAGCGCTCTATCTACCGCCCATAACAAGTGTATCCCTTCTTCCGCCACAATTTGATAAAATGCTGCCACGTTAATTTGAAAGAAAAACCAAGCTGATAAAAAGTACAAAATAAAGAAGTCAATTATCCAAAAACTCATTCATTGTAGATATATATTATGAATTAATTTTGCAAAAAAAAAATAATAATCAGAATGACCTTAAGTACATGTAATATTAAACAGTTAAAGATATCCCATTAACCACACTTCAATTCTTTGCAGATAACAAGTCATCCTTAAACTTAGCGAGCCTTTTTGCAGCCGAAACGAATACAGAGAATAAAGATAGAGAAGAAAAAATATCATCATTGGTTCTAACTCAAAAGAAAATGAATCTTTGTTTTATACCAGGACAACGGGGTAAATCTTTGTTGTGTTTCAACCACTTCACTTACGCCAAAAATAATGTATGTGGTAATACAACGTATTGGAATTGTCGCAGTCGACGTGTCGGTATGAAGCCATGCAACGCTCGCATCACAACAACAAAACAACCAAATGGTCTGTTCAGAGTTTGCCTTACCAAACCTGAACACAATCATGAACCCTCTCTGCGCGTGCTGAAGAAGTTGAAAAGATCACTTTAAACCTAAACTAAAATAAAATAAGAAAACTACAAATATAAATAATAAACATTCAGAAAATTGTATGTTCTTAAAGTTGTATTTCTTTTTAGAGTTTATTAAAATGTATTTTAATTATTTTTGATTATTGCAAATTTCCACTAATAATTATATTTTTATTTATTTTTTTACCTCACCTCCAGAAGGCAGTGTTGCTATTTATTCGGCCACATCAAGAGGACGGGTGCAGCTCATATATGGCGGCCAACCATTCATCTTTGAGAAAATTTTGAAATTAGCCACTGGCGAGGAAAAGAAATTTTGGCGCTGTAATCAATGGTGGAACCAAAAATGTCGTTCACGTGTCTATACCATTAATGACATAGTTATGCCACTTAACCGCTACCATACGCATGAAGAAATCGTACGACGTAAAAAGCGTACACGTAGGATACCACCGATTGTCAGTGCACAACCAAAGAAGGATAAGAAAGTGGTGATATCAGAAAGTTCGAGCGTAGATGCGGTAGGAGTCACAACCACGGACCCAATCGATGTATCTGATTTAGGAATGCACTTAAAATATGAAGAAATCGTAGCAGATGTTACGGAAATAGAAGAGCCTAATATCGCCATAAAAAAAGATTTAAAGAAATAATTTCTGGAATATACATATATGCGTATGTAAACATACAATTACTCCAACTTTAACTCTAAATTTTTGAAAGAAATGTACTATATTGAGTATATAAAAATATTGCTTTTTTCTAAAGCCGATTTAAAATAGTTCTTTGAATAAAATCTATAACTACTTTATAGCAAATAAGTTTTTTTTTTACAAATTTTGCCGCTCAGGTGCAACATCATTAAACCAAGCAAACAAAATTTTCCTACAACTAATTCATTTTAAACTTGTGTATTTTTCATTTTAGTACCCATTTCAATACCTAAAGCTGGCAGTCAAAACTTTTACTTCACAGCTGGACAAAGGAAATCCGTTAAACTCGTATATGGAGGCTATCAATATGTCAAGTTCATGGAAAATTCCAAAGGTATTAAGTGGATTTGTTCTACACGATCTACCACCAAATGCAGGGCAAGAGTACGTACAACAAAAAATTCGCAACTCGAGGTGCTCCATGCTAAACACAATCATTCTTTTATACAAAAAAAATATCCACGAAAAATTGAAAAAGATAATAAGTCCACTATCGAACACATATTTCTGCCCAATGTCTCTCCAAATTAGATTCGTTAAAACAAACTGTAGAATAGAAATTAATACGTCTAATATGAGAAAAATTGTTTGCAATCCTTGTATATTGAAAACTTATAATTCGACGCATAAATCTTAAAAAAACGGGTATATGTTGTTGATTATAACAAAATTGCAACAAATGTGAATACATATATTTTCAAATTTCCACGGTTGATGGTAAAAATTTTGTCATGAAAGCCGTTAAATTTTAAATAGACACCCGTCTGTTGTTGTTGTTATCGTTGCAGCCGTTATCTTCTCCCATCTCTTACCTGGTCCTCTGTCCAACGAATCCTACTTATCTAACGCCATTCTCCATTTGATCCGATCCCGTCGAAACAACACGATTCCTGGGCCTCCGGTTTGATGATAACCGATTTGAACTTCCTAACGGAGTTTAGTTAACCGCTACAACTTTGTTTTGTGATTACCAATGGATAGACAATGTTATTGTAGTATTATTAAACACTACGGAAGAGTTTAGAAAATGATTCTATTTTTTCGATAGAGATTTCTAAAAGTAATACACTGATATATTTCAGACAGTTACTGTTTTCAAATATTTATAAGCATGAGTTGCAAGAATAGTGAATAAATAAAAATATATAGGAATATTTTAAGATTTATTGAAAATAGAAAAATAATTTTATTTCAAAATTATCTAATGAGCTTTATCAAAACAATCTTCACACATCCAAACACCACCGGGGCACTGAGGACAATACGTGGTGATTTTAGAGAGAGCTGCATGGTTTTTATGTGTTCTCTTCAAGCAAGTAACACATTTTCCAAACATACGGGGCTTACCAATCTTAGTTAAGTGATGGTTATTTCCCGACGTTTTCAAAATTGTTTCACCAGTTTTAATTTCAGAATATGATGACTTAACGACAGGCATTCCATCAACTGTATATATCGTCAATGATTTATATGGCTTTTTATCTAAAGTGTTTTTTTGCTTCGATTGTTGCTGTTGTTGTGGCATAACAACTGGAGAAATCATATTCACAAGCGTTCGCTTTTTAACTGAAAAGAAAGTAATAAATATTAATAATATGGAAAATGAATTTATCTACTTGGAAAGTGTTAAAGTAAAATACGCAAATTTTATTGCAGTTATTTTAAAGTTTATTTCTTGAAAATACATTGCTGTATACAAAAATGCACATTAAACCTGCTTGAATATTATGGGGCTACAACTAAGTGGATTTTTTGCAGGATGTGTATGTATATCACGCAGAGAGACTAACATTTTGCCACGGGTTTTTATATTTGCACGACATCGAAATTTTGTATACGCCGAACACCGCCAATGAACCACACAAGTGTTACCGTTTTCCGAATGCATCGAATATGTGTAACCGTTGTAGACTAATTGACCTCTGTAATTATACTTTAGAGGCGTAACAATTCCTGCGTAGGTGTTAGAGTTACAAGATGTTGCTAAAATATAAAAATATTGAATATTATATGATATGAGTGTAATAAATTTTGGGTATGCAGATACTTTTCAACGTCGCTTAAAATAACTGAATATGTTTATATTATCCTCACACTCTCTTAAAGAAACAACAGATTAAGTTAAGTAACGAAAAACAAACTTTTTATGCTTTTTGCATTTGTGAAAATTATTCACAGCATGGATATGGCTATTTAAAACTGCAACTACGCTCCAGCTTGCGTTGCTCATAAACATACTTAAGTGTGCCTTTTTTACGTCGCTCTCGAACGATAGGATGATTGTGGGATTCGTCCACAATCGAAACACGATCTCCGGCAGGATTAGTTCGAACTCTTGCTCTACATCTGTAATTTTAAATGTGTGAAAATATATAAATGCATACATTTCAATGTGAACAATTAAGGTTAATACTGTTTATACACACTTTAAGGGACGAAATTGAACACAGCGCCAGTAAATTGTGCAACCACGTATTCGGTGACGTGAATAAGGAAAACCATCCAATACCAGTTGGTAAGTTCCTTTTAAGCTTGAACGATAATTCACTCGATTCTGAGCCACATCGTTATCACAAGGTTCTTCGGAAGCTTCGTTATCCCCTAGCCTTGGCGACGTGTCTGTAATTTATTTATAACTTTGTTAAATATTTGCGTTACTATTTTCTTATTATTAAATAAGCAACACAATTACAATTAGTCTCAATTTAATAGAATACATATTATATGAATCAAATCTTGGTTGTTCTCAATTTAACCTGAATATGTAAGTCTATATTTTATGTAGATAATATCAATATAACATAAAAACTAGGTGTCAAATTTATTATTTATTAACATAATTGATGTTTCGATGAGCTCATCTCCCGCTTCTTGTTGCACTCGTATGGGCAAGTGATAAGTCCGACGATTTGGCTTTAGTTCAACACTTCCTCTGCTTATATTATAACCTAGACCGTTCCCTCCACCATTGTTAAGTTCAACCATACGGTTTCGTTCAATCATCTTTTCGATTTTTTCTGTGTGAGGCGGATGATTATGTAATCCACCAGTTTCAGACTTTAATTTTCCATCTTCCAGCACACAACGAGCACGGCACCGTTCTGATTGTACTTTCTTTGAGTAATTATGGCAACGCCAGTATTCTTTGCTATTTTTCCGACTGTGGCAGTTATACATAAAGTTGCGTAGCACTAGACAAGGTGTAGCCCAGGGACTGACAATAAACATTAATTCTGTATCTGCAATAAAAGAAATCAGAAAATACAAATATTTTAGTCAAAATATGATTTTAATATATATCAGAAAATTCTAAGAATTACAATTATGAATAACAGTAACTTATTTTGTATAGGTTTTATTTACCGTATAGGCTTTATTTAAAATTTACAGTTACAATTAGACCTATATAGAAGTTGGTTTCTGCTACCAAAAACACAACATCTTATTCTGGTTGATAATTAGGCCAAACTGTTGTGGCTGCTCGTACTGCCGGTGTCGGGACAAATAGCTTAAACTCTTTGCCACTTTTCTGTGCACAGATCTCGATGTTGGAAACATTCATGAATTCGGCAAGTTTCGGGTCTTCAGGTTTAATTTCGATATATTCGCTGAGATCTTCCTCTACTTTATATAAAGGCCGTTGACCTATACGTTGTACATGATCCTCATGATTGTGGGAACGTCTCGCAGCAACTAATTTACTCTTTTTCGTAATGACAACAGCTTTGCAACGTGACTTTAACAGATCTACGCACCGCCATGTAGTTTGTCCATTTGCCTGAGTTAACTTCTTGTTGTATATGAATCCATTATATACTAACTGGGCATATTTTTTCTGACTTCGTATGAATTTCACTGCATCTTCACCTGTGTAACAATGACAATATTATTGAATTATATGATAAAAGAGTCAATACATTCATAAATAATAATTTTATAACAATTTAGGAATGAAAAGACGTTCACAAATTGCAACAGCAATCAATTTTAATCATTTATTATAGAATAAGTTATAAAAACTGGCACACTAAAATTGTACTGTTCAAAATTTCAATAGGCAGCTTGTTATCTAGACGAATGCTTTAAAATGTATGAAATACATATTTAACAGATTGTAATTAATTAACTTACCTGATATCAAGCGAAGAGGTCGTCACTCACCAGAAAATTTGCTAAAAACGTTAATACTATCTTGAGATTGTTGATGTATATTTTTTTGTGATTTATTTAAGGACATTGATGGTTTAGGTATGAGGAACTGCAATGAATTACAACTGTCATGATTATAAATGGTTTAAAAATAATGTCGAAATTGGACTTACTGACCCCTTTAAATTCAATCCTTTGCGCATCTCTATATGTCTCATATATATTTAACACGAAATAATGAACATAGTTGTGTATATTTATTTAAATGCACGTTTTTGTTATATCTTTTTCTAGTTTTTAAACTTACAAACTACTTACAACAGATTTTTCCAATGCACTGAAATCGGTAGGCACATATGTATGTACGCGTCCCGAGTATTGACAATTTATTACTGGAAAGTAACATCTTGAATTTATACCATGTTGTAGACATTTATCGCAAGAGGATTTTTAATAATTATCATCACATTATAATATTACTTTTACGAAAATCATTTTTATTAGCAAAATTTATAATTTCGCCAAGAAAACACAAAAATCACAACATACATCTGAGAACTCTCTAGAGTTGCTTCGTAACCTTAGTATTATTTTCAATTTCGATTATTAAAAATTGTTACGTTCAATGAAGAGAACCAAAACAATTCCCAATGTACATATGACCCGAAAAATTAATAATACCTATTTTACGTGTCACTGCTTTCGAACGAGGAAATTTTTTTTTTGCATACCGGCATTCCTTCTTTGACAATGTACAATGCATTTACCTTTACATAGTTTAGTTTTTTTTTTTTGAAAAACCGCCATTTTGAAAAAAAAATATATATTGATTATTCCTTCAATTTTCTTTACTAGATTTAACATTACTTTAACGAACATCTATTTTGCTTTTAATTTCAGAGAATCCAGTTCAGAGATAAAGTAGTTACCGCACAACGTCTTTTTTGAGAGAAGCTCCAGGACATCAGCTGTAGCTCCTTTCCAAATAAATATCTTTATTACTACTAAGTCCTAAAATACAGTTAAGAGATACCATAATATGAGTACAAATATTGGGATTAAAAAATGTAAAAGATTTCTCAGAAAAAAATCGTTTTCTGGCTTTTTACTCTATATAACCTCGTAACGGGGCATCTCGACAGGATAAAAGTTATGTCATGCTAACTGTATTGCCGTGCCTATTGCCTGTAGAGACTCCATATTGCTTATTGCTTTTAATATATGGCATACTAATTAGTATTCCATATATTGTAAGCAATAAGCTGTCACTACAGCAGTCTGACAGCGCAGTTTACATTTCTTTGAAAATTTCAAAGAGGCAACATGTCCCATTTGCACATATGCTGACGGCAAATTTATTTCGGTAATATAAAATTTAGTAGAGCCAGTATTAAGACGGTTGCGTGATATTATAAAAATAAAGTACAATATCAAAATAACATTTTTCCAAAAAATGAATATTTAGTTTAATATTGTTCATGTACCGGAACGTTATGCAAAATGGGTTAGGAATGAGCGAAGTCTTAAATAATATAAACTTATGCAAGCATAAATCAAAATTTCATTGCCCATGTTAAATTTATAATATTAATTGGTACATACAATTTATGTCACAATTATTACATATTAGTCCAAAAATATGAATTCTTATTTTTCTAGAAATACCTGTATAAAAAAAGGATTTTCTTATTATTCCGAGAAATACATTTGCAAAAAAAGATCTTTATCCTTTTTTATTTTCCACATAAACATTAGCTCGAACCTACCTACCCTACGCCTTTGTGCAAATGATTATGTTATGATAACAAATGCCCACATACAGATTTGCTAATGGCAATAGATTTGACACTTAGTATGCCATAATTTTTATTCTGTCGAGATGCCCCGTAATAGTTTATAGAAATTTAAAACAGTAAATGTAACTTCGCTTCTGTATACATATAATATTGTCTTCTAAATGTTATTAAATAGTTGAATTGTCTTATTTTTATACTTAGCCACAATTTTTTTAAATATTCTTACTTACTATGCATATTGCATAAAAATAATAGATAAGAAAACGCAAATTTCCGAAAATATCGTTACTTAGAGTGCTACCGAGCATGGTAGGTATAGTCCTTTCGCTTTTCCTCAACCCCTAAAACCAGGTTTGAGATAGAAGAGTCCGTTTGTAAACTGGCAATTTCATGCAAGGGCATACAGCCAGCATAAAATCTCCAGCTTAACTAGTGTTGCTAGCCTGTACTAAATTTCCGAAAAGGTCTAACATCACATCTTGCTCTTTTTGAGTGAGATTTTTACAAAATATCGGCAACATTAAATTTTTACCCGCGCACCAGCAGATGGCAGGCGTTTTCGGTAATGGAAACTACGCAGCTTGATTGTTGCAATCAGTTTGAAAAAGTAATCTGGCATCTTTACCAAAATTTAAATCTCAAAAAAGTACCACTATAACATTTGAACAGCTGCACAAAAAGTTAAATAAAACCAATTGTGCAGCTAAAATGTTATTACAAGTTTGGGTGTTTGTTGTAAAATTAATGCGGTAATGTTGCCTTTGATGAGAAAAAAATCACGTTCTACGATAGAATTCTGTCAACACTACCAGTTATACGTTTAATCGGTCAAAATCGAGCAAGCAAATAATTGCAGCAATATTGCGAGTGTTTTTCTGCAGATACTCAGCTGTTTGAGACTCGAACATCCCCTTGTTTTATCAAAATTTAAATTGTTTTCCTACATAGCTCATTTGGAAATGTTGATATAGTATATTAAATATTGCGAGGATTTAATACCAACGCTTGTCAAAATGACGCAACAGATTCGGCAATAATGTATCGCCATTGTTTGATAAGCAAACAACATCTTGCAAGTTTTAAATTAGAAGTCTTCACACCGATCCCTTTATATTTGCACCATTAGTATTTTAAGTACATATTTAATATAATTCAAAGGTATTACTTAAGTAAAAAGTAAAGGTTAGTTCAATCGGATTTGCAAAACAAAATTCATGTAAAATAGGCATGAAAACCACTATTAATACTAGAATAAAATTTACCTCGTATTAAATATGTAAATATACTAATCAAGTAATTTCTCATAAAGTATAATTCAAATTTTAAGACTTACCGTAAATATTTCTTCACATTGTTATTTTTAATTTCCTTAATCACTTCAACACTACAATTCTCCTTATAAAGTTCATAAAATTTTAAATTTTTCACAAAATTTTTGCACTAGATAAAAGTAATTACGACCGTTCCAATTCTTCACAAAATCTTGCACTAGATAAAGAGTTTAAACCGGAATCACAACCGTTTAACGTGTTCACATACTCTTGCAATGGATAAAAGTATAAAACCCGAATTACGACCGTTGTATCGTCAATTTGACAATACAATTTTATAAATAAAATCGAAATTTTTGGAAAATACGTATAAAATGTATAAATATTAAAGTAAATATTTTGTTGGTGAAAGATCAGCTTAATGCGGGCATATTTACGGTTCTAATACGATCCAACCCTCTTTAAGCCAACTTTACGCAACGTGGAAATAAATGTAATTGAACCATGAACTAAATGTTGAACAATTTCAATATGTGGATATAAACAACGCAAAATACTTAGTTAATGGTTCAGTTGCAGTTATACCACTTTCTTACATTCTAGAAAAGAAATGTATTTTCAACCAACCTTGTGCGTCACTGTTTCCTTGCTCCGCCACATCCACATATGAGGTGTCGGTGAATGAGGACTGTTGCTGTTTCACCAAAGCTTTTGATGTTGTTGCATTTACACCACCACTTGAACCTGTTCCAGTTTGTACCGTCGTCGCACCAGCAGGTGTATCGTCATTTTCGGTAAAATAGCTTTCGTCATACCTAAGCTCTCCATAAGAATCATCTTCTACATAAGTGGTTTCATTTTCACCTCCATCTACATCACCAGCATCTTCTGCATAGTCTGGTTCTGATTTCGTAGGCAACTCTATTGGCAAGTCTATATATTCCGGCTCACTTTGTTGTTGCTGTACTTGTGCTTTAGTCTCAGGCGCAGGGGCAGCAACAACTGCTGTTTGCACAGTTATTTGTTGGGGTCCGGTGGACACATCAGTTGTATCTAGCGGATCAATTGTACTTTTGGTGCGTTTAATGTGGGGCCCACTTCCAATACTTCGCGCTGGTCGCTTATGCGTAACAACGGTTGTAGTAGTGGCGGTGGTGGTGGTGGCGATTTGTTGAGGCGCTATATGCGTTTGACTTTGAGTCTGCAAATGTTGTGTTTGCGGTTGAGTAACGACTTGCTGCGCTGCAGGAGCCGCCGTAGTTTGTATGACAATCTGAGTTTGCTTATCATCTCCAGAATCATCAACAGATTCTATTTTAAACGAACGAGAAGTCGATGTTCGTTGGCGGACGCGAGGCGAAGATATCTGTTGAATTTGAGGTGAAGGTGTGGAAGGTTCTGCTGGCGATTGCGATGGTGGAGGATCGCTCTATTAAAGAATAGTGTTATTATATTATTACATATTACAATACATATTAATGAGGGGAGAAGCGCACATTTTACCAATTTCTGCTTCAACAAGCATACTCGTATTACATTTACTTTCAACTTTCATATTATGGGGTGGGTACAGTTTCGTGCAGATATACATATGTATACACAAACACGAATGTAGGCATTTGTGTTGCATGTATACGTACGTATATATTTATATAAAAATGGCGCAAAAACAAAAGCGTGCCATAAACATATATCATATTTTGTATGCTCTCCATATTTGAATGTTTCAAACATTTGATACTTACATCTGTTAAGCCTTTTATTTGAAGAGCTTCTGCCGTACTAATAAACGCTGGTAAAGCTTCTTGCTTTACATTTACTTCTCCACAATACATAAATTGTATAAGATCTTTTAATGCTGTATGAGATACATCCTTGAGAAAAACTAAAGAAATAAATATTATTACTAATACTTCCTTCAATAGTGAAATTTCACACTTACCGAAAGCATGTTGATTGGCCGGCATTTGTGTGAACATTTTGCGAAAATAGGGTGAGCATACAGACAAAACTAAACGGTGCGCTTTGACAAATTGCCCTTCCGCCGCTAGCGTCACGTCCACCAGGTCACCGCGGCAAAGCGATTCATGAAAACCAGCCGACAAATTACTGTTGAAATTATTCCAACAAAGCGAGAATTGCTCGTCGTCCGCCATGTTGGCTGACACAATACTAGTGAATTCGTCGTCTGATCCGATGTGTTTGCTGACACAAATCGATAAATTTGTGTATGTACCAAGTACTGAAAATTCTAGAAAACATTCATTTTAAAAATTACAATCACAAATCAAATATTCAATTATTTCAATTCATAGGCAATTACATTGTTTATTCAAAAATAAAACCAGTTTTTCTTTACCAAAAAAACTGGGAAATTATTTTTGCTGCAGGCAAAATTTCAAAAAATCTGTGGTACTATCATTAAACTTACAATTAATTACAACTGCTTTCAGTAAACTTGCAGAACTACTCTAACTTTAGATTCACTTTAAACGATTTTCTTTCTAAAATAAAAATCGTAGCAACAACAGTAATAGTGTTACACCAGACACAAACCGTTCTCGGTCAAATTACGAATGAAATCCAATTTCGACCAAACGCTTGGCGTTGTGTGCGTTTCATGGAAGAATTACATTTCCGTAATTGAAAATTTTAGAAGCTTTATTTTGATTGGCTAACGCAAATATCAGGGTTGCATTGCATGTTGCCAGATTAATGTGTCTGAATAAGTTCTTTAAGCATGTAAATAGAATTTTAAATATTTTATGTAAACCTTTCTGTTTTCGTAAATATATACAAATATATAGTTAATATAAAAAAGCACGTATAGTTTTAAAGAGGGAATATGGTTTTTCAATTTTTTGTTTTGCATTTAATTTTGTCAGAAATAAATTTGAAACAGTATGCTAAATTTTACTAAAATCGGTTCATCATTTTAATAATTTACCTCGGAGAAACTAAGCGAGTTTAGTGTTAATGGATTTGAAGAATTCCTCTCAAATCTTCAACGGAATGAGAGAAAAGCAACTGCTATTAATAAATTATATATTACAATTATTAGTAAGTATGGTTACGAACAATTTCGAGTAATCACCATTAAATTTTACCTCACTAATTTCGAGACTCTGGAATAGATGATATGTCACATCCGATATGGAACCGCAATTTTCATTTCCACACCTTTAGTTTTTGATTTAGTATTATAAATGTATATTTATTTAAGTCTTGTATATTAAAAAAAAATATTTATTTATTTATTTTTATTTTTTTATTTTATAATCATTTATGCAATAAAATATTTATTATATAAATACATGAAATCGCAGCACTGGCTACTAGGCCTTCAGCCGCCTTATTAATAACTTAGGTACTATAATTGTGTTAGTTAGTTGCTAGTGTGTTAGATAGGAAAAAAAATAATAATAATTTAATTTTAACGTGAGTAAAGTGAGGCTTATATGAAATACATATGTATAGGGAGACACATACAATGTATGTATGAGGATCTGTAAGTATGTACTTTTAGCTGAACAATGTATGAAAAAACGACATGATTTTAGCAAAATCATTTCTTTCATTGCAAATAAAACGACGAGACTGTTGCGATAATAAAGTTTTTCTTAATGCAAAATAGTATTTATTAAATATTTGCTCGTTTACGTCCAATAGTATTTACACTTTTTTCTTACATAAGTACATAAATACATAAACATTTCTTGTTAATTCTATGTGATTATGTTTATACTAGATATGTACATATATGTATGTCTGTATATCTCCTACCACATACATTGCATCTAAAATTGCAAAATTACAAAAATATTATAAATTCTTTAACAAGGAGAATAGTTATGTTCATAATGAAAATTAGTGAATGTGTATGCATGACAACAATTTAGATGATCGATTTAGGAATTTTCATATATTTTAAATTTGCAAGCGTATGGCGTGCTACGTTAAAATTGAATTTTTACCAATAACTTTGTATGTGTATATCTGCATTATATTTACCTATTTCTATATACGTATATACATATGTAAAATTTAATACTACAACTTCTTCTTTGGCGCCAGATCCCAGATCGGATTAAGCTTTACGTTTAAGGCCCACCATACAGAGTGTAAAGAATATAACTATCCATACTGACATTACTATGAATCCATTGTACACTTGCCAATTTGTAATAGACCAGCCTTTCTCTATAATGTTTCGTGCTGATATAGATGGGATCGTAAACGGAAAGAATAAAACAATGTCTTGTAGAGATTTCGGCATTCCTTCCAGTGGCCATAGCAGTCCTTGTAATTAAGATAGATTTAAATAATTATTATTATACATAGCTATACATATGCACATACATATGTACATATGTACATTTTCTACTACTCACCACAAAGAATTATCATTGGATAAAATGCACCAGTAGCCACGAAATTCGCTTCTGTGTGCGATTTACAATACACCGATATAAGCAAACCTTTAAATTGTAAATTTTCATTTTAAAATATTACAAAATTTACAATAACATATGATAAGTGGGGTTTGCTTACCGAAAAGCATTCCACAAAAGGCTGTCATTGTCAATAGACCAATTAGTGTTGCTGTATCGCCTTTGTTGTAAGTGTCAAATACCAATCCAATATACATTATAACCTCAAAAGATTGGAATGCCATTATGATGAGCTGTGTGAGTAGATGCGCCCACAGCATTTCCATGGCGGATACCCCAGCCACCAGTGTGCGATCCCATACACCGTCCATACGCTCCGAAATGAAGACGGCGGCTGTCATCAATGTAGCCAAAAAGAACACCATACTGTTCATACAAAGAAATTTATATATGATTGGTAATTAGCAATATAATGTTGCACCGAAAAGTTTCAGCATTTTCGAATTGACAAACAAAGCCTAGAGACTTACGTCATGACAACACCAGGTGCCACATATTGCTGAAATTCTATATCAAATGAACCGTAAACGGGTTCCTGAAATTGTATAGGAATATTTCCCAAGCCAGCTGGTAGATTGCAATCAGCTAACACGTTTTTCACAAAAGAACCAAAACTATCACGTAATTTGCGTTCAATAAAGTATCCAATTTGTTGATCTTTCATACAAAAAAATATAATAAATTAAAGAAAAAAACATACATATATTATTTATCAGGTATAGTAAGGTTGTCAAAATAGATTGAAAAATATGTAAATAATTCAAAAATAATAATTTGAGAAGAGCATCTCGTTATAAACTAATTTTCTTTATAAGCTTAAGTTAACTAAATACGAAGCTTTGTGAATTATTTTTATTATATGTATGTATTTAGAGTTGCGTCTGCGGAAAGCTATTTACCCGTCATATCAATATGAACACTAAGCACGGAGTTTTCCACTGCGCCGTCAGCCGCGTAACGTCCCTCCTCCATTCGCACTCTCATTGATTCGGAGAAATTGCTGGGGAACATGATATAACCGAGGACTTCAGTGCGCTTGGCTGCATTATAAGCTTCTTCTTCTGTTTTGTAGTATACCTGGGCAAATATTGATATATTGTATGTATTTGTATGTTTGTTACTTGCTTTTTATTTTTGAAAATATTATTTGTATATTTAGCTAATTTTTCCAACTTTTGTTTGAAGTTTAATAAAAATATAGATAAATACATACTCTCTCAGCGATGTCATCACCCAACTCGGTTATATAACGACACGATATCTTTTTAAATTCGCACGTGTCATTGTGATTAAAAACAGTCCTTAAATTCTGATCAAAACATGTTGCATAATCATTTACTTCACCACTGACGATACCGAGTTTTAGATTTGTTGGTGTTTTGCCTATGGCTAAATAAAAGCAGGTGAGCTGGATTAGTGGGAAGAGCAGCATAAATATTATTCCACTGAAAATGGCACATAAAATTAAGATTAAAAACCAAACTTCTTAAATAGTATTAAATATAGATATACATATACAGGTTCTTTCCACTTACGATGGCTGTCGGAAAAGTTGAACAAAATTTTTTGTCATCAAAGCTTTAATGCGGCCGCGCGTCGTGAAAAATATTCGCTTTCTATTCTCGGTTTCTTGCTCTCGACAATGACCGCCTTGATCGTTTCGTTGCGTTTTGTTGTCGTTTTCATCGACCAATGGAAGCTTTTTGCACATGTCGTTGGGTTCTGGAGAGGTTGCGTCGATTACTTCCACAGAATGCATAATAGCCGGCGGTTGGGAGGTGTTAATCGTATTGGGCTGCACTATGTCTGAGTCACCTTGTTTTTGGCTCAATATTAGAAAGGCATCCTCTATAGAGTTGCACTCAAATTTTATCATTATATTTATTGGAGTATCTTCCGCCAATAGTACACCATTTCGCATTAATCCGATCTAAATCGAAATTTATTTATACATACATATATAATATATCTATATCGTTAAAGATTCAAATGAACTTACGCAATTGGCTTTTTTGGCCTCTTCTATATAATGTGTAGTAATGATCACAGCCATTTTGCTATTCCTAGTGCTTTCCACAAGAAAGTCCCATATTCTAGTGTAAAAAACGAAGTTTTATTAAAAAAATGCAAGGAAGAGGAAAATTTAGGTTCAGCCGAATATTATATACTTTCGAAATTTCTAAAATTAAAATGAAGAGATGTGTATAGTATTTTAGACTTTTAGACAAATTAAAACCGCATAGTTTCTACTAAATTTGTAGCTTATTTCGATACACAATTAAAGCATTTTCTTTCTCGACTACTTATATTTGAATATAAATTATTATAGCAATGTACCCAGTGACGAAATATTTGAAATATATAGTACATGGTATAATGATCTCACTCGAATACTTACTTTTCCCGTAGCATGGGATCTAAACCCACTGTCGGTTCGTCTAGTATCAGTAATTCTGGTTCGTGTATCATGGCGCATGCGAATGAGACTCGTCGCTGTTGGCCACCGCTGCAATTCTTTACAAGCTGCCTTGGTGGTGGTAATTGCAACAGTGAACGTAATATTTTGAATTTCTCCCGAATCTGTTCTTCCTTCAAACCATAAATGCGTCCAAAATAGAAGATAGTCTCTTTTACCGTCATCTCATCAACAAGAGCGATTTCCTGTTTAGTATACACATAAGCAAATTTGTGTGGACAAACTTATTGGAAAACAAGTAAGGAAGGGCTAAGTTCAGGTATAACCTATTATTTTAGGACTAGTTTTCACTCGACCATTCTAAGCCCAAAGATGCACCGCTATAAGAAAAACACGCTATCGCAATTTTATTAAGATAATTCACATATTGGCCGATATATGCGGAACAAAGTAACCCGAGAGTTCGAAAATTTGTAGGTATATGGGAGCTAAGGGAAGTATTGACTCGATTTAACCCATTTTTGAAACACAGACATACTTTTATTATACATATATCTCACCGAATTTTCGGTAAGAAACCCCTTGGGTTTAAATATTCGGTACTTAGAGGCTTGAACCGGATTTTTTGTCATATTGTGTCATATTCTAAAGGCATTATTCGTGCAAATTTTTATCTCGTTATATTAATTGCTTATTGATAACATACCAAATTTAGTTAAAATCGGTCGGACGGATCGAGATATTTGTTTTCACCTAAAAGTAGGCGGTGCCATACTTCATTTTCACACCGGTCCATTAAAGCCCTATTATACCGTCTCTCATGTAAAATTTAATGTCTCTGGCGTATTATTTATTGATTTGTCGCCCTTTAAATAGTTTTTAACAGTACCGTTATATCGGGAGTGAGCGGAGTTATCATCCATTTGTATACTGACAGTAAGAATTCTTGTAATATTTGCGTAAATTTGGTTGTTGTAGTTTTAGTAGTTCAGAAGTTTTTCGGTTAATGACGTATTGTGGACGTGGAAGGGATCCGATTACGTCCATCTACGAAACCGTATTTTTTTTACTAAGGAAGGCGTGTACTAAGTTTTATCAAGATATCTCAACTTTTACTCCAGTTACAACTTGGACGGACGGACAGACAGTTACCCGGATTTCAACTCGTCTCGTCATCCTTATCATTTATATACTTATATGTGTATACATAACCCTATATCTATCTCGATTAGTTTTGGATTATACCTACAACCGTTATGTGAACAAAACTATTATACTCTATATCTACATGTTGCAAGAATATAAGTATTTGAACATTTTGAAATGAAAAAACAAATTGGTAAAGAACATTGTAGATATGTAGGGCAATTTTGAGATAGGATTGGGAATGGTTATACAAAAAGCAATTTTATTACTAAATCTACAAAAGCTAACTTTAAAGGTAAAGATTGCAGTCTTAGAATGATATTCACCTGCGGCATATAGCCAATACGTGCACCTGGAATGCCACTGCCCGGTTGCCCAGGCTTCATGCCCAGGACTGTGACTTCACCGCTATTAAGCTGACGCTGGCCGACTAAACAAGAGAGTAGAGTAGTTTTACCGCAACCTGAAGCACCAAGAAGACCATATCTGTGAATCATAAAATAAAACAAAGATATACATACTTATAAACAAGGCCTTACACACTCAATTGGGTGATTGAAGTAAGTTAATCGTACTCACATTGAACCACGCATTACATTCATATTCAAGTAATTGAGAATAATTTTGGGATTTGATTTACTGCCATAGTATTTGTATCCGTTGCGTACCTCTACGGCCGCCATATTGAAGGAATTTATCGCTTATTTGTATTTATATTCGCTAAATTGCTAAATTCGGTTTATGCTATCTTATACTCGTACATATAGATGACTCGCTGGAATTATTGTTTTCGGACCAGAGTGAGCCAATTATATGTATGAGTATTATAAAAAAAACCTGTGGATATATAAATGTGCACGTAGCTGTGATGATGTTGGTATGCTGCTGGAGACGTTGACGTTTAAGTGGTGCTCACACTGGCTTTAGAATCATGGACGGCATAAATTATTCAGACCGTGTACAAACTGGAAAAATAACATACAAAACAGGAACATAATAAGAACTTGATGATAGCCAATAAGTCGTAAGAAATATACATAGTGTAGACACATAGATCTACATACACACAGATATATATCTATTTGCATATACCATATTTTGCTATTAAAATAGCAGCCAGTGCTTACGGCTCATTACATAATGAAATAAAAACAATTATAAATACGTACATATATTCACACATACATACATACATTTATGGAATCGTATTCAATTAAGTGAAGCTAAAAACTGCTTCTATTATAAATATAATTAATTATTTTGATAACTTTTCCCGAGATGACAATAGGCTTTAGTTAATCATATATTTTTATACTTTGAAAGCTTAATTTAAAACATTAATTGTTGCTGATTTAGCAAGAAGTGGTGTGTTTCGGTGGCACCAGGTCTTTTTGGAGGGCCGAGAAGAGGTCGCTGATGAAGACCGCTCTGGGAGACCTGCGACTTCGACACACATCGACAATGTGACTCGTGTGCGCAAAGTTTTGAACACAGACCGTCGACTAAGTATTCGTTAAAATCCCAGACAACGCCCCGGCTCACACCACCTTTCTTGTCAGCAGCTATCTAACTAAGGCCGACATCCCAACGCTTCCGCAGCCGCTCTACAGCCTCCGGACTTTCTTTGTTTCCTTGCCTGAAAAGGCTGATGAAAGGCAAGCATTTTGAGATGACAGAGGGGATCTAAGCAATGCTTGAAAATCGCGCTGCATCGACGCAGAAGGAGCCAATTTTGAAAGTTTTTAAAGAATCGTAACGATTGGTTCCATAAATTTTCTAAGTCGACTCAGTCCTATTACTTTCCGGACAAACCCTGTATATCTATCAAAATGGGAGAGCTTTTTTACTGACAACAATATTCTATATATTTGTGCTTAAAATAACCTCCATATAACAAACATATAATAAGTGTGACTTTACTCCATATATTAGGCGATGGTACCTTCTTGAAACGCGCTTTAAATCGGGTCTATGCAATCCACAACTCTCATATAATACATATGTGTACTGATTTTCGTCTAACAAATCTTTTACCGAATATGTCATTCGGTGTATGAGTCTATAACACGAAATTCTTGAATTGGCAATATAAGTATATAGAACTGTATATGTATAATTGCTTGAACTCTGATCCTCTGGTTGACGGTTTGCACTTTAAGGCATTTCCCTGGCTTTGATTCTTGCAAGGTGAAAAAGTATACAATTTTCGATTACACTCTAACTTAGCTCTTCCTTAGTTATTAAAATTTGCAAGCGTATCTAAGCTTTTGACGCGCTAAAAGTTGGCCCATCGTAACTTTTTTGTTAATAATTCATGATTAAGTTGCAATTATCTATTATTATTGTCTATTAAATTTGTTATCAAGAGTGTATTTGCATGCATTTGCAAAATTTAATACTCGTATTGTCCCACTCAAAATAGCAATTCAACTTCGAACAGATAATATAATCAACAAATATTTGGTCTTTGCCTAACTAGTTTTGCTCATGAATATTATTTTGCAAAACTATAAGCTCGACTAGTGCAATTGAGTTTTAGAATAAATAATGAAAACATATACATACATAGATGCAAATATATCCTACGTAGTTTCTGTTCTTTTTATTCTTCAACAATTAATATTCCAAATGCATTCATTCGAGGAATCGCTCATTCTATGCGTACCTCTATATGTACGTCAAAATGTTATATAATAAATATAAACATTTTAAATATATATGTATTTATATGTACATGTGTATATGCAAGTTAGTGCTAATACTGTTGTATATATGTAAGTGGGTAATGCCTCTCCGAAGTACAAATAATTTGTTTAATAAACTTTAAACAGACGAACATTGGTATTTCATTAGTTCAAACACTTAAATAAATGCAACTAAAAGTGCATTTGTAAATTTTTGCTAACTTATGCATATAGACGAACAGCATACTTAGTATATGAGTTTCTATGACGCCATTGAAAAATAATTAATTTAGAACTTTTCTTTCAGCAGGAAATTTATTGCTCGTAGGCGGGTTTCGGTTGAAGTTCTATTGAGCAAACATATAAGTTAACGATTTATCGCCAATAATAGTTAAAATATTCTTAAAAAACCAAATTATACAATGGTATAAAAGATTTGTTCAACTAATTATTGCTTGTGATATATTACTTCGGTAAAAATTTGTATAACTTGAAGAGAGTATATTAAGTTTTCCACACGCAGAAGCTGAGTCGGACTGTAAATACTTCTGTGATCAGATTGAAATTTTTAATTTTTAAATTTTTGTTTTTTGTAAGTTGGTAGTATTGTTAGTGACATCTATGCTAAATTTGACGTCAAAATATTCATTAGTATTTGAGATACGCGTCGTTTTGCGAGGCTCTAAAAGTGAATTTTTCGATTTTTACTATGTCTGAATTTATTGAACAAAGAACTGCTATGCACCATCATTTTGCCACATTTTCAACTAATATCGTGCCGCAACCATCGCATTCGCCTGATTTACCTTCGTGTAACTTCTGGCTTATTCAGCAAATTCACTTGACTACTCCGGGGACACCGTTTTGTCTCAATTGAGGATATAAACAAGCTAAATTGAAGAAGGCTCTGATGGCCATCACGACGAAGAATTTTTCCAAGTGCTATGATGACTGGAAAATTCGTTGGCATAAGTGTATTGCTGCGGGAGGGGACTACTTTGAAAGAGATGAAATTGATAAAATTCACCTTTCAATTTGATCACAGTATCACGCGGTCTAATCCCTCAGTTTTTGAGTTAGTGATCGGAAATTTTTTTATAGATCTTATAGAAAGAGTAATTGCTAATTTTGTTTTCTTAGGAGATTTCTAGGAATTGGTTGCAAGCCTGTTTATTTTTTCCACTTTTAATTGTAGAATAACGAATGTTTTTGAACTGCTCTGGTGAAAGATTGTGCAAATAGTTTAAAAGTAAATGTTTTAACTACTAAAAATGTTGGCAGTTAAGAGTTCGAGATTTTAATAACTATGACTTTGATTAGAGTAATAACGGTACACAATAAACAGTTTATTAGATGCCATTTACCTACATATGGTATGCATATACCTAAAGTTAATAGCTAGCTATTTTATAAACCAAAACAAATTCGACACTGGCATTAATTTTCCGCTCATCAATTAACATTTTTTTATTCAATTGGTTTTGTTGCACATATGGACATACATACATATGTATAATGCATGTATTTACATATGTATGCATGTGTGTGAGTTTCATAGCAGTTCTTATGTTCATAAAAAATAATTAGTGTCATGGATATAAGTATGCATGTGCACAAATACCTAGCGACATACATATACACGCTCAGCCAGAAGATCGTTAAGTGGAAATTGTGAGTTTGTCTTTGGCTATTTATTTTGCACTCTTATAAAGCGGTCGCTTGTCTAAATGACAAAATCAACAAAAAACTGTAGCGCTAATAAACTACTTCTGGTTTTACCAATCGCTGTTGCTCTCTGTCAGCTGGTGTACACAACGTCGCTCCAACGCGCCAAACCACGCTCATTCGGCTGCGTCGTGGTACATTTTCGACATTTCATAGTATTGCATAAAACTCGATGGTGGAGCCGGCACGGCAGCGCATTGCTGATATTACAAACCTGCTGCCAACCTTGGATGGTTCATTTATTTTTTACTTCAGACCATCCAGTCCATTTACCTGTTGCGATGCATCCACATTCACATGATACATGTGTACATATGTATGTATGTATGTGGATGCGCTTGCGCACGTACAAAGTGTATTACAATTTGAGACTTATGATACCCTTTAATTTTTTTTAAATATATGTGTATAATCGCTGGTTGCTTATTTTAGTTTTATTACAACGAATTTTTGTAATGCCTGCATGTTATTGAATGCCATTCAATACCGCAGTCTCTTATGGGTTAATTGCTTTTGCAGTCTGCGTCTCTTCGTAGTTAAACTAGTTTTTTTGTTTGTAAGTTGACCTCGTAACTCTCTTTTACATTAAACGACGCACCAAAGGCAGTCGGCCGTCTTTTCGCATATTTCCTATGTGCATATGCACATGCGTCCATAAATAAATGAAGTGTTTGACTTTGTAAGTGAATATTTACGTTCAAATATTCATTTGCATTCGCCTTTCGGTTTCGGTTTACTTCACTTTGATTGCTTCATTTTCTTGGGGGTTAATGTATTAGTTCTATTGCGTTTGTTGTAACACCGTTCGTCGAGAGTTTTTGTGCATAGCGTATGTTTTTGCTTTTGTAAACAAGAAATGAAAAATCGGAATGGTGTTTGCTAGGGGGTCTAGGCATGAAAATTATTCAACTTGATTTTAGTTAAAATAGTAATTAAGTAAGTAATGACTTAAATCGTAAAAATGTATGTATGTATGTATATATTCGCACATATGTTAAAATGTACGCACATATGTATGCATATGTATGTATATAATGCATACTATGAGGTTTTAGTAATAACATACATACATACACTTGAGCAAATATTTGGGTTAATATTTGTATTTGCACTGAATTGGGGGTTTCCAACTACGTACTTTATTACACAAATGAACATACATTGTGACAAAACTGTAAATAAAACGCAAAATAGTTAATTATTAATTAATATTTATTTTTGGTCTCTTCAAAGTAATCCCCACCAGATGTACACCTTTGCCAACGATTTTTCAGTCCTTGAAACACTTTTCATAAGCACTTTTTGCGATAGCCATCAACTTTTTCTGCGAATTTTGTTTCATCTCTTCGATCGGCTGAAAAGGAGCTCCACGCAGCGGCAAAATCAGTTTGGGGAACAAGAAAAAATCGCACGGAGCCAAAATTGGTGAGCACGGTGGTTAATGGATGGTATTCATTGCCTTTTTGGCTTTAAATTCGGTCACAATCGTTATTGACCGTCTGTCCTTCCGTAACAAATATATGGTGCACCAAACTACGAATATCAAAAAAAACAATGAGCATTACCTTGATTTTTGAGCGGCTTTGGCGTGTTTTTTTTTTGGTTTTGATCAAATTCATAAACCCATGTCTCATCGACAGTTATAATGCTCTCCATGAATGTGGGATCTTAATTCGCACGATCAAGCATGTCAAAAGAGATCTGTTTACGGTATTCTTTTTGAAAAAATTCGAATCGAAGAGAGAAAGCGTTCCATCCCCATAATATCCACCAAAATCATTCGAACGAACTCGCGAGAGTTGTCGAGCTCTCTTGTCATCTCTGACAATGGCTTGACGATTTTCAAGCACCATATCCTTTATTTTAATATTTTCATCAGTTGAAGAGGTCGAATGTCATCCAGAACGGAGCATGTTTTCAATGATCTCCCGATCGTCTTTGAAGGCTTTGTACCAAAACTGAATCACCGTAAGCCTTTTCCAACATTTGCTAACATTTACCAGGGGAATTTAATTACTATTTTTGGGTGCTTTTTTGTCATAATTTATGTATAGTGTATAGACTTAATGACATCTAAATTCATGCTAAACGCTTGGTTGAGCTTATAGTTCAATTTGATTTACAATTTATATTAAGCTTTCGTAAGTTTTGGTGTTGGTCAGCACAAGAATCGTTTTCCCAATGTCTGGTTAGTCAGTTAAGTTTTTGTTAACTTAACCAATACTCCTTCTATTGGTAAATAACTATTTTTTTATTTTCATTATTTACATTGTTTCCAAATTTCAGACATACATAGGTTAGGTTAGGTTCAGGGATCTCACCTGGACATTTAAAGAACGCTGATCCGTGATGGTACCTAAAAAACTCTTGTATTCTGGATCATAAGATGATTATAAATCGACGAAGCGCTTCGAACTTTCCACAAATTTTGTTGAGACGGCTGATGTCAGTTTCGGTTATGAATTCTGGTTTGCCGAAAGTAAGACTACTGAGAAGTTTCAGCCTTTTTCTTCGACCGGTCCATTGGATCGGTAAGAATAGAATATATAATAAGTACTTTTCTATGGTGGTAAAGTTGATCACCGAGGTTGATTTGAAAAAATAATATTATTATTGCTTCACATTTTTATGGTGGTACAAAAATATAGAAAATACTTTTAACATTTTTGATATGTGATATACCAGAAATAAAATTCGTGCATGTTTGAAATAGCAATATCGTTTTAAAAATAGACTCATATTAAGTCAGCAGCTCTAGTTCATACGCTTCCCGGTAGACTTTAGACTTTACCCTTGATTATGATCTTACAACGTATAATGTATTTTTATGAGAAACTAAGGGATTATTTTACAGGCAATAACATCTCTCTTATGTATCTATAATTGCACGAGGCTGCAAAAACCAGAAAACTGCTCAAAAGTTGATGTCTATATTATTTTGCGATTTACGATTTCTGTCAAAAATTTAGCAATGCTATCAAATACTTCCAATATTTTTGTTTCCAAATATGTAAACTCGAGGTTTTTATCTGAGTTCTAAAGTAAACTGTTTTCAGCAAAACAAAATCATGTTAAAGTATCCAAAGCAAGTATAGTATGTACATATGTATATAATTTTATACTTTCCGCAAGGAGTATAGGTGTATGAACAGCGGTTTGTAATGGGTGAACAATTAAATAAAATGGCCTCCAAATAAGAAGTAAAAGGTCTTAATTTTTACTAAAATCTATGTTTCAAAAAAATTAAGGTCAAATCAAAAGATGCACCGCTTATACTACAAATACATTTGTACGATCGAACGTATGAAAAAGGTGTGTAGTATGTCTCTAGAAACACATCAACACACATACTCCAAGGTCAGTTAGCTCTATTGTGCTTGTGTAACTGCAATTACGAAGGAAACCGCCATAAACAAACAACAACAAAAATATTTAAATGCGTGTTTAATAATTTCTCATCAAATTGCATTGAATTTTTGAGCGTACGCAAATCAATCTAGGTATTCAAATTTTACGATATTCACTTTGTCGAGGTGGGCCGCAGGTACATGTTTGGTTAAAAAGTGATTAAGATACGTCACAGTCGTTATTATTAATCATATTTCCCACTTACTGACATGGAACAACACGAATGCACGTAAGGATTATCTTTGCAAAATCATACATATCGGTATATGTATGTATGTATGTATGTATGTATGTATATATGTAGTTATACGCTCAGTCATTGCAACGAAAATCACCTCACATGCGATAAATCAAATGACAGCTCAACAATTGTTCATGTTGGATGACAAATTTAAAAATTATCTTCTAGTTTATTTATTTAATTATTGTATTTTGTGAATCTTTTTCGAAACGCTTCCAGAACAACAAATAGCAACCTGTACTGATGCCCCAATACGCCTCTTAAGCGATTACTGGTATGAGTTAGTACATAAATAAAATCGCAAAAAAAAAAAAATAAAATAAACAAAGAAACAACCAAAGTTATATAAACAAAGTGGATTGCAAGCAACGTGTTTGCTTTAGCAACTGAGATAGGATTGGTAAAATTGTGCTCGACTAGTATGTGGAACTGACAGTTGAGTCGGCTGCATGCTACTTATGTGGCATGAACAACGTCACAATACGCTGAGCAACCGTATGGAGTTCGCATATTACTCAATATGGCTCTACTGCAGAGTGTGGATTGTGGTTAGTGGCGCGCTGCCGTTGCAGCGAATGTTCGTATTGATATTGCCAAAGTAGTTGTGGTGAATGATTGCTGACTGCTTCTGTATGGTGGAAGGCAATGGTCGTGGAAGACAAGTGCTTTTGAAGCATTGAATTACCCGGATTATTGTTTATCAAAGGTGCGTTCCAATAATAAAGATAATAAATGTTTTGAAGAAAATATCGCTACGACTGGATAAATAATGATAACTCTTTCTAACGAAATTCTCTTAGTTTTTTAACCGTTAATATATGGTATACAAAATGCTTCAAACTTTTTTGAATATATTTATATATTCTCAATTAATGAATATACCCAAATAATAATTTTTAATTTAAGGGAGATATTCACTATTTCCAAAAACGGTACTAAACTGCTACATTAATTGCGGTCTTCACCGACTTTAAATATTAAAAAATATTATAAGTGTGTACCAGGTATTGACTATACATTGACTTACGATTGTTAATAATTAAATTTTATACTATTTTGCTTAATCGTCAGGTAATTTTGGGTCCTCCGAAATTTTATTTGTCATACAATCAAAAAAATTGAGAAATATACAATAGCATATTCGAATAAAAATATCAATAATGATTTGAGTTACAACTGCAGCCAATTTGAAAAAAGTAGTTTTGAAAAAGGTTTAAAGATAAACTGATTGAGCTTATTGAACTGAGAGGCCAAACTTTAGAAAGCTGTAACTCAAAAAAAGTTGAAATATTAAATTAAAATTTTATTATGATCTCTTTAAAGCTATATACTACCGAAATAGGAAAAAACCAAAAAAAATGTTTTCGAATTATTTCACTAGGTGTTCCCCCATAAGATAATTAGTTTCATTAATATCTTTTTTCAAAAAGCTTGGCAAAATTATTTGACAAGATTTCCTTTATTATGAATTCAGTATGACGAGCAAATTCACAAACTATGGGTCTACTGAACAATTGGGATATTCTGAAATGTGACCGATTTTAGTTTTTATTCCATCGATTTTGGCTTTTGAAAAATCTTCTTAACTATATACATGATTCCAGCAACTTAAAGAAACTACAAATTCAACAACTTAGACTGGGCATATGTAGTCGTTAAAGTGATGCATTTTGTTTATCAATTTTTATTAAAAGCTAATGTTTTGTTAGGAGCTGATTTTTTCCAAATAAAGTCACGAATTTATATACAGTTATAACATTAATTGCTAAAATAAAAGCACTCTTCATACTGTTTATCCTGGAATACACCCTTGTTGTTTATTTATTTACACTTGTGGTTTATTTTTGGTCGCCTCAACTAACATATAAGGAAGTCAAACGTCATACATATGGTGTACACATATATACAAACTTGCACATATACATGTCTACACAAATGTCCATTCACTTGCTTTGATTGCGAATGGAACAGACAACAGTTGTTAAATGGATTTTTCCTGTTGGCAATTAATGTTAGCATTGTAGAGCTTCAATGACAAAACAGCTGCAAAATCCTGAACTCACATACACATTTACACGCATTATAGGAAACTGAAAAGTTGACAACCATCAGAATATAATTACCAGAATATGAAAATAACAGTTTATATAGTATGTATATGTATTTTCATGGAATGCAAATCTGACATATCCTTAATTGTAATTTGTTGATATATAAAACTTTCTGAGAGCATTGTAAGTGGACGTATTTTATAAGTATTTATAATTAAATTCAGCTTTTGCACAAGTTTTACCCAATAATTGTGGAACATAATACAGTTTCATTTGACTTGCTCAACAAACAACCACTATGTGCACATTTGTAGGTATCTATGTACGCAAGTGGGCTTGTGGCTAGCAACACTAACATTGTAAAAGAAACAGCAACTTGCCGCAGCAACACACACTCACACATTTTTATGGAAAAATTAACACATTTTGTAATGTTTGCTATTCCACTTTTTCAACATGTGCACGTAATTTTTGGTTAATCAGTAATTCGAAGCACAAATAGCAGCACCAGCACTAGCACATAGTAAATACGAAATCACTAACTCATAACATACATATGTATGTATGTATGCAGTTTGTGTCTTAAGTCTTTTGTTCCAGCGGCGCTTTGCCATCTACAATCAGTCTAAAAATTAGAGCCTTAGAAATGCGCTAAAATGCAACGAGAGTTTTTAAATTGATTTCTCAGTTTAGAAAAAAAATTAAAATGCAATTGTATTTCCTTCACCACACTATATTTTCGTATGTTACTGTTATTTATCATAACAAAACTGATTATTTTCAACAGTTTATTGAAAAACTTTTGTTTGTCTCAAATATGTAGATTCATATTTTTTCGCATACCATAAAACCAGATGATTTAGCAATTCCTTCACTTCCTTCACACCAACAAAAAACTACAACGGTTGCGATTGCGCACCGTGCCAAACTTCGCGTATCAGAGACAATTCGTAACTAAAACCAAGCGATCGCGCAAACGACTGCCAAACCGTGGCAAAATCTGTTGTTCAATCACCATACTGCTTCCACTTAGCGAAAAAGCGCACTCGTAAACCCATATACTTATCTACATACGAATCCATGTGGTATCTACAAATAGATGTATGTGTGCATATGCACATGTGTATACAAACGTCCACGTTTTACTCACTCTCAATAGCGAACAGTAAGTCATAGGAGTAAACTAATAAAAGTATTGCATTATCCATGAAGACGACATCGTGGAAACAGCAGTGCAAAATATAAATAAAACCCCATACCAACGCACGTACATGGTTTATAGTGGGAGTGAAGAAATATGTAGATGTTAAAAAAATATTAAAAAATTGTGAGACATATGTATATTGCCGGTAAAGTTATACTGCATTTAAAAATTTATGGGGCAAAAATGCGCATTAAATTTAAGAATACATTTTATATACATATGTATGTGTATCAACTGATCTCATATGACTCTTACTGATATACACACATATGTACTTATGAACATTAGCAAGTTTCTGAAGTTAAAAAGTCTGCATTCAGGGGTTATATCCACTTGCGAGGCAGAAAAAAGCGTTTTTTTGTGAATTTTTCCAAAGAGGCATTTTATTTTATACATTAATGGAAAAAATGTACTTAAACAGAATTTAATGTACTTTAACAACCAGCGGTTTATTTAAAAAAAAAAATATTGGATCCCCTAGCTCCTGTGGATGATCTGCGGAGAGACGTCCAAAAAAAGTGCTTGGCGGTGAGCAAGATATCTCTGGTCCAAATTATCTGAAAACCAAAAACCAAAAATATTTAGTTTTGTGATAAATAAATGCAGGTAATGATCGAAGGTCTAGTCAAAATTTTGATTTTTAACAAAATGGCGGCTGTTCAAAAAAAAATTCAGTTTTTCATGAAAATTTTTCACTCCAAAGTAGCTTAAAAAATCGAAATTATTGTCCAAAACCTTATTCCTTCGATCGTTACCTGAAAATTATATCTTAGTAAGTCGTGTAAAAATTTCAGACCGATCGGTTCAGCCATTTCTGTGAAATCTTGCTCACCGACTTTGAAACACCGTTTCGAGAAAAACGAGTTTAAAGTTTTGAAAGCATGTAGTCGGCACACCTTCACTAATGTGTCTATAACTTCGAAAATATCGGATCGACTTGAAATTTTGTGTGTGTATACTCAGATATATATATGTATGTATATATTAAGAAAATGCAAACAAAAAAAATCGATTTTTTGAAAATAATTGTATATAACTCCTTCACAGACCAATAAAAGTGCAGATTAAAGCATGAAATGTTAGAACTTAAGGATTAAAACAATACATTTACACAGACACAAACATCTGAAAAGGTCAGAGTTCGAAATTCGTGCTCTAAATAGAAACACAGATGCATATTTTGGTGTAAAATACAAACGCATCCTCATACATATTTATATTGTTGGCTAAACGAAATAAATTTGCGCAAAAATAGCTAAATAACATAAAAAATGTTTTTCTGCTATTGGGGTCAACGAGTAGTATATTGCCAATCCTATGTTAATTTGTTAAACAAACTTTGAAGTTTTTGCCGATTTCAGTGTCGTTGACTTTACATGCTTTTATATTAAAAAAACCGATTTCGATAGGGAAGATTAACTGGAGTAATATTCGAAAAGCGTCATAAAAGTGTTTACTACTTCCAAAAAAAATTTTATTATTTTATGTAAATTAAAATATTATTGAATTTTAAACCCAGTACATAGTCAACTGATTTGACGGTATTAACTTTTACTGCAATATTGTTTAATTTGAATTAGGTATTCGAGCATTTGAGAACATTATTCTTTTCTTATAATTAAGTCCATATACAAATGCTTAAGCCAATTAGATGCTAATTAGAAAGAAAGAAAATAACACGGTTAAGTAAATATGTATATGGCTAGCAATATTCAATTACAATAAGCAAAAGTAAAAGTGTATTTGTATTTCTGTTGATTTTTTAATTTAACCCAAGTTAGTGTATCCTTTTCTACCAATTCAATATAGTTCTATTTTAACTAGTCTTAAAGCAACCAGTATACAAGTAATTTCCTACAGAAACTAGCAGCAATTTCCACTGCTGCTATTCACCTGTCTTACATGCACATATGTACGTATGTTTGTAAAAATATATATGATTTTATACATATATGCACATATTTATGCTCTTTTGCTCCAACACCATTTCGGGCTTTTTTGTTTTCAAAAGAGGGAATAAAATTTACATTAAAATACAACAACGAACGCATACACCTCCTAAACTGTAGGGATCCATGCTTATTTTTCACTCGCTTAAATTTATGTAAATATTGAATGAATACTATTCACTTTGTCCATATGTCTTTACTCTTCATTTCAAGGTTAGCTTTCTTTAACAATAATGTTGGCTTGGTTACATCATTTTCGGTCGTCGATAGAGGTGACCTTGAAACCGAATTCTTTGCATAACCATTTCGTACAGTGTTATGATTTCGTTGATATTCATTTTGTGGTTAATATGCTTAAATATTATACGAATAATTATTGTAATGTAATCTGTTAATTATTGTTATGAATTAAAATTGAACACATATCAATTCGAGCACATACAACTGCCAATTGATGACGAAAATTTAAGGGATAGTATTATGAAATATTAAAAAACTCAAATGTTCCCAAAATTTTAAATTTTATTAGACATTGCGTGGGGCTTAAATATTTCTTGGCCAAACAGGAAATCTCCAACAATGCAGATTTTCAAATAGGAACTCTACGCTAATTGCCTTAACTACGTTGACGCAAATCAGGGTGATTTAAAAACACATCATAACTTACTGCAGGACTCAAATACAAAATATTTCGAATGTACTTATGTATACTTCAGAAATTTTAAGCTCATTCAACACATAGTGTCGGAGGTATGAAGAACGTATTTGTAAAATTTGTTTAATTTAGTGTAATACACTGTAAAAACTTTCAATGCGTTTTTCTCGATATACAGTCAGTGAAAAAAATTTCCCGCAGCGGTTGGATTGATCGGCTTGAAATTTTCATACGACCTTCTTAGATGTATATATTTGTCAGTTAATGATCGAATAAATAACATTTTTGACAATAATTTCGCTTTTTTGAGAAGGTGCATTTTGCCAAAAATCAAAATTTCATTAGCCCTTCAATCGTTTTCTGTATTCATCTAAAATAATCATATTTTTTACGGTTTTATAGTTTCTGATAATTTTAAGTTGAAAATTCTTGCCCTGCGTCAGACACCTTTCTTCGTAGGTGCCGAGTTGACAGTCCTTGGTCGAATAAAAATCCTGGTTCGGTCACTTAGACCCGACTGCGTGGAAACGAAGGTTGCCTGCCGTTAGCGGATGGTACTTCGATCTCCAGAAATTGAAGATTCGAAATGTTTTCAAAACGAATCATCGATTATCAAGGTACAATTAAGGCTTTAAGGCTTTAAGTATTTATTTATAATTTTTTTTATTTATTTATTAAATAAAATTCGTCTTTAAAATAAATTCACAAAAAAAGCGTAGTTGCACTTGTGGATATAACTCCCTAATGAGCGAGTATGAAAACTCTTGCTCCTCCATATCTGATAAGAAACGAGAGAAGATCGATGTATCGTTCAACAAACTTATGTATCAGTTTGGAATAGTCCTTCTTATGAGATGTGATACTGTAATTGAAATTGATTTTCAGTGCAGTATTAAATTACTGATTTTTCAGCTGACAACTATGTATGTATTTGCATGTGATTTCATGATTGTTAAGTTCAAATTCGTGACCACCATTTCCATTTATACATACATATGTACATTCATTCATTCAAGTAGCTGCATACATACATATGTAGAATAAATCGATCTACATACCTATTATAGCTAACAGGATGATTGTTTTAATATGACATTTCCATGCAAGCTTTAACTCAAATCGCTACTGCAGGAATTAATTGTAAATTTAGAAATTTAAATTTGCACAAATACTGATTCCTTCCCCGACTGATAACCCATATGCATATGTATGTACATTAGCTCAAAATACATTCGTATATAGTTTTACTTCATAGATTTTTATATGCTTTTGTTCGTACACACTTACATACATACATAAGTACATACATATGTATGCATGTGAAAGAGTCCGAATAAATCATTTAGAAGTTAAACTTCGACAGCCAGATAAACAGTCTCATTTGTACAATATTTTAGAAATGTATTTCTACTTGAAATTTGTTGCAAATTTACATTGCAGCTTTATGGACTCTAAATAAATACCAAATAGTTGTAAATACATATATACATATATGTATAAATTTGTATTAACATACATAAGTGCTAAATGACATGTGACAGTAGAAACTGATATTTGCAAAATTACTAAGAAATATGGCAACACTTAAACTAACAGCTGCGGAAATTTGGCGCGTATGTCGAATCGGCTTTACAAATTCTAGGCTTGGTAATCATAATTTTTCATATAAAATTGCTTATATTTATATACATCAATGCAAATCAAGCATTTTAAATAAGTATAAAAAGTGAATTCGAAATTGCATATTGCAAAAGGAACGAAATATGCGTTCCGAGCAAAAACAAAATAACGCGGCCAATGTAGAAACACGTAGCAATTCGGCAAAAGAAGCTGATACTTCTTTTGGATATTCCGTAGAAAGTATTAAAGGTGTTAATAGCAATAAAAACACTTTTGATAAAAAGCTCAAAAGAATGAAAAGTGAAAAGTGTAATTTTATTAATAAACGAGAAAACTATGAGCCTCGTTTGTCGACACCAACAACAACCAGATTCTCGGACAATGAGGGAAAAAGAAAAGATACATCAACGTGTATTGGTTCAGGCAATAGATTGTCTTCGTCTACGCCACGCAGTGAGTTCATAGTTTATGCAAAAAAATTTTCACTATGATAACATTTCGTTATTGTATTTGTTAAGGAAAACGCAACATGTTAGCCAATTTATATTCGGACTTGAGCCCTAAATATATTGGATTTACGACACCTCCATCATCGTCAACAGTTCCCATAACTGGCAGCGAAAGCGATGGTGGTCTTCAAACTAGAAGTTCTCGGCATCGTAAATTACTTGTATATGTTCCCAGTCCAGAGGTAGGAGGAGGTAGCGATAGTGAAATCTTGTCTGATTCGTCTAAAGCACTCTTAGGCTGCGTCAGACGAGCGGGAAATCAATCAGTAACACCGTCCCCGAATAGATTGTCAGCACGCAAAAAATTTGAGAGTCCCATTGATAAATTATTAGCACGGAATGGTTCAGTTGTGTTAAATGATATTAGTAAAGAAAAAATAGTGAGAAACTTAGATGTAAGTCCAAACACTAAATTAAATAACGATATAACTGAAAGTAAACCTGCACTTTCAAGAAATAATGAAATACTTACTGATCTTCGTTGCGAAAATAATAATAATTCGCCTGATTTGGTAAATCTGCCGCAAAAGCAAATAAACAATATCATTAATTGCTTAATAACTGAAAGCAATGAAGAGTATAATGAACAAGAAACAACACATATCGCTGATTTAATAAAAAAGGAATCCGCAAGTGTTGTAAATAATGCAGAATCAGATATTGATAACTCTTCCAAAGGTGGAAATTGTGAGTTTGGTGAAGACAATTTGGAAACCTCTACAACAGAACTTCATTCTCCGGACAATTTCAATAATCCAACAGCAGAAGTAAAAATCGAAAATTATAGCTTTGATAAAATCACAGAATGCAAACTGGAAATCGTTGAAAGTCCCATAGACGATGCAGAGGCAGAGTTACGGTACGATTTAGAGGAAGGAGAGAGCGGCGAGTCCATGATATTAAGCAACGTCGTTGGTTTAAGTGCGAAATCACCTTCGGCAACTAGTTTAGATAGCGCTAAAGGCTCTTCTGTGGTAACGGGAATGGATTGGATGACATTTTCGACAGGAGATATATTTTGGGGACAAATATATTCTTACTGCTATTGGCCTTGCATAGTATGTCCGGATCCCGATGGTAGGACGTTATCATCTGAACGCAATGTGCGTAATGGCGAAGAATATGTATTAGTTCATGTACGCTTCTTTGCTGATAGCGGTCGGAGGAATTGGGTAAAACGTGAAAACCTCATCCCATATACCGATCTAGAAAATTACAAGCAACATATGCGTGAAATACGCAAAAAATATGGCAAGAAGAGTCTAAAATATAAGGTACTTTTACCAAAGCCAAGTAAAGTAATGATCTGGCGTGAAGCAATAAAAGAAGCAAATAAAGTCTCTGAAATCGTATACGAGGACAGGTTAACAAAGTTTTTTGAAATTTACGAGCATAAAAAGTAAGTGAAATTGAAATTACTTAGCAACATTATTTTATTTTTTCTTTTACTGACAACTAATAATAATTTTTAGTTAATATTGCTAATAAAAAATACATTCATAAATACACATATTGTAAACATTTTAAATTTTTGTATTTTTTTCAATAAATAATATTTTTTTAGAGTCTTGCAAAAAATACAAAGAAAACAACGAAAATTGAGCACGGACAACAATAGTAGAACTGATAGTTTAAGTCACGATCCTATGGAAAGTTTGATAGTAAAAAATCCTTTGGCTTCGGGAAAACGCGATCGTTCAGTTTCGCCTTACAGTCCCGCCTATTCACCGCTAAAGCCAGTATCGAAAACAAAGCGACGAAAATTAAGTGATGCTTCTACACAACCGCAGCAAACTACAGAGAACTCAGGTGAAGATGATAACGAGACTAATGAAAACTCTAATAATAATGCTGGTACTGTGCAAGTTAAAGAAACCGAAACTAACACTATGGAAAAATTTGCTGCGTTGCATAAAATGGAAATGGGTAACAGCGAATATAGGAAGTTTTACAATGCTATGAGAGAATTCGTATTGGAAGATAATATAGACGAATCTTTGGAAAGAAGCTTAATGGTTGCATCACGGAACATTTGGGCATTAAAGCAGATTAATATACATCAAATAAAACGGCGATTGCTGGCAGGAAGTAGTGAGCATGAGCTTGGCTCTAGTCTTGTTGAAAATGGTAGTGGAGAAGGTGCTGTCAAGCGGCTTTCGAATAGATTAAAAACTTTGAAACATCGTCATAGTTTACCAACCAAAATGAATAATGTATTCGAATTGGAACCGCAAGGGAAACAACAAGAAGAAGAAGGTGAAGTTCAAGCAGTTGATAACAAACCCAAACGTCAATTGAACCGACCTATTGAAGAAGTTATCGATGATATTTTCAACTTAGATAACAAGTATTTATTTCGAGGATTAGCTCGTGATCCTGTTTGTAAGTACTGTCTTCATCCCGGTGGTCCATTGGTCAGATGTGCCAAAGGTTGTCAGACTTGGTTGCATGCTGATTGTATTGGAAAAGATCCAACAGCATTAAAAAAAACGCGTGGTCGTCGAAAATCAAATATAAATGTAAGGCGGAGTTCTTCTAAATTATCCGTTGATATGAAAGCGTCATTTGAAAATCCAATAGCTCCAATAAATAACGACCAGGAAATTGCTGGCACCTCATCATCATTAAACAATTACCATGTTACTGCTGACGGAGCTGTTGATGATCACATCCTTAAAGTAAATCTGGAAGTAATTTGCGATTCCTGTGCGATAGGAAAGCCCCCTGTTTGTGCTGTATGCAAAGAAGACAATTCATCAGATTCAAACAAGGAAGAATTAATTTTATGTAACATGCCTCATTGTTCGAAAGTTTTCCATACTGCTTGTTGTAGATATTGGCCACAAGCAAAGTTCACCAAATCGAAAAATAAGATTGAATCTTTTCGCTGCCCATCCCATGTTTGTCACACTTGTGTTTCAGATGATCCCAAAGGTAAATTTCAGCATTTAAGTAACTCGAAACTTACAAAATGTGTGAAATGCCCTGCTAGTTATCATATGGATTCAACTTGCATACCTGCCGGTTCTCAAATACTGACAGCAGCGCATATAATATGCCCTCGTCATAGTATATCAAGTAAATCAGATGGGCATGTGAACGTCAGTTGGTGTTTCATTTGCGTAGGAGGCGGTCAGGTTATCTGTTGTGAAACTTGTCCAACCGCTGTGCACGCCAAATGTTTAAATATCCCCCTTGATCCAAGTGAAGGTTACATATGTGAGGAGTGTGAGTCTGGTCGTCTGCCATTGTATGGGGAAATGGTATGGGCTAAATTCAATTCGTTCCGATGGTGGCCAGCTATAATACTGCCACCAACAGAAATACCACAAAATATCAGACGAAAGGCACATAACCCAAATGATTTTGTAGTTCGTTTTTTTGGAACACATGACCATGGTTGGATCTCTCGGCGTCGCGTTTATCTTTATTTGGAGGGTGACAGTTCAGAACCGCCGAAAACAAAATCAAGTAATATTCTTTTAAATTGATATTAGATAAAAATAATATTTTTATAACTCGTATTTTAGGTTTGGATCAGAGTTATAATCGCGGCGTAGAAGAAGCGAAACGTATATATGAAATTATAAAATCGAAGAAGATGGCACAACGCCTTTCAAATGAAAATAAAGAGAAGTTACATCCACAACCATATGTGCGGATTAAAGCTAATCGGGCCGTTCATCCGGTAAAACTGCACATAGATTTGGAAAAGGTCAATAAATGTGAATGCAGAAGTTACGATGAGAATCCATGTGGGCCGAATTCAAATTGCTTGAATCGTGTTCTATATCATGAGTGCAATCCAAAGTTGTGTCCAGCGGGCGAACGTTGTCAAAACCAAATGTTCGAATCAAGATTATCACCACGGCTAGATGTTGTCTATCTGAAAGAGCGTGGTTTCGGGCTGGTGTGTAGAGAACCCATAAATGCGGGAGATTTTATTATTGAGTACGTTGGTGAAATCATCGATGATAATGAGTTTAAGCAACGAATATCTCAAAAGTCTTTGGATCGTGATGAAAATTTCTATTTTCTGTCAGTGGAGAAGGACTACATTATTGATGCGGGTCCGAAGGGGAATTTGGCACGCTTCATGAATCATTCCTGTGACCCGAATTGTGAGACACAAAAATGGTCAGTAAACGGTCTGAATCGAATAGGACTTTTTGCTATTAAAGACATACCAGCGGTAAGAAAATTATAATATAACCAAATATATCGACATACAAACGTTAAGCAATGTCAACATTATAGGACACGGAACTAACATTTAATTATCATTGGGATGATTTGTTAGGAAATCAGAAAAAGTTATGCTTATGTGGAGCAGTTAAGTGTGTTGGTGAAATAGGTGGAAAAAACAAAGAAGAAAAGGTTTCTAAAGTAAGTTTTCCTTTTGACGATAGAATTTTAAATTTAATATTTTGATATTGATAGGAGAACACCGCAGTCGAAACAAACAACTCTAAAGCCGGTTCCACGCGGAAGAGAAAACCTTTAAAAAGGCTTCAAAATCGTGCCAGGGAAGCAAATGGGAAGAAACCAAGCAAAAGGCGTGCTAATGCAACAATGAAGACTCCAGTAAGGATTGAGGAACCAACAGATGACCATAAAGATGAGAACACATCACACCAGAACAGTGACAACTCCATTAATACTGCTGCCAAAATTAATGAAGACGACAATACAACAAATATATTTTGATATTAATTTTATATCCATTCGCAAATCGTTTCATGCATGTATAGAGATATTTGAACAAAATTCTGTTTATAACGTGAGTAAAAAAATCTATTTTTAAAAATTGTTTTTATAATCAAATTATGTAGTTTAAATGTTGGATAGTTCGAAATTTTATTTGCAGACCCAAATAGCAACATTAACCTAAAAAACATATTCCTCCAGTACGCAACTTTCAGTTGAACACACTATTTAATATAATTACATAAGTCGTTGTTTTTATGCACTCATGTGGTGTTAGAAGTAATAAAAATAAATAAATGTAATTGAAATGCCCCCTTTTACCGTGATATCTCTATTTCCATAGACAAAGAGTCTGAAAATGTTTATTGTCAATAATTTTGGTCTTGACAATATACAAATATCTAAAATCTTTAAATCATATCTATATTTGAAAATTATAAATGTGATAAAAAAAATTTATTTTCACTTTTTTTTTACAGGATCTTAGTCTAAAGTAATTTTATTACAAAAAAAATGAGTTATGTCACATAGTCTACATTTATGCGTAGTCCTTTTATATATCGGAACTAAAGCTTAATATCATTTCCTCTACTTTTAATATACATGTTAATGAATGAATGTATACGTGACAATATGCTTCTTTTAACGATAATATCGTTATGATAATTTAAACTATTTCGAATAGTTAAATGGTTTTCACTTTTTACGCTAAGTTACTCAGTCGATAAATTCATTGCTTTTGTTATTCTTTTGGATTTAAAATGTTCCAACAAGTATGAGAAATTGATGGACGATGGGGTTTTTTCCATTGAGGAATAAACTCCATTATATTTGGCAATACGTTGCTTTTTATGCTGAAGGATGCAGGTAGCCCGTTTTTGGCGGAACAATTTTGGCTATTCTTCCAATAATAGTCTTTACAGATTCTTTGGATGTTTCATAAAGCGTTCCAAGCGTTAACAGACGCAAACCATGATCATTCGAAATTTCTAACACTGACCATTTTTCTAGCAGTTTCAAACAATTTCGCACTGAGTCTGTGGATACGCTTTCAGCTGAGAAGAGAAATGTATATTTCAAAAATAATATTTGTTATACGTAAAGCTTTAGAACACTTACCATATGGACAAGCTCCACTATTCACCTTATTTGATATGCTATTAATAACGAACTTAATGAATTCAGTTTCGAGCATCGAATTTTTATACAGAATACTAAGTGATTGAGCTACCGAGAGATATGTATGACTAACCGGCGCTAAAACTTCACAAATCGCTTTCTGTTCAGTCAATGTGTCATTTGCCAAAAATATATCGGGCTGTTCGTCTTGATTATTCCCATTCGGCACATAATCAATATATTCAGAGGAGTCATCTGCATCTTCTAAGTATGCCGCAATACTACGGGCAATTTTACGGCTTTCGGCGTTGCTATCAGGTTCTTCTCTAACCTAAGAGAATAAGATTAATTACAATTCAAGAAACATTTTACAAAGCCTACCTCTGGTAACTTTATAAGATCGTTGACTATTAGTTCATCCAAATTAATCTCCAAAAGGTTACTTAATATCTGGGTTGGCTTGTGTAAAATAAATTCGTATCGTAGTACATCACAGTTTGCTAAAGCTGCATCAATGAGATTTTTTCTCGAAATTCCTGGTATATTGTCCGTTTTGGTATCCTATAATGCCAAATACAAAAACAAAATAATAATGTTTAAAGTATATTTTTTGGTACCAAACGTGAACTTGCCGTTTTAATGGACTTTTCGTTTAATGACAACAATTCGTGGAAAGTTATCATTAATACGGATTGTAAAGCAAAATGGGGTGTAAGCATATTTGAATAGTAGGATAACTCAATTGACGCCTCAATACTTTGCACAGGTTGTAAGTAAGTCTGTCCGCGTTCATCCTGCGTGCGCATTATTAAACCTAAGTTATCAATGACATTGTTTATTATAGGCAAATGAAAAAGTCAATCTTTATTACCTTCGCCTAATAAATCTGCTGAATAATTGACAATATGTAAAGAATCTCCCGCGAATGCCATATCTTTACGCCCTTTTAACCGATTACGAAGTGAATCTAGTGCCAGCGCGATATCAGTGGCTAGTGCGCCTTTGCGAAATTGAGTCAACATTAGAAATGCCAGTGCGTTTGTTGACATTACTGATGTGGCGGTAGCGCAATCATATACAACTTCTCTGGAAATGCTATCTATAAGTGTGCGATGTTCTTCGCATACCACGTCAGTGCCATACAAAGATGATGTTGATTGGTTGTGCTGTAGTTTTCTGCGAATAAATTTGCACATCAATAACTTTAATAATAGAATTTATAATAATTTTTAACCTACCTCTCGGAAGGTTTGTACACTTTAAACTGGCTATCATCTGTGGCAACTTTGTTATATGATTGGACGAGTTCCTTTATAGAGTATGGTTCGTTAAAGTCGATGCGCATAAGACCGTACTTTGAGTGCAAAGTCTGTAATATTTTAAATTCGTAAATATTCAATATATACTGGAATTTCTTCAAACATAAACCTTCCAAATTCCTGCCATAGCTTTCCAGAATGACTCCGGTACCTTCTTTTCACCTTTTTGTTCACGTACAAAATTTCCATCAACAAGACGCTCATAATTAACCGAAACCGGAACTAGTAACGCATCTGGGATGCTATGGTCCATAAATGCATTTACAATTACTGATAAAATACCACCTTTTGGCATACAGGGCTTGCCGGTACGGGTGCGTCCGCCTTCAATAAAAAATTCAACATTATGGGACATTTTTAGCGCATGTTGAATGTATTGCTGAAGAATAGCTCTGTAAAGAATGTCTTTTTTTCCAACTACAGGATCGATTTTTCGCTTAATGAAGAAAGCTCCAAGGCCACGTAGGAGTCCGCCGAATACCGGAATCTGTAAATTGTCGCCTGCAGCTACTAATGGACTGCGAATGTCATTATTGGTCAAAATAAAAGTAACCATTATGTAGTCGAGATGGCTTCGATGCAATGGTAAAAATATTAAAGGAATACCAGGTGCACGCTCCGAAGCTTTTTTTAATGTTTCTATTTGTCTGGTGTGCGTTACTACTCCGGATAAAAAGCATGGTAAAAGCTTGTACAATAACCAGGAAGTAAGCATTATTAAGTAGTGGTTCAGTGTGGAACGCATATTCATTAAAATATTATTAGCACGTCGTTCTTGATTAGACAAAATGTCTTGGTACTTTTTTGACTCTTCTGTGTCGTTTGATGTATCACCAATTAAATTGTATGTTTTGTGTGACTCAATTCTCTGTTCACGTACGATTTGTTCTGCAGCTTGCTTGATAGCACGTTGTATCATTAAATCTTCTTGCGCAGCACCAGATACCTGAAAAGCAGAAATTACAGATGATTCTTTTATAAATGATGAATATGAGAAATGCAACCACCTGTGGATATTCAAAACGTTTTATGCGCAAACATTGCGCTAGAAACGGGAAGTAAACACCCCAGTCAAACATTGATTGGTATGGCTTTTTACCGGCATGAGGTGTTAACTGCAACATATTATTCGTGCCTTGTGCATGTGTGAGCGCATTGGCCTGTTTTGTTTCCTAAAAACACAATATTTTTAAAATTTATTATGACGTAACAAATAACAATTTGTAACATATAAGGCTATTTATGTATGTTTATATAAAATTAACGCCGGTATATCATCCCACCTCGAACCAACCACGCGCGCGGAATTCATCCTCGGACATGATATACTCAAAACGGTCAGCAAAAATTGCAGGACTTAAATAACAATAGCTATTATTAGCAGTCAATTTTGGACTCTATGCTAATATTTTCCAAGAAAGATTCACTAAACAACACAATTAATTTGCACTGCAACTGTAGTTATACTTTAATCCGCTACATGGAGCACTAGCCAACAAAAAATATGCAATGCAAACATCAATTGGCAAAATAAGTAATGTTGCCAGATTAGAATCTATAAATAATTTGCTGCAAATTTCACGTAAGGCTCTGTTGGAAAAATGTTATATAAATTGTAATATTAGTTCTTAGATGTGATTTTATTGGTTAATATTTGTTTGTTAATTTAAAATATAAAACTGATTCTCTATATCATGCATCAAGGAATCCAACATAAAATTGTAGTTGCCATTTATTTAAATATTCTGAAAAAACTCATCAAATTTTAAGCATCTTGGTTGTTTTTAAATTTTGGAACGATGTGAGCAAATTAAATGTTATATTCGCAGTTTGTATATGTTTAACATAATTACACATTATATTTTAGGTTGTGTTTTCAGTTAATAATATTTATTAATTGAGTTCATTCTATGGTTCAATGAAATATAATATATACATACATTATATACAGTTGTAATATAGCAATTAGAATTTATGCTTTTGTGTACTTATAGTCCAGTCATTATAGTAAGTTCACCACGGAATTCGATATACCCATTTATATGTCTGTAAATACTTGTATATTGACACCCTAACGTATACCCTACCATATGTAGGTTTTGAGACAACTTTAGGGTGTCAATATACAAGTATTTACAGACATATAAATGGGTATATCGAATTCCGAGATTCTTACCTAATTTAAGCTTAAATGACTGGACTATTAAAGCAGTACTTATCTTAAAAATGTACAAAACTAATATTTTCAATTCAATAAAATATTTGAGACGAATAAAGTATAAGAATATTACTATTCGACTATAAATATTATATATATAATTTAGCAAATAGGTACATACATATATAGGTTATAAATACAAATATCTAAACAGAGGTATATGACATTTTCCAGAAGCAATTAATGCCTTCAAGTACAATCTGTCTAGTACAGTCAAAACGACCTCTATGTTATAGAAAAGTCAAGTAAATGATTATAAATATTGCACTGGATCACGCTTTGTCTATGGTTAATTGTGACTCTTCTTTCCGCTATCAATTAATCTGAACGTATAAAATAAATAAAAAAACATAAAACATTCAAAAATATTTGTTTGTATTAATATAAGCGCGTGCAAAAATTAACACTAGTATAATCATCATACAAATGATTTGCTGTTTTTTTAAATTATTCATTTTTTTAATTTGACATTACATTTAAAATTCGGAATAAAATAATGAAATATTTTGGAACATAAAATCTGTTAGGGTCACTTTAAATATATTTCAAAATCATGTATTTTGCCTAAAGATCGAAAAAAAAACTAAAACATGTTTGTTTATATTGTATTAAACACACGTTCCTATACATACATACATACATATATGCATAGGCGAGTAACATTAAATAATATATTTACATACATGTATATGTACATATATGCGCTTTATATTAATTGGTCATTGGTTTATTGAATATAATAATGTTTTTAAGAATATATTAATGGAAAAAAGTGCGGCGATTAGAAATCGTTTTTAATCTATTCATACATAGTAGCTTAAAGTACTTCGCTTACCGGTTGAACATTTCTACGCAGTGTTGTTAACAGTTCATTGCCCATGGTGTTGAACTTTACAATTGATGGCCGATAATTAATATTCAATTTCAAATTAGGAAATAGATTGGTTAAGATTTCCAGCGTTCTGTAACAAATGTATAAAAAAGTATCTTAGTATAAAGTAGTTTATAAAGAGAATTTAATCAGCTGATAGAACCATATTGTAAATAAAAGTACTTAATTAACAATTAATTAAATATATAATTTACATCCGAATGATCTTTAAATTCTATACGTTATGTGTGCATATGTATGTATATATGTATGTACATATATACTCTTATTACATCAAGTACAAAGAAATACGTATTAAGTTATCAATCAAATTGGGAAACCGTACAAGCACTCATAACAATGAGGGTCCTAAGTTCAACTTCGGGAAACATATAGATTATAAATTAATGAGTTGCTCTTTATAATTAGGCACTTCAATAGTTACTGTATAATTCATGCATTTTAAGATTAACACAAGTATTTATGCGTGTATAAAAAGGTGTTAATCGATTTATAATATACCCAATAAGCTCAAAAGCGAAAAAGTATTTATGTACATATGTATGTAATTAGTTAATAACACTTCATATAAAACCGCCTATTAAAGTTTGATTGTCCTTTTAAGAGTTTTAATAAGTACGCATTTTGTTAAGTTAAAATTATGTCGCCAAGAGTAAACATATAAAACACTAAATAGGCAAATGTAAATATACATATGTATATGCATGTATGTATATATATGTATAAAATTATACCTTAGTACAGCACATATTTAGTTAGTTTGACCTATCAAGACTCCATAACCAGTGACATCAAATGAATTTAAACTATTAACTAAAAATTGTGAAATGTATATATGGATGTACATAGTTGTATACAATATATGAGAACATATCAAAATGTGTGAATATGTTTATTATTTATCGCATATACATATGTACATATGTTTATGGTAGATATGTACTACTACTTTTATATATAATTTTTACATAATAATATAAAAGGGGTAAATTTTTTCGTATCACATTACTTAAATTTGTAATGTAATTTTTATGTTAAAATATCTGACAATTTGCCTACAACATTTTATATTTTTATTTACTTACATATATACAAATGTGAATAAAAATAAAAATTTATCGAATAAATTTATTCGGAATTAATGAGAAGAAATTTAAATACTCTAATTAGTGATATTACAATTGTTGATTGTCATTATTTTTTAAGTAATAGTTTTAAATATCAGAATAGTATAAACAGTATGCAAACAATTTATAATCTACCTAAAGCCACCATTACTATAAAAATAAATTCGTAATTAACTACGTTAAGTAAGTGCGTTACTTTCTGTACCTTTCGAAGAGCTCAAAGATAACATTCTCTTTTTATAATATTATTTATTTTTTAATTAATTTTTTTTTTAATGCGAAATAGAATAAATTACCTACTTCTTGTCTACCGAATTTGTGTCACACGTGCACATATTATGAAATCGTAAAAAAAAATAGAATTACTGCGTTTCGGACACCGTTAAATCTCTTCACCTTCAAATTGAATTCAAAACTTCGTTTTGCTAATATAAAACTAATGTCATCAGTTGCGATCCATTATTCAGATGCTACACTCGTAGCGGACATTGCATATTTTTTATCGTTGGTTAATTACTGACAAAAAATAATTTGAATTCAAAGGTTAAAACAAAGATTTAAAAAATACTTATATCAAATGTATGTCTTTAATTTGTTCTCAAAGATAAGTTTCTGAAACGGATATACATATGTACATTATCCTATGACTACTTTAATGTGTCGCACCGTTATTACATAGATAAATACATGTGCATATTTTATTGCGCTTGCATATAAGTACATAAGTTACTCAAATAAGCAAGGAGAGTAAAATACTGACAAAATATAGTTGCAAACTAAAAATGAAAAAAAAACTACAATTGAATTAAATATGTGGCATTTGCATAGCTATAAATACATGCATATTCGGTATTTACTTATACTACGAGTTTACGAATTCATCAACTGCCCCAACTACTAACTGCGCCGGTAGACTAGTAAACAAAAAACGATATTGAACTTGACGTGACACAACGCTCAAGTTGACGAAATTACCTTGTTTTGGCGTAGATATAGTAAACGATGAGAACCACTGATGCCAACTCAACACAACCGATGGTAGACATCTCCACAGCCCCTTGCACAAAGTTCAGCAATGAAGCTAACATTTTGGTTTAACTAATTACGTTTTTGGTTTTAGTAGTACTCGTTACTATGTTTTAATGATATATAATATTTCACATATGTAAGTAAATGCGAACACATATGCCACAATATTGTTGTGTTTAATTACTTTTATTATTTTTGTTCTTCTTTAATAGCAAATCACACGATCGCTCTATTTAAGCACATATTTTTACATCTATAGAGTATGTATGTATGTATAAACAATAATAAAAGCGATCACATTTAACCATTGAGTGTCTTTAGCTACTGCGCCGCCATACTCTATTTCATTGATAAGGCCAACGGCTGCTGCTAAGCGGGCGACGTATGATCTGTGACGTATTGTGTTGGTGGCTGCTGGCTGCTGGAAAAATATCATACGAGGGATTCACTTGTGCGCTGTAGATTATAGGCACACATGTACCGTATGCAACATGCATGTATTAATTGACTATCCGTCAGTTAATCAGACAATCGAATTACGCGTTCACTAATTTTCACGTAAATCCTTTCAAATTTGCATCATTCGGATTATCCTGATATTATACACTTAATGATGCCGCCATACTATCGATAATATGTGATAAAATTAACTATGTTGCGGTCTGGATATAAGCAACTAAATGCTATTTACAAACAAGAAGAGTAGCTATTATTTCTGCAACTGTCCACACCGGCGAAGTGTTGACGACTGTTCAGTAATTTTGTATTTTAATTAAATCTCAATTGGCGCACCGCCGACCTTTTCTCGGGCGAATGGGAGCGTAAGCTTTGCACTCAGTTCTAATCACTAGCATACATTGGGAGAACTGTGCAAAGCATAAGACAGCATGATAACAAGCAATGGGCCTATTGCCCTTGGGTTCGAATCATTTAAATTTACAAACTAATGCGGATCGAAACATATATATATATATATATATATATATAATTAAATTTTAGAAGTTTCTTATTTTTAAAAAATGAAAATAGCATAAAAACTTGAGCGAAAGTAAAACGCAGAAAAAAGTTTCAAAATACTATGTAATATTTAATTTATTTTCTAATTAATATTTTAAAAGCTCGCTTATTTAAATAAGTGTGCATGCTACACACCTGAGTATGTATATATCTTTATTGAATCTGATTGACTTCTCGAAACATACAAAGGGTTTGAACCATTTACACATGCCTAAAAATATGCTTCGAAAATAAATATACATGATTTTTAAGACGGAGCACTTTGTTGTTGTTTTAGCGGTAGTTTTTTTTTTATTCTTATTGGAGTCAAATTGAGGCCATGATTTTTTTTTTAACTAATTCGTAACACTAGCAAGTTTGACCAAAAACTATGTGACGGTCTATGTCGGCCCGTAACCCTTCAGTAGTAATGAAAAAATCATAAATATTTCATCACTAAAAAATAGCGCATGGATTTTTTTCACAAAATTCCTATGGTATATTATCTTAAATAATAACATTAGTCGTGTTTTTTATAAAGTATTTTATATTATGAATAGAACTCTTGTAACTACTCTTCAATTACATATTAAGAAAAGCATAACAATCGAACTCCACCCATTTTACTTCTTAGCTGGGGCTGGCTTTTTAGCAGCAGCCTTCTTGGTGGCCGCCTTCTTCTTACGCTCGGCCAAAATTTTCTGCAACATTTTTGTGCGGTTAGCTTGCGCTTTGGTGGCCACAGCAGCAAAGTGCGATTTCGCCAATTCTACGTTCCTCTTCTTAGCGATTGCCAAAGATTTAGCAATAGTACGCTTCTCAGCAGCTAACGCAGCACGACGTCTCAATACCTCAGCGTAAGGATTCAATTTGATCAGTTGGCGTACGTTAGACAATGGATTCAGACGGCGGACGCGGCGGAACACCTTCTTACGTGGATCACGTAATACTTTACGGATTTCTTCTGATTTCAGTAAACGTGACAAATCGGTGTTGGCCATTTTAGGTTGGGGCAAATTGTAACCCTTCTTCAAAGCTGATGGTGTCTTCCACGAGCCAAATAATTCGTTCAAACGAGCGAACGCCGATTCAGTCCAGATAACGAAACGTCCAACATGACCACCTGGCGCAAGTTTCAACAAATTCATTTTGTCAACGTTCATTGTTTCAATGCCAGGGATGTTGCGGAAAGCACGACGTAGACCTTCATCCTTGTAGTAAACAATCAAAGGACCACGGCGAGCGATACGGCGACGATCGCGCATTGTACCACGACCAGCACGGAAACGTTGCGACTTGTACACCTTTGATTTAAATAAAAAATAATTTGCGTTACAATTTGAACAATTATTGCATATTTTGTATAAATGTATTTGGCTAGGATTTAGAATAGCATCCCAGGCTTTCGGGGATAAAATGGGTATCGTTGGAAAGGTGACGTTCTCCAGATCACGAAAATATATATATATAGTTGCCGCTGACTTATAGTTTTTAAGATATTTGCGTTTAAAGTTTCAAAATTGACAACTTTCACATTGATATTTTGTATATTGGGAATAACTTTTTCACTTATATTATGCACTTTTCACTTACTAACACTTCACTTTAACGTTTCTGTATATTAATTTTTTTAATATTTGTTGTAAATAAAGCTTTATTTCAATTATTTTGATTTAGTTAAATTTTTTGCATTTGCACAATAAGAAAAGTGCTGACATGGTTATTTTTTTTTGAAGCGCCGGCTTATTGTGCAAATGCAAAAAATTTAACTAAATCAAAATAATTGAAATAAAGCTTTATTTACAACAAATATTAAAAAAATTAATATACGGAAACGTTATAGTGAAGTGTTAGTAAGTGAAAAGTGCATAATATAAGTGAAAAAGTTATTCACAATGTACAAATTATCACTTTAAACATTGTCAATTTTTCACCTTTAAACGCAAATATCTTGAAAACTATAAGTCAGCGGCAACTATATGTATATATTTTCGTGATCTGGAGAACGTCACCTTTCCAACGATACCCATTTTATCCCCGAAAGCCTGGGATGCTATTCTAAATTTTACCCATGTATTTTAATGTACTTCTCAAATACCCCAATTGATAAGTATTGAAACTTCTCACTGGAACGCCTATGAAAAGATTTTACTATAGCAGTATTGATTTCAATTTGATTCCAGCATTAACAAACTATATAACTTTGTTTGCATCTGCACGGAATACTGCCAAATTAACCAGAAGGTATGTAACGTAACTCACCTTTTGAATGTCAGCCCAAATTTTCGTACGTCTTAGGAACACTACAGCTTGCTTGGTTTTTTGTAGTTTCTGCACATCATCAGACACCACCAATGGGAATTCCGATACACCATCAATAATATGGCCCTTGGATTGAACTAGGGCTGGAACACCTGAAGCAGCAATAGCCGACACGAGAGCGTAACGGCGCTGGTTGACATTCACCTTACGGTGCCAGCGACGGAAGGTTTTGGTTGGAGCAAACATACGTCCACCACGACACATGTTACCGAAAGCACCCTGACCGGAACGGTGGGTACCACCTCCGCGAACACGGGGAATACGAGCGACGGCACGACCAGTACCCCAAGATTCAGCAGACGTTTGGTGACCTAAAATCAATTTTTATGGGTTATTAAATTAACTTTGACTAGTAAATCAACAATTCTTTACACACCTGCTTGCTCGCTAACGGCATAGGGTTGACGATTGTTGCGACGAACTAGCTGATGCACTTCGTTAACAATATCCGGACGAATGGGGGCTTTGAACACTGCAGGCAAGCAGATGTTCTTATCCTTAAGCTGTTCATTTTTGTCTGAATAGACAGAGACCAAAGGTCTGGCGTTGGCTAAACTCTAAAAGTAAAAAATAAAATAAATTAACAACAAAGTACTGTCATTTATTCTCCATTAATTTTCTGCCAGCTATGAGCGGCGTCACAATGCCTCACTAAACACGTGTGCGACACTTTTCGTATGAAGTTTTGGATATTATTTCCGTGTTTTAAGAGTTTTGTAGCAGCTAATCATTTGTAAATTACACAGCGCACTTTTTTGAAGAGAAACTCACCATTTTTGCTTTCTAATTATTAAAAAATACGCGTAAAATCCCGCTGTAATAGCAGAAAACGTCCTCCACCAAACAATAGGGGACAGAAAAAGACAGCATTTGGGCGGAAGCCCAACATGGCGGATAATTTCTATACATTCGAACTTGTAGATGACGCTGTTGATTGTAAAATAATTTGACAGGAGCACAGAGCGTAGTGTAAATGGCGACCTCTACATTCAAAATTTATTGCAATATTTATAATATTTAGGAAAAAATCAAAATATAATATAAACGTTTATATATGCAAAATTAAATATAATAACAACTATATTTTTACAAGTTGCTTATTAATTAATATCTACAATATAAATATGTCATTTTATTAATTCATATAAATTACTTTGCTACTTGCAAATTTCTTGTCAAAGCATCGTAAGGTTAGCCTTTGGCCAGATGAAATACAAGTCAATTACGGTACCGTAAGTCATTTTAAAACATACAATTCAAAACGAGCCCTTACGTAGCATTCCACCAAATTTATTATGGAGAGAATCAATGCTTTATGCTTCAATTTTTGTAATTTATTTCTGCGCGTTTTGTACAATAGTAATATATTAACAAGCTTTGTGTAATCAAAAACATACTTAGGCATACGTACATATATATATATATATTTATATATAAGGTATAATTATGTGAATACATGGAATTAATTATGGTACCGCAATACTTTTTATAAAGTGATACACAATTAATTAAATATTGCATACTTGCACAAAGGCGCTCGATTAGCTAAGCCAAGCGGTAAATCAATTGATAAATGGCACACTCGAATGGAATTGGATTAGATTAATTAAAAATGTTAAGTGAATTTGGCATATGGTAGGCTAGAATAATGGGAAACAGAACTTAATTGTATTGTATTTGTTGTTGTGAACATAGTTCCGCTATTTATTATTCTAAAGAGTAGTCTCAGGCACGATATCTTGTATTTGTAGTTGTGACTCATACGACTGCGATAGATCCTCTGAGTTTTTTGATTTTAAACGTTGAGGCTGCTGTGCTTTAGCATTATAAGTGAAACTGTCTCGACCAATACAATTATCATTGGCAATACATTTTTCTCCACTAAATTTCTTGTCCGCATCAAATGACATTTCCACAATTCTCTGTTCTAATCTGCGCACGCGTGCTTGATATCTGCGCTTGTTTTGCTCCAAGAGTTGTGTTAGGTTTCTTAGAAATATGACAAACAATGTAATATGCTCAAAGTTTTTAAATAAATTCAAGAAAATCTTACAAGTTTGATTTTTGCAAATCCTGAATATTATTCTGTAGCTGGACGTGTCGTTCATCTGTATTAAGTTGCGAAGCTGTAACGGATGCAATTAACGTTTGTATACGACTTTTAAGCTCAGATTCGCGTGTCAATGCCTCTACCAATTGTTGTTCTGTAAGTGCGACATGCTCTGACTCGGAATACGAGACTCTATTTTCTGCAATCTGTTCACGATGGAAAAGTGCGCTACTCGTGTCTGTTGTAATTTGAAGTTGCAATTGCAATTGAAGTTGCAGTTGCTGCAAAGCTTCTTCGAGCGAGCTATTGCGTTCGTTGGCAATACGTTTTTCTGCTTCCGTTGACTCCATCTTTGATTTCAATGTGATATTTTCCTCTCGCAAATTCAATAATTCTTGCATCATTACAGCCGTTTCGAGATCAAATTGGGTATTACTAACTTTTTCCGCCATTCCTCTACTACTTTCGATGGCTACGCGCGATTTCTCATACAAGTCGCTAAACGGTGACTCCAAATTGACTATAGTATTTTGTACAGTTGAGCGGCGTCCTTTCAATTTGGATACATGGTATCGTAAGCGGTTGTCATCGTCTGTAGTCCATGGTATGCGTACTTTATCCGGAATGCTAAATCTGAAATTGAAAGTATATAATTATTCAATTCAAATGAACCTTTTGTGAGTTTTGAAATTACGTTGACTGCCAGGGCCCCAAACTATTCTCACAAATGTTTTTTTCACTTTCTAAGCGATCTAATAAGTGTCGTGCCACTGTCTCTACAGCTCTTCTGCTCTCTTCAGCGCTGTGAGATTTTTCCGACATTAATGCTAACCTAAATTTTTAATACAGTTATGATAGATTTGTTATTTACATTCACATACGCAGTCATATGTCGTTCATACTTGCTCTCCAGGAGTGCCAACATAACATCGTAAGCTTCTATTGCACGATCACTGCAATTTACTGCCGTTTGCAGAGCTATCGCATTTGATTCGTATTTGCCACAAAGTAAGTACAGGTGTTCACAGTGTTCTTTACACTCGTCTAGTGAGAGGGATAGAATTGTGTTTCGCATTTTCAGGTGTTCAACTTTTCGTTGTAGTCGCTGTATTTCTGTATCCATTTGAGATATTTCGGAGTAACTATTCGTCATGGCTTGCTCAACTATGTCGTCATCCTGCATCTGAAAATGTACGAGATATAATTGCTTTATGCAATTTTCCTCAAAAATATTTATTTTAGTTTACGAACTTCTGTATTAGGAATGCCTGTTTCAGTGTTTGACTCCTGTTTGTGTGGTATTGGCCTGCTGCCACATTTCAATTTAACACGTTCAGCTATTTTCGCTACAGGTGGTGGGACTTGTGGAGCTGATAACAGCTCGTATGGTTTTAGAGGCGTTACAAAATCTGTAATACAATTTTATACCAAAATGCTTTGCTGAGAAATAATGGGACATTTTGTAATAAATACCAGACTGTGTCATCCTTTTGGGATCACATTCACTATTTTTGTCTTCACTAACAATCGCTGATGCGAATTGGTCAGTACTTTGCTTTTGCTCACGCGGTGAGATTTCGTTATTAGCTATTTCTGACTGTAGTAGGGCGATTTGGGCTTTTAAATGTAGAATCTCTTCCTGAAGTGCCTTCGTATAAATAAAAAATTTCAATATAAAAATGCGGTTTAGAAAATTTTACCTACTACCTCCACTTGTCCTTTGCTAACCGCATCATTAATCCGATACTGGTCTGTTAAATCTACGCAATGGACATTATCGCCTGTACTATGACTTTTACAGATCGACTTTTCTGCTCCACTTTCTACTATATCAGTTTGACATTCAGCATCGGGGTTGGTCAAGTTTAGCTCGGAATTGTAAACGGACACATCTTCTTGATAACTCAATTCTGTTGGAAAAATAATAAAAGTTTTATATTGTAATATTTATCCATAGGATAATTAGCTTACCACTCTCATCAGGCTCATTTTCCTCTAATATTACGGTTTCTTGTTTAGTTCTTAATTTCTTACTTAACTCAGCGATGACGCAGTGCATTTCTGTTATGCGACATTCATGTGCTGCACTGACAACTTCTAATCGACGCAGGCACAAATCTTTTTCTCCGTTGCATTCCTCCAATTGATGTTGTAAATCTGCTCGTTGTTGTTCAGAAATTTGAAGACGATGCATTAAGTCTCGCACTTGAGATTCCAACTGTTGAAGTGATAGATTTTCCACCTAAAAATAATACACACACAGACCGGCATACATATTATTACATATTATAAGAATTGAGTGCATTTTGTAAGACAACTTTAAATCTATGCAGTGGTAGTGGCTGTGATATCATCGCATACTCCCATTCGGTTGGGACAATATTTTCATTAAAAGACTGTTGTTGTTGACGACGTTGCTGCATTTCGCTGCAGCACATACAGCTAAAACTTCTCGTAATTGGTGGTAAATATTCCATGATCATAATAATATAACGCGGTTTACGCCAATAAGCTTTATATGAATAATTTTGTAGTGATTTTCAAAAATTTTATTTTCGAATTTTTATAAAAATTTAACTTGTACGTCATTCAAATCTTAGTTTTCTAAACACCTTCTTCCTTTTGTACTGACCTTGCACTGTTTTGTTTTTTTTCGGTTTTAATATTCGTCCTATCACAAAAGCACTTGCGCAGTGATATGTCAATAATAAATAAAAGAAAATACGGGCACTACTTCACCAACACTAACACTTCTTTGTTCTTATTGCTCCAAACAATTTAAACGCATTACCCACTAACCTTTCCGATATCCAGTGTAGAACAGGAGCTAATATTATTATCACTTTCATTGTTGTCGCGTTGAGTGTGATCAGGTGATTCAATTTCCTTGGTAACGACAATATCAGCTCTAGGAGAGTTGCTACTAACAAATACCACGTCTGTGATATTATTTCCCAAATTAACTTCTTTGGTGTTGCGTGTAGTAAAGCGTCGACCGACAGATTTTGGCTCAACAGGACCTTTGGCCACGTCCGCACTGCGTTGAATTTTACTGACGCGTGCAAGGTGGACATCGTTAAACATTTTTAATCAAAATGTTTATTTACTTGCAGTTTTCGTCCCTAAAACACTTTTTCTTATGAGATACTGTCCTCTTAATGCGTTCTCAAGCAATCCAAAACGTACTATCACTACCCCTACGCCCAATTGACAATTCTTTCGTTTTCTTCACATTTTTAGAGCTTCCTAAACCGAAATATATCATATATTTTAGAACAATTTTAAGGAACTATATTTTGAGGTTTTCAAATATTTATTTATTTATTTATTGGTAATTAGAGGATTTTAAAAAATGTGATGATATTTAGCACAAACTAGAAAGGCATATAAAAACGAAATATTAATGTATACAAGAAAATGGAAAAAGCATAAGCAAATAATTGTCAATATAGCAGAACGAAATGTCACAAAATTACAAGTAAACACAAAATGTTTATGGTGACATAGACTGTAATGGTTATGAGAATATTTAAATATTTTATCTTATAGAATTGCAGTTATTTTATTTAAGTAACTTATTTATTTATTCACCTAAACTTTATTTAACATGAAATCTTCATATCTCTATATCCGTGATCTCTATGAACCACCCTTCAATCAACTTATCGGTTAAGTCACCGTTTAACTACACAACAGCTCTTTCAGAGGTTTCTGTTCAAGTTTCTATGATTTTCTTAAGACACAATTGACAATTCTAAATCCACTTTGTACGTATGATCTTTCATCGTGATTTGTTAGTTTCAGTTCTAATTTTTACAATGTATCGCAAATTCCGTAGCGGTGATATGTAGGCAATATATAGCGCAATGGAAGGCATACAAGCAACAATTATTGTACCAATTTCATCGAATTGTACAACTGATTGTTACATATATGGAACAGTTGCATGAGTTGTGCCAACTGATTGGATGAAAATCAAAATTTTTTCATATTTTGTCAAGGTTGTTGTGTTAGTTAGATAGTGTTTGGGTTGGTCGTGCGATTTCAAACCATTTCGCCATTTTATTTCGCCGCCAAAGAGAGCGCGTCATATATAATAAGTAAAGCAACAACTTCCGAACTCATGTTTAAGCAACGAAGTGAATATTCAAAATGAATTTGGCCTCAAAATTGTGTTAAAAGTTGTGTCGTATGTAGGGACAAGGGCAATTTTTAGCCCTGCTCAATCACCCAACTAATTGTTGCGTGTATGCCTTCCATAAGAATGAACTTATAATTCCATTGAAAAGTGTGGCAAGTTCATTTTTCGAGCAAGTGTTTCGGTGTGTGGCAACTCTTTGAAATAGAAGAAAAGCATTTAAGCATAATTTTACTTGTGTATTACATGTTATTTGGCGTGATTTCGTGTTATTTTTTATTACAAAAGTTAAAAGATGATGAGTCGTAAAAGACGAGCTAGTTCTATTTCTAGTAAGCAAGATGAGGATCCCTTACAAATGGATGATTCAACTCCGGAGCAATCTCCAGTTCTACAGACTTCCGTACGCAAAAAACGCCGGCCAGACCCAAGTGAATTATGCCAGCAGCTGTACGATTCAATACGAAGCATTAAAAAAGAAGATGGCGCTTCATTGTGCGACACATTCATACGTGCACCAAAAAGACGCCAGGAGCCCTCTTATTACGACATAGTAACGAATCCTATTGATTTACTGAAAATTCAACAGAAATTGAAGACAGATTCTTACGACGATATAGATGATTTGATGCAAGATTTCGAACTTCTAGTGAAGAATGCTAAAGCATTCTACAAGTCGGACACTGTTGAGCATCAGGATGCCCAATCACTTTGGCAGTACATTTTGATAAATAAACATAGAATATTGGATTCAAATGGTATCGTTGAAGATGAGCCTAAAACTAAACGTCTCTGTCGCAATCCTAGACGGTTGACTGGATCCACCAGTAACAATGGGTCAGTTGAAGTAGATAATGAATCAACACGACTCGATGAGGATATAAATCCCTACGAAGAACTTTTTGCCGTTGTTATGAACGCAGTGGACGCTACCATGAATGATCGACCACTTCATCGGATGTTTCTTTTATTGCCTTCTAAAAAAATGTATCCTGATTATTATGATGTCATTGAACACCCAATAGATTTAAGATTAATAGCTACTAAAATTCAAATGAATGCTTATTCGAACCTTGTAGAAATGGAACGTGATCTTTTGCAAATGACAAAGAATGCTTGTCAATTTAATGAGCCCGGTTCACAAATCTATAAGGATGCAAAAACTCTAAAACGTCTTTTCACGCAAAGACGCATGGAAATTGATAGTGGTAAAATTAAACCATCGCGTCGCGTCAAAACTTTATCAAGTGCTGCAATTTCGGGTATGCTTTTTCTGTTAACGTTAATCGTTAAAACATTTTTTAAATTTTTATATTACAGCTATGAAGGAAGAAGTTGATAGTTCTGATGATGAAGAAACAAGCAAAAAAGGTGAAGGACCGATGTGGGCACTTTTTGATCATTTATATAATGCACCTGGTTCTTCGGAGCATCCTGGAGCAACAGGTCCTCCATTGGGTACATCATTGTGGAAATTGCCCGTACGTCGTTTTCATCCTGAGTACTTTGAACTCATTAAATATCCAATATCAATGTGTCAAATACATACAAAACTGAAAAAAGGAGATTACGCTAACATCAGCGATCTCACCGCTGATCTCTGCCTTATGTTAGATAATGCAAAAAAAGCATTTCCATCAACACATCGTACGCACAAGGATGCCGTGAAGATGTTAAAAATAATGAATACAAAGTTAGTTGAAGAGTCGTTGGAACCGGAAACTAGCGACATGGATGATGACGGTGATATTGATGGGGATGCGGAGGATACATTGTTAAACAATCGCGACACACCACGGGAAAAGAAAAAAGGTCGTCCACGTATTAATTCTAATAATACAAGTGCGCCCAACACACCTATCAGTAATTCACCAAAGGCAAGTAGGATCCCGATAAACGCTGTCATAAAGAAAAAAATTTTGAGCATACAAAGGTATTTGGTCGATTTTACCATTGGAAATCGAAAGCCCATTGACCTGTTTATGGAGAAACCACCTAGAAAAATTTATCCCGACTACTATGACATTATTCAAAATCCCATTGATATGAATACAATTGAACACAACATACGTTGTGATAAATATGCCACAGTAGAAGATGTAGTTGCAGATTATCGACTTATGTTTTCGAATTGTAGACAATATAATGAAGAGGGATCCACAATTTATGAAGATGCGAATAATTTGGAAAGAGCATTGAATGAAAAACTACGAGAATTCCCTGGTTTAGCAGACATTAAAAAACCGCCTCAAAAATTGGGCAAACCCGGTGGTCGTAGAAAGACTGTTGTTGTTGATAAATTGTGGCAATTTTATGAGACCATACGAGAATACCAAGAACCAAAAGGCAAGCGACAATTGTCTTTAATATTTACTAAGCTTCCATCAAAGAATGAATATCCAGATTATTATGACATTATAAAAGAACCAATCGATATGGAGCGTATAGCGCAAAAGTTAAAGCAAGCTAGTTACGAGAGCGTAGATGAGTTGGCGGCTGACTTTTTATTGATGCTTGAAAATGCTTGCAAGTATAATGAACCGGACTCACAGATATACAAGGATGCCCTTGTATTACAGCAATTGACACTCCAATTAAAACAAAGCTTAAGAAATGAGCAATCATCCACACCAGATGTATCACTAGCTGTACAAGAATTGTTTCTTAGTTTGTTTACTCAGTTATACAATCACCAAGATGAGGCAGGAAGATGCTATTCTGACTCCTTAGCTGAGGTCCCGGAATATGATGAAATTGCTGATGGTAACGGTAAAATGAGTAAAATTCGAGGTATCTCACTGGATTTGATAAAACGCCGTTTAGATAAGCTGACATATAAGCGGTTAGATGTTTTTCAAGAAGACATTTTTTCATGTCTCGAAAGAGCTCGACGTTTATCCCGCACGGATTCCGACGTATTCCAGGATTCAATTGAACTCCAGATGTTCTTCATTAAAAAGCGTGATGAATTGTGCAAAGATACATTTAGTTCACCAGCACTACTGTACACTGTAGAGAATTTACTTGCGGAGGTAGAAGTAATGCGTCAGCAGAAAGTTGCACAAGAAGATCAAGACCAGGAAGACAAGGACGATTTGGATACGGCTGCAATGCAAGGTGAAAGTATGACCATCAATCAGAAAGTATTTTCGCCTGGAGACTTTGTGTACTTTCAACTACCAGAGAACAAAATTCCCAGCATTGCATACATTGAGCGCCTTTGGACAACAGAAGATAATGTGAAGTGGATGCATGGATCAGTTTTCTTGCGGCCACATGAAACATACCATGTTACAACGCGAAAATTTCTCGAAATGGAGGTATTTAAAAGCAGTGTTTCTCAGACGATTCCAATGGACAAGGTGCTTGGCAAATGTTATATAATGCACATCAAAGATTATATTAAAATGCGTCCAGAAGGTTATGCCGATAAGGATGTATTTGTTTGTGAATCAAGATATAATGGTCGCGCACGTTGTTTCAAAAAATTCAAAATATGGCCGTTTGTACGTGAGAACGACCCCGTTCGTTTTGTTCCCAGAGATGAGCCATTAGAGCTGAAAAGAGTTATGTCGGTATTTAAAGAACGCATTGAGAAGCACAAAGGCGAATTGGAAGAGCTTAAGTTGCAAGAGGCATTAGTGGAAAAGGAAAAACCAAACGTAGTATGCGATGCTCTACCTTTAAATTCGGAACCGAACAGTGTTTACTATCAGCAATTTAACACAATTTGCAGTGGTGCAGTTAAAATCGGTGATTTCGTATACGTGGCTACCCAAAGTGGAAAGCAGTCGATTGCACAAATTCATCAAATATGGGAAAGCGGTAGCAAATCATATTTCAAAGGACCTTGGCTCTTGACTCCAAGCGAGATAGTATCGCCATCAAACAAACAATATTATCGTCAAGAACTTTTATTGTCGACCGTTGAGGACATTAGTCCATTAATCGCCATTGTTGGGCGCTGTGCTGTTTTGGAATATACCGATTACATAAGTAGTCGTCCCACTGAGATTCCAGAGTGCGATGTCTACATTTGTGAGTCTGTTTACGACGAATTGCGAAAATCATTACGTAAACTCAACACACCTGGCGGTTTACGGAAATTTCAACATAGTCCTGAAGTAACACAGGATGAGATATTCCATTTTAAAACTCATTTGAAGCCTATTAGAGATGTTAAGGGGGTTGAAGCCCAGGAAAATTTGGCTTTAATGGAAGACTCATTAGATGGTAATCCACCGTCGGTCAACTCGGATATAGCGGCAATATCGTCGCCAGCTCCTTCGGTATCTTCCACACCGATATCGTCGAAAGTAAAAAATAAAACAACTAAAAAGAGCCTTACTGGTTATATTCTTTATTCAAGTGAAGTGCGCAAAGGTGAGTACATTTAACATAGTAAACTAACATTTCACTTAAATCCTTATTTATCTAATAGGAATTAGTCAGAGCAATCCTGATGCTTCATTTGGGGATATTTCACGTATGGTGGGCACAGAATGGAAAAATTTACCAGCTAGCGTCAAACAGAGTTGGGAGGATCGTGCTTCACGCTTAAATGAGGAGTCAGCTGCCCGCCGGGAAATAGATGAAAGTTTGAATTGTGCTGGTGGTGCGGTAAGCGGTAGCCCAGGACCCAATGATCAGCAGAATGGTCATATATTTGAATGTCTATGGGATAAATGTGATTATCAATTTGAAGATGCTGTCGACTGCATGGAACATTGTATTCAAGATGGCACTGGCCACATTCAACGTACTTCCATGCAGGGCAACGATACTGAATTCACTTGCTTATGGCGGGGATGTATACGCATGAAGAAAAACATGCAGGCGTTTCCATCATTATTGCGTCTCATCAAGCATGTCCGGGAGGTACATTTAAGCAAGGGCGGTAAAATTCTACTACCAAATGAACGAAGCAAAAATTTTGTGCCGAGAAAAAATCAAAAAACTACACAAGTTATTCAACTAAATACACAATCACATCAAGTACAACAAGCAGTTATGTCACCTCGGGGAGGCACTGGCAATGGTGTAGAGAATGGTGCTGTTTCGCAGTATCCAATGCAAGTTTTGGGACCACCGCCAGAACCAATGTTTGTAACGGTTCCACCAAGGCCTCAACGCGTTTTGCATTCCGAGGCATATATTAAATATATTGAGAATTTGCAAAATACTTCAAGTGCTCCACAGAAGCCTACATGGAAGACTGCAGTGAAAATGGCAACACCATCCAATGTGACCACTAAGCCGGGAACTGCATTACCCACCAACTGGTTGGGAAGATATGCTGAGGGAACTACTGAAGATGTTGTGACAGCACTGTGTCATTTACGCAATTTCATGATGGACGATGCACTACAAATTAAGCGTAGTTGCTACTAAGTACATTAACATTACATATTGCTCGTTAATATCCTCTTATTTGACTATAAAAACACCATTTCCATTACTCTGATACACATATATAATATTGTAATTATATACATATTTGAATGTAGGCGATTAAGAAAATACTGTTACCAATCACAATTGTGCACAAGTAGATTTCTTCCGCCTCTTTTTAAATTCAGAATGCTTTTCATTTGTGAGTAGCGAAAAGAAAATTAACTGATAATGTTTGATTTTTATTCAACAAATCGCAATTTGACATATACATATATATGTATATCATATACATAAAAATTCACTTATACTATATATAGACATGGTTATTACCTATTACACTTTGATATTGACAATTTATGCTTATTCAAATCTCCGTATACCGTCAGCTAAGAACCTCAGAAATCTTAATCTAATGTATGTATGACTTTTGCCAATGCATCAAAATGTGACGATGAAATATATAATTATGGTAAAGGAAATGCATCTTTTATTTCTATATTTTATTTTTAAGATGATTAGATTTTAAATATGTATATCGCACACTAACATAAATACAATAGAGTCACAACGCGAAAAATGACCAGCAGTTCCTGTAAAAATTATTGATTGTTTTTACGCAAAAATTATTGACGTTCTAGTTTAACAGAGAAATTAGGAAACATTTTTGAGTTAAGGCATCGAATAATATTGGGATAATAAAAATATTTTCCCCGAAAGTAAACAGAACCAGAAAAACAAATTGATATTGAAAATTTTTAAGTTGTGAATCTTTTGTATTTATTGTGCGATATACATATGTTAAACAGTGTAATCGTAATTCATTACAGCCGATATCTGCGATATAAATCTGAATGAATTAAGACAACTTCGATTTATATGTAAAAGTAAATCGAAACGGTGAGTTAAAAAACGTTTGTAAAATGTTCCAGAGGTGTTTTGAGTGTATTTTATCATGAATATAATCGTTTGATACAAAACATTTTCTGAAGCTCGTGAATTTATCCAGAGATAGCAGAGCATCGAAGCATCTTTTATGGTTGAATGGTTAATGGTTTGGGTACGAATCGTTTGCAAAAACGATGTCGAGTAGAGATCGCAAAAGAGATACTTGACAATGTAGCTGAGAACCTTACATTAATCGATGACATCATTAATGGTAACGAGATGTGGGTCACCACCAAGAAAGAAGAATGTTAAATAGTGCCTACATAAGTATGTTTGGCAAAATAAATGGACCCCCCTATCACGCACAGTTTTGTTTATTGCAAACCTATATATACATATATGCGTATCGACATTTGTAGGTCTGTTTATGAGCTTGTGTAGAATCATATATGTATAATTTATTTACTCATTCCTAATTATTAGCTTTCTGTTTTGATTCCTCAGTTTCTTCAGTGAGTTTTATATGTATATGTAAACACTGTCTTTCGTGTTTCTATGACATCATGTTTTATATTGCCGCGCTTATCTAATATGCTTTTTTTTATTACCTTCGGTCCACCCAATTTATGTATGTATATTGCTCTTAAAGATACAAACATACTCGCGTGCATTGCAATAACAATAACAGCTTGTGAAAAGAACCGGCTTCTGTTTTTGACTCTCATTTATGTGCATACATGTTTATACTTACCTACATAAGTATGTATATATGTACATATGTACATCAAACAAAATTTAGTATATTTGTCTGAAAATACAAACTGTATACTGGTGTATACCTAGCCATGTCGGCTTATTTGTCACCCGTACTGGATGAGGTGCGCGTTATAGTTCCGAATAGCTATTTTATCGTCTCCGTGCTGCGCTCGCTCAACCTCGCTGGTACAAAAGCTTATACAAGCGAAAAATTCGACAATTTGAAATATTTTCTAGTTCTAATAATGTGTTAGACATTCGCTTGTTTTTAGTAGTGCTTTGAGTATCGTGTGGAACGGTCTGAAAATAGACGTCCAGATCTAGATTCAGTGTAGTATATTAAGTTTAAAATTTATGCGCTCTAACTAAATATTATATTTGGTGGAATATTTCAAAAAATATATTTTTAAAATATATTCACTATTTTAAACGTGCATATTTTACACACATCCGAACATACGTAACGGTGTGGCTATATACATATAGCTGTAGGAATACCTAAATAACATATTGCACAAAAATGTCGGACGCGGCAAATGGTGAGTCAAAGTTTGGTTTCAAGGACAAGGAGAAGGCGGAGGAGACTTTGCAATTGTTAGAAAGCCATGATATGCAGTACCGGAAACTAACAGTGCGAGGATTACTGGGACGAGCAAAACGTGTCCTTACTAGTGAGTAACAATAACTGTGTCTAAATGTGCTTACTACAAAAGATTTATATACACTCATATACATATGTATGTATTTCAAAATTTTTGTATATATTTTCTTCATAAATATTTTTATTTCGTTATCGATACAGTGACCAAGGCTGAGGAGAAAGTAAAGAATATCAATTCAGCAATAGAAGTCTTCGAGAAGTGGCTGGAGGAGAATGGCGGCGGTGCTGCTAATAAAAACGCCAAAACCGACAAGGAAGACAAAGTCGAAACCGTACCTGGCTTAGGATTTAAGGACAAGGCAGCAGCGGAAGCTACACTAAGGTAATAGAGAGTGTTTAAATAAATGCGTAGTGGCTTACTAACTTTTAACCTCAAGTATAAAGTGTTGGGACAATGAGTGACCAATAGAAAATGGCATTAAACGTTAGGAAAGACAATCGGTTTATAATTATTGCATTATTGATTTGAATCGTTAATATCTCGTTAATGATCAAATAAACTTTGGCTTCGTATATATAAATATACATACATATATACATATACTTTTATTTCTTCGATACTCATATATATTTTACTAGTATTCTGCACTTTTGTCTGTTTGATTGTGCTACAAAACAAATACATAAATGCAAACAAATTTACTAATGTATACGCTTTTGACAACGCAGTGTGGCTCTCTTACTGAGATCATCACAATAAATATAAATATAAACCATCCCTGTAGGAAAATTTTCTGTGAATTTGGAACATAACTCTAATTATTTAATAATGGAAATAAATTAACTTATTTGAAAAGAGATTTTATTCAATAACAATAACTCCAAAAACTTTTACTAACTTTTTTAGTGAAAAATATGTATGTATATAAAATATACATAGAAGGGCTAAGTGAAGACTAAAAAGTTGCATTTTAAATGTTCTTTATGCAATTAGTTTACATTTCTCCCAAAAGCGTAATTTTTAATATTTTATGTTCGGCTTAAGCAGTATTACCTTTAAGTTTTTTGATATTTGCTAAAGGCATCCACTTGGTTTTTATACGGTGGTTTTCTTGGTTTTAAAATGATACCGTCAAAATATTTGTAGCTTAATAAATTATTATTAAATAATATATAAATTAAATAATATTATTTTTTTGGTCAATCCGGTTTCTTTAAGTCTTATTTCATTCACAGCACATTTTATAAATATCCTAAAATTTGTTTAACTTTATTCATACTATATATACGGTTGAGCTTCCACAACTCGAAGCTCTCCATATCTCAAACTCTTTAATTATCAATAGAAATCAAATTTCTTACACATTTCCTTGCATAATTGGAAGTCTCTCAACTCGACTTTTTTGAGGATTACGGTGATAGGAGTTAGAGTATATACATATGTATATAAAAAATTATATATGGAGGCGTCTATAATTTACAGAGTTTTCAATAATTTACACGTTCCAAATTATTATTTTTTTTTCGCTTGTTGAAATCAAATTACACTTCAAATCTTTACCACTTTCTTAATACAAAGTTAAAGCAAAAAATATGAACTTTTATGTTTAGTATACTGTTTTTCTCTACTGGGTTATGTAGGGTATTATTTGCTCCACGAAAACGAGTAAGCTTAAAGCTTCCTTGTAAAGGTAACATCAAAACCAAAATTAAAATATTTTTACATTCATACATACTTAGACATATGTACGATACGAGTTAAATTACAGGGTTAAAAGCAAAGAATCATTATGGAGCTCGTACGGTGGATGAATGTGCTTAAGAATTAATCAGCATGTAAATACATACATATACAGCATAAACATCTATAAATGACTATGGTCGATGAATGCTGTACGATACTGAGATATGTATGTATATATACAAATGTCTAAAATAAGAGTTAAATAACATACTAATGAAAATTTTTGTTTAGATAATACATTTGCGAGTTGCTAATAAAATACCCAATCATGATATATTTACTATTTGCAACACATTCAATTGCTTTACAAATTAGTGCAACCGGGTGGACGAAGCTCTAACTTTACATACTTGTATGTTATGTTCAATTATATTGATAACTGATCATTGGGTGCTAAATCGATTTCGTATAAAAATATTACGTACACGCCGTGTTGTACACCAACTACGAAAATGTTTGTAAATTGCGTTAATACGCAACTACGGCATCTTTTGTCATGGAAAAGCCTTATACTAAGTGATGGCTGTATTGAATTAACTCAATTCGAGTGTTTTTACCTTATCAGAGTGTATACGATTCCCCCTCGGACTGATAAGTAATTGCATTACGAACAGTACCTGCTGTTCTGATAATGTGACAGATGTAAAATACACATTCCGAAAAAACGCATGCGAAAAATGACCTACGTATCTTTCTGAACAACTTTGCCTAAGGAACTAAGGGTCTAAAAGCGATTTCGAGCCAGCGATTTTCAAGGCGAAGTTTAACTTTTAGGGATTATACATTTTTTCGCATTTTTTGAGGTATACTAATGAAACACTTACAACATTTCCCACACATGTGATTTTATAGCAAAAAAATCGACCCCCTCTAATACATGTATATATATACATATATGACAGATATACAATAATTCAATCATACATTTAGTACAATTCATGACTCAAGCCTCAAATTCGACTATATTTTCACTACTATTTTGTAATATTTGGTAAATGTGCATACTTATACATATGTATATCTGTTTGTGTGCATTTGCTCAAGCACTTATATTGATATCAATATACGCGCATTAACGGTTAATGTGTTTATTTCTTTATTATTAAGTCTTTCGGTATTTTTGCTATTTTTTGTTTGCCTTGAAGGTCGCCTGTGCGTGATGTCATAGCGCACGTTTAGTAATTGTTATGGATCGCCATAAGGGCCGACGCTGTGTGGGAAGTTAAGAGAATATATTTAAATACAAATCTATTTGCACATTAATGAATAATTATAAATATGAGTGTGATCGGAAAGCTTAAAATATGAATGGACTTGTGCAGCATAAGTTAACAACAAAATGCGATTAGGCATGTTGCGGAATGTTGGACTATGTTGGGAATAATCATATACTCGTACATATTAGCATATTAGTAGCGATTTTTGTAGGCATCATCAATCATAATTATTTTGCTTTAACAAATAATCTAGTTCCAAATTGAATGTGAGGAGTGTGAGAATATATCCAGATAACTGTAAGAATTTCATATATAAAATGCGGTCTCGAAAATCAGTATTTACTTATGAACCATTTTAGTTGCGCCACATTAAGTTAAAGACATCATACGTAGTTATTTCTAAGAAGTGATCTTGTGATATGATTTTCCCTCACTATTCCAGCATTTAGTATTAGCACCGAAGTCATCCATTGATACCAAATTTTTTATACTAACCAATCTAATTTTAACGGCACAGATGAGGGCTTTGAGAAGGTAGAGATCTGATGTTACTTATATCGTCATCACATAATATAATATATCGAGCTATAAAGATTCTTGTACTTTCGAATGATATCATTTTGTTAGCGTTTCAGTAGTCCGATGGTTTTCATTTATAAAACCAACCTAGCATGTATTTTAACTGTTACTCAAAATCGTTTTCACAAACAAAGTTGTGGGGTTAACATTGATCTATTGCATTTATCTCGAATATCTTAATTGTTTTCAAAAACAAATCAAATATCTCCTACACATGAATAATACGCATATTATTCTTAATTCTTAGGATACTTCAAGATCGTGATCCAGATTATCAGAAATTGGCAATTAAAGGCTTAATTGGCAGTTCCAAGCGTGTGCTATCCGGCACCAAAAATGAAGATAAAATCAAATCTATTCAAGAAGGTGTCAAGATACTGGAAGATTTCTTAGAAAAGTTTGAAACAGAAAATTTGATTAAAAATAATCGGGCCTACCTCGCATACTCTGTTATTGAACAGTTACCCGAAGCGAAAGATGAGCTAGCAGCTGAATTTGTTAAAGCCTACGGCGGACCCAAAGCTAAGGGCAATTACAAGCATCTACGCACCATGTATCCCGCAGATGATGACTCGACATCATGGGATATTATACGCAATCGAAATATTGCGAAATTAATGGAAAAGCTTAAGGCTGAGGAAGCGAAATTATTTGATGCTGAAAGTGGTGAGCCGACAGAAATTCATCTCGAACTGATACATTGGGCTTACAGTCCACAGCCAGACAAAGTGAAGTCGTATTTGGAGAAGAGCTCAAAGAAAAAGGCTGAGAAACGTAAAGTTGAACGAAATGATAGCTCCAGCTCTGATGAAGATGATAGTGAGGACGATGACGAAGATAATGGTGAAACACCGGAAAAGAAGAAGAGGACGGAATAAGTTGCATCGGTTTTTGTAATTTATAAAACCAATGTTGAAAGCAAAACACACGAATTTGGTATACACAAAAATACATATAGTGGATGATCATGCCAACATTTGCTAAGTAAATATGTGCTTATATATGTATATACGTACACGATTATGTACAAGATATTAATCATAAATATACAAAATTTCTGTACTTACTCTTCGAAAGTGTTGACACATACCTTTGTCTGTATGTATTTTACATATCTCATATTCATACATATACGGTGCACATTTTTGAAAGTATGAATAAAATTATTTTGAATGAAAAGTTTGATAAAATAAAGTTTAACTATCATAATCGGGTTTGATCCCGCAGATACTCTTTTATTCATTGCTAGTCATAATCATGCCATACAATCTCCTAAAATACATACATACATTGCATCACACACACATATAGAGTGAATATGTATTATGTACACATTTTTGTTGTTTTAATATTTATAATTTTTAATATTTATGAATTGGACTGCTATAGAAAATACTATCACTACTGCTTCTCGCACTAGCGGCGCTCAGCTGTGTCACAATGTTCCTTTCTCTTTCGCCATGACTGTGTTCCATTGTGTGATCCACATTGAGAGATAAGTCATTTCTGCCCAACAAATTGCCGTTGCCAATAGGTTCTGGCATATTTTTTGAAGCCGTTAATGTTACAGCTGCGGCTGCGGCGGCCGCTGCAGCCGCTGTGGATAGGATATGTGTGTGGTGTTCACTTTTCGTTGAGGGCGGTGTGCCATTAGTCGCACTCGCCAAATGTCCGTAAGCCATATTAAAGAGAGCTTCTGGATCGCATACAAATCGATAGACATAACGTTCGCCATTTACCTTTTGCATAATGCCTTTCTCATAATAGTAGCGTAGACTGCGCGACAGTTTGTCATAATTCATGGCGGGCCGATTCTTTTGCAAGCCCCAACGTCGCGCCACCTCCTCTGGTTCGATGAGTTTAAACTCCATACCGCGTCCGGTCCAGGCTATGCAACTTGAGCTATTCGTTTGGTAAAAAAACGTTGTTCATGAAGTAATTAAATAAATTTTTACAATACTTGCCTCGTGGTGGGCTCATCTAGTAAAGCCACCAGAAATTGCCACAACTGCAATGAGCCGCGTCGCTGCGACACTGTTTGGCTCGTCGATATGGCATTATTGTAAAGTCCATTGTATTTAATGTCTCCATCGGTTGATGAGACAGTGGTCGAGTCTACAGTAACTGGCCGTAGCGCGTACGTTGATGATATGGTCGAATTGTAGGGACTCTCGTATTTGAGATCGACATCCGTTGAACTCGTTGATGCCAAAGTTAATGATGCGGTTGGTGATAGTGAACCGTTACTTCGTAGTCCATACGAGTTACCGTTTGTTGTACTGTAGGGGTGCTGGTGATACATGGTTGCTGCGCTAGTGGACAGGATAGATCCATGTCCGAATTTGAAAGCTGATGCGTGCGTGGATAAGTGGCCGGTATGTGGTTGATGCAACATGCTAGAGTGTACATGTGGGTGACTGGATGTGTGGGTGTGTGCATGTGTTGGCAGTGAATGTTGTGCAGCGGGATGCGCATGTGGATGCGGCTGTATATGCATATGAGACGGATGATGTGACAACTGCTGATGAGAATTGCCACTTAGATGTGTGGTAGTTGAGTCGGGATGCTCCTCTTTAGTGTTGTGGTAGTGATGACTCATTGGAATCATATTCGTTGTTGCAGCTGTTGTTGGATTGCTACAAAATGCCAGTGCTGATTCTGTTCGGAATAAATTTTTGTTATTTTTTAATAATTCTTTATGTTGGTACATGAATTTATTTTCGAAACTTGAGAGTGCAAATCGAAAACGGCAATATAGACTCAAAATAATCTTAATAATAGTTAGCTGCAAAAAAACTCAGAAAAAATTTATTATGTACATCGATCGACTACGATAAAATACGATTTAAATAAATTTAAATATTTTGCATAAGAAGGCAGTTGTAATTTTAGAGACAACTTAGGACCTAGATTATACTTGTACACGTATACTAGAAATTTGATGGCTAAGTCGCGTCGGTTAAAGAATGGATAATAATAACTTATATATTATATATATATATATATATATATGTATATATAAGTATAAAGCTTATCAACTTAGTACACTACCCCAACTTATCAATTCCCACAACCGCCGGTTCTACGCACTGAAATTGACCTGGATTTTATCCTGTCAAGGGCTGTTATATCGGTGATCTAACCCCTTTTAGATCGGTTAGTTTTAGTTTAAGTTTGTCGTCACAGAAGGGTTGCTTCGTATCCTCCTGACTCGTGCTGGCATTGAGTCCAGCCCGGGCCCGGAGGAATTTTTCTGCTGCTTTTGCGCTAAAAGGCTCTATCCAAACTCCACCCCGGTCAGGTGTAACATATGCAATGGATGGAGCTATCTTAAGACCCGCTCAAGCCTTGAGACACAAAGAGAGTAAACGACTAGTTACGTGGCCCCATGTTGCCAACGCACTACTACGACCTTAGCCTCTACGGGTGTGCAACCTGCACCTAGTTCGAGGCACTCAGCAACTCCTGGTTCCTCACACAGTCTGTTCCGCGTGTCAGACCACTATACGTCAGAAGGTTACATCAGTCAAGTGGCGACAACTGCAAATGCGGGTTCTACATCTGCAACAAACACCACCTACACGCCACTCCCTCACTCCCATGATCACTCACGGACACCCGCGCCAAACTCGCATCTTGCAATTTAACTGCAAGATCTAGGAGATAGTTGCACTTATGACACCGGGAACGCGTATCGATAGCTGCGGTCCAAGAAACAAAACTGCCCAGCCGATCAGATCTTCTGAGTTGTGCAGGTTTCAAGGTTTTACATAATCGCGAGCGAGATAATGGTGGAGGCCTAGCCCTTATATTACGCAACACCGTGCAATATCGTCTAATCGATGGATACATCGACCGCAGGGATACAGTCAGGGTATAGTTATCCGGTCAGGCGATGTCGAGCTCGAAATATTTAATATATACATCCCCCCAGTTACATGTTGTCCTACAGGATATCATCCGAATATACTTGCACTACTTTGTGGTGAAAACATTTTGGTGGTAGGCGACTTTAACGCGCACCACGATCTTTGCCATTCCGGCCAGTCAAACTATCGTAGGAAGAGGAACTGGCGGAACAGATTAACGATTCGACATTCTGCACAATGAATGATGAAGCTTCCACCAGAATTACGGGGACCTGTAATAGCTCGCCTGATATTACCATTGCTAGCGGTCTTGTGATAAATAGCATAAGCTGCCGACCTATGCTAACTCTCACCTCAGACCACCTGCCCATAATTATCTCGATCGAGAAACCTGCCTTTTTTTCTGTGGACAACCGTACCTTTGTGGACATTAACAAAGCTAATTGGGTTGGCTTCACAGAATTTATTGAGAACATCTTTACCGCTCTACCCATTCCTATGGACGTATCCGTTGGCGAACGACGATTCCGCAAGGTAATCGCAGCAGCTGCCGCTCGCTTCATTCCGGCTGGAAGAATCGCAGAACTCAGCCCTAATTTCCCAGCCGAAGCAGCTGTTTTAGCTAACGGGGGCGACACCTTACGCCATGCTGATCCCGGTTTTCCAGGTTAAACTCCTACTTTTCCAGAATAGACCCCGACATATCCAATATATAGTATGTCCAGCGTGCAATGAGTCTCCGCATGACACTGGCCACCTCCCTGCATGCTCCACCAACCAGACTCATCTAACTTTCTTGGCTCTTCCGTTAGATGATGTCGACGACAACTTGGCTAACCCTTACCAACCTAACAGGGACTAGTCACCCGTTAGAACAACAACTACTCCAAGTTATCTTAACTCTACTTATTATGACAATATTGTTTACATTATATTTTGTTAAAAAATTTATAATCAAATTCATATACATACATACACATATTATATGTAATTCGACTCCCTTGACAATACGGCAGGTATTTCGAGCAGACTGTAGTAAAATGCCTCTCATCGGTTATCATTCACCTCACTTCACATAAGTTTACAAACTTGTTTTTATTTTTCTTAATTGTTTTCCAACATTTAACCGTTATTACGAGTATCTCCACTCCGTTCACTCCTCATTTAGTGTACTCTTAAATGTTCAATATGTTATAAATTTACACCATATACACACATACATATGTATATAAAGATAGCTTGGCCATAATGCAACAGCTAATCACAGCAACAATTTACACGTTTGAAATGACGTACAGATGGATGTTTATTAAAAATTCAAAGGATCCTTGGCTCGCCGTGCATAATCCATCAGCTACGTAATTTTGCATGGCAAAACAAAAATCTCTCCCACAAGAACAACAACATTGGATGGATACGAGCCAATATAAAACATTAAAACTGTTGGAATGGAAGAGTAGTATCATGAGTCCCTTGGGGGAGGGAAGCACTCATGTTCGCAGTTCACTATGCCTCTACAGAAAGAGGGTTGACGAAGGCTGGCATTAAAAAAACGAGCGTTTATGTTGATGTTAAAGGTGATGAGCGATTTTATGGTTTGATGGAATATTGGTGGAAAACAACAATATTCAATTTGATGGACATTTAATTAGTAAACAATATTTTGAGGTACCATATAGGTATTATTAGAAACATTGGTAGGTTTAATGTTTAATGTTTGGTTGTAGTTTTTGGCAATAACTTCACAAGTATATATGTAAATATACATATGCCTGATGATTCGAGGGAAAAATAAAATTGTATATCTTCAAAGAAATATTGATATTCCAGCGAGCGTATTGACATTCCAATACGCCAGGTATATTGCTTATCAATTGGATTAGCGTTTCCGCGGCGGCAGTTGTTGCTCCCTTCATACATACATACTCGCAAACAGTCAATTTAAATATTTTCATTTGTGGTTGCACTTGAAAATCGTGCCGCGTATTTTTTATTAGATACAAATTAAATAAAAACAAATCGAATTATAATCACACGCTCTGCAACAACAGCAACTGCCGCTAAAGCATAAAGCCACTACGACAGGTGGCTGAAATGTATGTGTGTATGTGTTGCGGTGCATGCTAATGCTTGGTGGCTTCACAATATGCACATAATTTAAATAAATGAAGCTCTCGGTTATATGCCACCTGTGTAGCTGTCTACTGATGACTTACTTTTGTTACATTTATAAATGTTCTTTCATTCAACTTTATGGTATATGTATAGTATATACTTATGTGGTATGTGCGTATTCTGCGTATTTGCTGTATTGGTAAGCAATATTTAAGCAGGATGGCTAAGGAGATATTTATGTAAATTCGATTTACTTGCTGGTCTCTTACCTGGGTCGTTCTTTTTAAGAATCGCTGCGGGTGGTGTTGATGGGAATCTTGAAGGGTGGCAGCATTTTGAAGAAAATACGATACAACAACATGTACAGATTATTAACAAATATTGTGAAAAATTGAACAACAATAAACAAGTTGATTGGCGAAAGAAAGTAAAAAAGTCAAAAGTGCGGTTCATCGCGATTTTCCTGTGTTAGCTTTAAATAATGATTAAAATAACTTGTTGGTTCCACTACTCGCTGTGCGCAGCCACTTTGATCTTAATCGCTAATGATATCTATGTTGTCATCAAAAAGTGTGGCACATAACGTAAATATGTGTTAAGGCATTTTCACCAAATTTCAACTTACGAGTAATACAGTTTCGCCAAGTATAGATACAAGTATGTACATGTATTGTTTTGGGCTACACTTTTATCAATTTTACTCGTACTTTATTTCTGTTGATTTTGACTTAACTCCCACTATTGTAGCTAGCTGCCTGCTCTTACCTGTAACAATAAGGATGTGTCACAGCGGGAATATCGAAAAAAGCTGTTGAGGATGTTCTTTCATGACGTGCTCCTTTGGCGCTTGCTGCAATAGACATTAAATATCAGGAATTAAAAGAAAAAGATTAAATGCTATACTGTGTGTGTATTTGTGTGCATTTCAACGAGTGTGTATGTATTTTTACGTATAGATTTTTTTTTTGCTATTGAAAGTGGTGCGTATGTTCCTTGAGGTTGTTATAGTTATGTAAACATATTTTACTATACCCGTATTAATATATACATATAACAAAAATAAATAATACGTTTTTTTTCTGAGAATTGCAATGACACATCTAACATAAAAATGCTTTTGTGCAACAAAATTGGTTAATATTAACACGCCACAGGGAACATTGCAATTCATTACCTAGAATTGGTGAATGCAAAGAGTGCCAGAATGCTGGCGCTTTTTTGTCGATATTTTGTGTCTTAAAGGAACTTGGGCATCACACCAAAGTAAACAGAACTTAAAAAAACCGAACAAATGGTTTTTTCGACAAAATCTATTTATTTGATTCAAAATAGTCTCCTTCTGCTTCAATACAGTTTTTTGCACGGTCCAAAAGCATGTCGAACGAGTTGCCTATACGTCTGCATAACGCTTTCCTTTCATGGGCAAATGCATTTTTCCAAAAAGGAAGAAGTCGCACGGTGCCATATCAGGTGAAGACAGGGTTAATGGTTAAAATGTGATAAGAGATGTGCAATTCCATTTCCATGAATTTCAATAATGATTTCGGCTGATTTTTGATGAAATAACGCACAATTTCGATGGAATTTCCGGTGATCACGGATTTTGATTGGCCCACGTGCTGATCGTCATTTATGTCCTCACGACCACTTTGAAAACGTTGAAACCACTTGTGCACTCTGCTACGGGATAGGCCATCATCGCCATAAACTTCTTTCATCAATTGAATTGTTTCGGTAAAAGTTTTACCAATTTTAAAACAAAATTTAATGTTGGCTCTTTGTTCGAAGCTCATTTTCGCACCGATAGCACAAACATTCTGACACTTAAAACGCAATAACTTTACTTCCAATTAATGAAATTGATAAAGATAGCAGATTCTAACGCTCCAGTCGACATATAGATGGCCCAGATTAAAAAATTCTTGTTTACTTTGGACACCTTGTATGGCCTTGATGAATTTTTGATCGACCATGGGGAGAAAAAAGTGAGTGAATTGAGAAATTGAAAAAGTAAGGCGGGTTTCGTAGGAGGGCGTAATCGGACCCCTACCACGCCCACAAAACGCCATTAATTAAAAACATATAAATGGCTTTTTACCTGTGGGCAAAGTGGCCAAAGCCCATCCAGGTATATCCTAACTTTAACTACAATAACCAAATTTGCTTTAGAAAAATTCCTTTACCGCCCCTGTCCACACTGTAAAACTGGATGAAATTGGTAGACAACCCCGTTCACATCTCATATAACGGTACTGTTAAAAACTACTAAAAGTGCGAGACATCTGTGACTAAAAATTCCACAGATAATGAACCAAAACTAAACAATGACTAAATATGCTGCCCTCTTTTACAAATTTCGGCCTGCCTGCCCGATTTCGACTAAATTTAGTTCGTGATATTTTTCTCACATTCCTATGTCATAGTGCCAAAATGGACGAAATTGGACTACAACCACGCCTACTTCACACATAGCACAATTTTAAATTCCATCTGATTCTTTCACTTTCCTGTACACAAATCAAGAAGCAATTAGTATGACGAGATAAAACGAATAATACCTTTAGCATATGCCATCTTATGACGGAAAATTTTTCAAATCCAACCAAAACTGTTCCAGCTCCTAGTTACCGAATATGTGGAATCCAGCATCCTGATGATAGTATTTCTGTGTGCCCAAAATGGGTTGAGTCGGGTCAATACTTCCCTAAGCTACTGTTTGAATTATCTCAATGAAAATGAAGTTTTACTCATAATAGTGTATCTTTGTGGCTAAAAAAGATAAAATTAGGCAACGACCCATATAACTAACATCAGAATTTTCGAACATCCGGCCTCTATGCTCCATATGATTGTTGATTGTATGTAAGGTACCCTAATGAAACCCAAGGGACCATATTTTTAATATGTGGCATGATAATAGTTAATAGATATATAATGACTTTCGTTTTTCTAATAACTCTTATGTCAAATATTTCGGTAAGAGTTATATATAGTATATGTACTACTGTGCCCAAAAAAGGTGACATTGTATTTATTTTGAAAATTCTTTATTTATTCTTCCAAATCAATTTCATCCCCTTCAAAGTAATCCCCTCCCGATACAATGCACTTATGCCAACGGATTTTCCAATCTTCGAAACACTGGTTGTAGTCACTTTCCGGGATGGCCTCCAGTTCCGTCTTCGCTGCGGTTTGAATCTCCTCTATCGTATAAAAACGGTGTCCCCGGAGCGGTCTTTTGAGCTTGGTGAACAGCCAGAACTCGCACGGCACCAGATCAGGTGAATATGGTGGTTGCGGAACGATATGGGTTGAGTTTTTGGCGAAATGATCACGAATTACGAGGGCAGAAAGAATTGTCTTTCCATAATTCCGGCCTTTTTAGGCGGATAGCGTTACGCAAACGACGCATAACGTTCAAATAATATTCCTTGTTGACTGTTTGACCGGTTGGAAGGAATTCATAATGCACAACACCACGATAATCGAAGAAAACAGTCAACATGACCTTGATTTTTGAGCGACTTTGGGGCGATTTTTTTGGTCTCGGCTCTCTTTTGGCACGATATTCGCTCGATTGATCGGTTGTTTCGGGGTCGTAAGCATAGATCCAAGTCTCATCGCCAGTTATAATGCATTTCATGACACCCTGGTAGTCGGAAAGCATCGTTTCACACACTTCAACGCGACGCCTTTTTTTCCAAAAAATTCAATGTTTTCGGTACAAGTCGAGGTTTGACGCGCTTGAGGCCCAAAACATCCTTCAATATGGTATTGGCTGAGCCTTTCGATATGTCAACTTCATCAGCAAGGTCTCTACTTGTTAATCGACGGTTTTTCAACACCAAATCTTTGATTTGTTGAACGTGAGCTTCGTCGGTTGGGATTGATGGTCGCCCTGGGCGCTCTTCGTCTTCGACACGTTCACGGCCGGCTTGGAACTCACTATACCACTTGTAAACATTTTTTTTAGACATAGCCTCATCACCAAAGGCTTTCTGCACCATCCTCAAGGTATCCGCAGCAGAAAATTGATTCCGTAAACAAAATTTAATGCAAATTCTTTGCTCAACAAATTTCGACATCGCAAAAAACGAAAAACTCACTTTTAGCAGCTCACAAAACGACGCGTATCTCAAACACTAATGAATATTTTGACATAAAATTTGACATAAATGTGACTGACAGTACTACCAACCTAAAAAAAAATAATTCTCCAAATCCTTCGACGCGCGCAGTTTAAATTCAAATGTCCCCTTATTTTTTGGACACAGTAGTATATATAAAATTTTTTGGATTCTGATCCTTGACGTATTACACCTTAAAGTATTTCTCTGCCTTTGATTCGTGCAAGCTACAAAAGTATAAAATGTTCGGTTGTACCCGAATTTAGCCTTTTCTTAGCAAATTTTATTATGAAACTCTCATCCCCTCTTCTATTATTACAAACTTCCTTTGAGGCGAATTTTTCACCAGCCGAAGAAAGAAATGATACCATACACGCGAATAGGTAGTAATCACTTAGCGCAAGGTCTGGTCTATAAACTAGATACATGGGATCCTCCCGGCTAAGCTCCCGCAGCTTTGTTGTAAATCGCTATCGCTGTGTGTGGATGGAACATAATGCCTATTTTATTGGCAAAAGTTGTTTGCTTCTGTACAATTCCTTTCTTCATATGATTCAACTATTGCCAGTACAGGTCCGAATTAAAATTTTGTCCATTGGGGAGGAGCTTATAGTAGATGATTCCCTGTCAATCCCACCAATTGCGTTGGATACAGTAATCTTCTTCCGAACGCCATTTAGCGAGACACATATTACTAAAACCATCTATTAGGAAAATATTAGACTTATTTTAACCAGACCTCACATTTTATATATGTGGTATGTATTTCAATAATTCTTTACTAATAATATGACTAAGGTTATTATAATTTAATTATCCATTTTGTAAATCAAAAGGATTATTTATTATATTCCTAATTGTTTGTTGTGCATCTTCTGTTGTTTCTAAATATTTAAATAATTCTGCATTATTCCTCCAATTCACTTATATAATGATTTTATATACGCTTTCCATTATGAACATATACATATGTACAATTACATAGACCCACACTAAATACTTAGTTTGTTCTTGAATTTATTAAATTTTAAAAGCATCACCATCACGCACCTTCGGGCAACGAAAGAACACTTTGAAGGGTGGAAAAATATTTATTTAACAAACAAACCAAAACACGATTATAAAACTTAAGCACACATCAACAACAAACAAGTGTAGCAAAAGTTAAGTAAAATAAAGATTTGATACATAAACATATTAAAAAATATATTTACCAAAAAAACAACGGGATACTAATATGATTTTTTAATAAAGTGGCAACAAAGTCTGCATGTAATGTGTGGAAAGATTTGTTGGCGAATAAGTCACAGAATATACAATTGTGTATTTTGTTCATCCTCTAATTCATATTTGATTACATATCCTTCTTTGCAATAATTTTTATATGTATGTATGTGTTTGAGCCTTTGGCTGTTTGTGTTCATGTATGTATTTGTGTTGGTGTACTTGCCTGACGGCGATGTTGTTGTTGCGTGTACGCGGGCACTTAGGTATTCTTCGGTGGAGCTATCGAGTCCAAATTTCCCAATCGATGTCGGACTTGCCGACGCTGACGCAGCCGCCGAAACGGATGTGGTGGCCGAGACGACTGGCGGTGTATACATCACCAAATCTTCGCTCATTTGCTGATGGTGATGGTGGTGGTGATGGTGATGATGTGGATGCGGATGCGAATGGGCGTGCACATGGGCGTGTGCATACCAGTGCTCTCTGCTCAAATCAGCTTCGGTATTCACACAATGACGCAGAATTTTTAGAATTTAAAAGGTATAAAATAATTTAAATTTAAATGTGATTTTTTTAGGTTTAGTGACTAGTCTAATATCTGGAAATTATCGTTTGATGGAGTCCTAAAGACTTCAGACGGTTTGCGAATCACTAAAACTTTCAGTTATGGAACCTACCATTACTGGCCGCCGCCGCTGCTGCCGTGGGAAGTGGTGTTGTAATGGATAGCGTCGGTGCCAATGACTGCATTTGCACCGGCGGCAAAGGAAACGTTAGGCAGCAGGGTGATTTGTACGTGGTGCTAGGCATCTCGACATTTTGGTCGGCCTCCATTGGTGAGTGTGCCGATTCAGTGCACTCTTCTTGCTCTGGTCTGTTTGCTGTATTTCTGTTATGATTGTTACTGTTTGAGTGCGAGTACGTCGATTTTGTCATACCGTGAATGCTTGTTGTAGTAAGTGGTGCAGGAGTCACAGCCGTCGAAGATATCTCATTGCTGATGCTCGCGACTACATCGTTATTTGTTCGTGAATATGCTTCGCTATCGACTACATCCTCTAATTGCAAATTCTCGAGCATACCAACGTTCGAAGCATAGTTTGTCTGAAATTTGAAAGAAGCATAAATAAAAATATTACAGTTATAATTATATAGTATGTAAGCATGAAGGAATGTGGATATGAAAATTCAATGTGTCTATCTACGGCAATAAGGCGCAACAGTGCCATCGAAAGGAAGTTCATGAAATTGCAGGCGAAATGGCTCAGATCAATATTGTGTACAGGAAAATAATTGAGGAAGTTAGGCAATCCGCAGCAGGAAATTGTGCTAACTCACTGAGCGTCATGATGAGGAAGATATTGCTCATAGTGTCACTAAAATAAAGGTAAATACTTTTATTTTAATGTATACAGAAGTGTATGTGTAGAAGCATCTCCCTTAAAATAAAAATTATAAGGGTATAAAATGTGCATTTGGAATTTGCATGGCAAATCGAAAATTAAAATTGTTGATGGGTTGAAAAGTTCTTATCGTTTTAAAGAAAACATCTGTTTCTTTTATACTCGATTTTATTATTCATTAAAGTTTCAATCGAGAGCGACACACTGCGGTATACACTATGGGCAGGGTTTTCGCATACTTAAGAGATTTAATGGGTTTACGGGTTTCAAAAAATCGATTTTTTTGTATTATTAAATTCTACAGCACCTCTATAATATTGACCTAAATTTTCAAGCTGATCCGAGTAATAGTTTCGGGCTACAATTATGAGAACTTGTGCGCTCAATGCTAGCTAGGCTAAGAGCGCTTAAACGCGTTTAAGTTTTTTTTGAAGCGTTTTTGAAGTCGGTTGGCAACATTTCTCGATAACTACTCAACCGATCTTCATGAAATTTTACACGGGTCTTTGAGATACAGTTCTTAAGGACTTGGGCGAAGGATTTTTTTCGATTACAACTATTTGAAAAAAATGTCACCGAATTTTCACTGAAATTTAAATTTTTTGGTAAAATGTCTGTTTCAATTGTTTTTTTTTTGCCTTCGTCCAAGTTCTAGTTGATTTTTCAACAATTTTTTTTTCACTTTAATGATCCTGTTAGGAATTATATTGCCAACGCGGGGCTATTTTTTTCCAAGGGGCCACCGAAAATGGCGTCGCAATGGCCGAGTTTAAAATATTTTTTCAGAATTTCTTTTTAATAGTGTATGTTTGTAACAATAAAAAATTTTAATAAAATATTTCATTATTTATATGAGAAACAAATTTTTGAAAATTTTTTTTTTTACCCGAGGAAACAGCTTCTGACATAATATCAGGTAATTTTTTTCGATACGGTTTGCGTGCTCAGTTTATATGCATCACTCCGGGTCAAATTTGACCTTGAGTGTAAAGTCATGCTAGAAATGTTAAAATTAGGTTGTTAAAAATGGGTAGTAGGTTAATTTATCCGTTGTTCATACAACGAAAGTGGAGTTTCGGAAAAATTAAAGTAACAACTATATTAAACACTGTTTCCTTAAAAAAAACGACCCAGTGGCTGTGTACACAATATTTTATATTAATTAAGTTAACAGCTACTGAGTTCCGCTTATTGTTGGTCAAATGCATTTATGTAAACATAAGGCATTGATGTATAGTGGAATTGAATTCGCAGTATATCTGCAACAATGGCCAATTAAGTAATGAGATGAGCTGAAACAGTTAGACAATACGTCCGACAGTGCGTCGCAAGTGTAAAACGACAAGTGCAGACAAAGTCAATGTGGCAAAAGTATCACTTCCATGTCTAAGATGTCACACCAGTGGATAAATGCAATTGTGGTAAATGGACAGACCATTTGTGGACTATCCCTGCTGGTAGACGAGCACTACTTGCCACCCGTCGTTAAACAATAGCTAAGGCCACCTGCTCTGCAAGGTGTTTATTATATGTGTACATATGTATATGTTTGTAAAGATATATTTATCTGTGTATATATACATAAGTAATTAGGTGTGTTGTCAATTAAATATAAAATGGTGTTAATGCCCTTTCAAGTTTATAAAGTTGTAGTTTTTCAACTGAAAGATGTGGAAGTGTCAAATTGTCACAATAAGTAAGAAAGAGCTAAGTTCAGGTATAACCGAATATTTCATACTCTTGCAACTTGCAAGGATTAAAGCCAGAGGAGTACCTTCATGTACATTAGGCTTTTTAGTTATATGGGGTCTGGAGCGAGTTTTCACCCGATTTTATTCCTTATAAGTACAAATATGCGCCGTTATACGAAAAACACCCTCTCTTAATTTTAATACGATAACTCACCTATTGACTGATGTATGTGATATATGTGGGAGCTAAGGTAAGTAAAGGCCCGATTCAACCCACACAGATATTGTACTGTCAGGAAATATTTTATCTGAATTTCAATTATATATCTCACACATTTACCGATATTTGCGGTTAAAAGTCAACTATAAGCACCAGGGACTTGGGCAGTTTCGGTTCGATTCAGCCACTTTTTTGTCATAAGGTGGCAAATGTATTCGTGCAAAGTTTTATTCTGATATAGTAATTAATTCTTGATTTGTATAATGGAAAGCGAAAGTTTCAAATGGAATTTAAAATTATGTTATATGGAAAGTAGGCGAGGCCGTAGCCCGATTTCGCCCATATTTCCACTGTAACATAAAAATATCAAAGGAATGTCACACACCGAATTTCATTGGGCAGGTCTCGAGATATGTTTTCAACTAAAAGTGGACGGTGCGACGACCATTGTCCAATTTTGACCCCGTCTTCATTAAAGCTCTGTCATACCATTTCGCTGGTAAAATTTAAAGTCTCTGCCATATATAATTATTGATTTATCGCGCATTATATAGTTTTTATGTAGTATGGTTATATGGGGAGTGAGCGGGGTTATCAACCGATTTCATCCATTTTCACACCGTCGGTAGGAGTTTCTATAATATTGGCAGTATGTAAATTCGGTTCTTGTAGCTTAGGTGATATATACATACATTTAACTTATTAGAGGGCGTCATGTCATCCTAATCATTTATACCTATATATACATACATATATAACCCTATATACTTGTATAACGTTTCAGAATATATGTATGTATATTTGTATTGTTGAAAGACAGTTAATTTCCACTGCAGGGCGTGCCCACGCCTAAAAACTTTTGGTTACTGGCACTTTTTTTATAACTTACAATAAGTTGTGATTGTTGGGCGCTCAAATAAGCAACGAAAATTGCGCAGCCGTAAAACTGTAAAAACAAAATTTCTTTTATGGGGCAACGAACGAGAGTTGCTTTAACTAGTATATAACTGTTGTGCACATGCGTGACACTACACCAAACACATAATGCCCTTAATTAAAGTTTCTCGCGCTTAAAAAAAAACACAAAAAACCCTTTTAACAAATTAATAACGGCTAAACCATATGCAGACTTTAGTAATTAAACTTACATTATTATAGTGTTTGACGATACCGAAACAAAATTATAAAACCAAAGCCATGACTTTACAAATAAAAAAATATGTCTAAGCATACAAAATTTCGAATGCTTAATTAAATTAAGTAATATTTTATAATTATTTTCATAGCAAAATATGCATTACTTTGTATGAAATTCATATTCTATAGAGTTCTGACATCAGCCGTTCCGACAAATGGGCTGCTGCTTGGGGAGAAAAGGAAGAGTGTAAAATTTTTAGATTAATGCTTTAAAACTGTTGCGTATATACAGACAGATGGACGTGGCTATGGACTCAGCTCGCCACGCTGATTGAACTACTCAACAAATCTGAAACAAAAATTTGCGACTGATGTGCTAAAAGGTCTGTGGGGTATTTGAGGGGTCCTGATTACGAATTTGAGTTACAATTTTTCTCAAAGTACAGCTGTTTTTACATTTTAGCAAATAGTTGTAGTTTGATCCCTACACACCTTGACTATAACGCAAAAAATTTTATGTGTTAAGAAATTTTAGCTATCATTTCGGTTTTCGCAATCCAAAATTAGTAAGAAACAGCCTCCAATATCACAGTCGTAAAATTTACGTAAACTAGCATTATTTATACAGGTATATATATATTTAACTTCGTGGGAAACCTAATGCGAGTATACCCTGCTCAGGTTATAAAAATAATAATTACTGCTTCAAGAGGCACTGTACTGAATTGATAACCTCTCTTTTGCTAGTTTGGCATTGGAAAAATACATATACGCACATATACATACATAGATATGCATATGGAGCATTTATAACTTTAACTCTTCAGTAAAATCTAGAGAAATTGTTGTTGAGCGAAATTTCGCAAATAATTATTTTAGTAAAAGTGGAAAAGTAATAATACTACACGTTTTCAAGTACATACGGTATGGTAAGGCCAATTATAAACTAGTTTTTTGATGGAACTAATTCAAGGTTAAAATAATTTCGAAGACATGTAAAAACTAGTAAAACACTTCAATTAAAATGTTAAACAAAAATGCAATTGTGTTTAGAGTTAGTTGCAAATGTTAAATGCAATAGTAAAAGTTTTAAATAAGAAAGTCATTGAGAATGTGTATAACATTGAAACTTTTACACACTGAACATTGCCAAAAATCAGCATATGTACGTCAATATTTAGGCACTGATGTAAATCTTATTCTATTTTGATTTTTAACAGTAACATCCGGAGAAAAGAAATATCGTTATGGTAATTCGTTTTTTGGTAAGAGCCAGAAAAATGTGCGAATACTTAGGAAATATATTTTCTGCTATTGCAATAATATATCAAGGAATTAGCAACATATTTTGCATTAAAAGGAGTTAAGTGCTTTAAAAGTTGGAGTCTTCTTCTTCTTCTTTACTGGCGTAGACACCGCTTATGCGATTATAGCCGAGTCAACAACAGCGCGCCAGTCGTTTCTTTTCTTCCCTACGTGGCGCCAATTGGATATTCCAAGCGAAGCCAGGTCCCTCTCCACTTGGTCCTTCCAACGGAGTGGAGGTCTTCCTCTTCCTCTGCTTCCCGCGGCGGGTACTGCGTCGAATACTTTCAGAGCTGGAGCGTTTTCATCCATCCGGACAACATGACCTAGCCAGCGTAGCCGCTGTCTTTTAATTCGCTGAACTATGTCAATGTCGTCGTATATCTCGTACAGCTCATCGTTCCATCGAATGCGATATTCGCCGTGGCCAACGCGCAAAGGACCATAAATCTTTCGCAGAACTTTTCTCTCGAAAACTCGCAACGTCGACTCATCGGTTGTTGTCATCGTCCAAGCCTCTGCACCATATAGCAGGACGGGAATAATGAGCGACTTATAGAGTTTGGTTTTTGTTCGTCGAGAGAGGACTTTACTTTTCAATTGCCTACTCAGTCCGAAGTAGCACCTGTTGGCAAGAGTAATCCTGCGTTGGATTTCCAGGCTGACATTGTTGGTGATGTTAATGCTGGTTCCTAAATAGATGAAATTATCTACAACTTCAAAGTTATGACTGTCAACAGTGACGTGGGAGCCAAGTCGCGAGTGCGACGACTGTTTGTTTGATGACAGGAGATATTTCGTCTTGCCCTCGTTCACTGCCAGACCCATTTGAGTTGCTTCCTTGTTCAGTCTGGAGAAAGCAGAACTAACGGCGCGGGTGTTGAGGCCGATGATATCAATATCATCGGCATACGCCAGCAGCTGTACACTCTTCTAAAAGATTGTACCTGCTCGATTAAGTTCTGCAGCTCGAATAATTTTCTCCAGCAGCAGATTGAAGAAGTCACACGATAGGGAGTCGCCTTGTCTGAAACCTCGTTTGGTATCGAACGGCTCGGAGAGGTCCTTCCTGATCCTGACGGAGCTTTGAGTGTTGCTCAGCGTCAGTTTACACAGCCGTATTAGTTTTGCGGGGATACCAAATTCAGACATCGCGGCATAAAGGCAGCTCCTTTTCGTGCTGTCGAAAGCAGCTTTGAAATCGACGAATAGGTGGTGAGTGTCGATTCTCTTTTCACGGGTCTTTTCCAAGATTTGGCGCATGGTGAATATCTGGTCGGTTGTTGATTTACCAGGTCTGAAGCCACACTGATAAGGTCCAATCAGTTTGTTGACGGTGGGCTTTAATCTTTCACACAATACGCTCGACAGAACCTTATATGCGATGTTGAGGAGGCTAATCCCACGGTAGTTGGCGCAGATTGTGGGGTCTCCTTTTTTATGGATTGGGCATAGCACACTTAAATTCCAATCGTTGGGCATACTTTCGTCCGACCATATTTTACAAAGAAGCTGATGCATGCACCTTATCAGCTCTTCGCCGCCGTGTTTGAATAGCTCGGCCGGCAATCCGTCGGCCCTTGCCGCTTTGTTGTTTTTCAGACGGGCAATTGCTATTCGAACTTCTTCATGGTCGGGCAATGGAACATCTGCTCCATCGTCATCGATTGGGGTATCGGGTTCGTTGGAGTTGGAGTCTACTCGAATTAAAAAAACTGTTTATGTGTTGAATGAATGCATCCAAGAAGACTGAGAAGATGCGCCCACACATGTCAAGAATTTTTAGAAGCTTCAAAAAAAAAAAATAATAATAATAATAAAGAAAACGACTGATGAAGTAGACATTTTTGTTGATTATGTAGACCTCCTGAGGCATTGAAATTGATTAATATACATGCATATATATGTATGTATGTATGAATTTCTATAAATATACAAGATTTCATTATGTATGTTTTTATGTGAGTATTGTTACTGATTTGTTGCGAAACTATACAAATTGCTGATCATTTAGTGTCGCTACATGGTTTTACAGAATTTATAAAATATTAATGAACTGAATCAAAAACACACTAATCACAGACTTGTTCACGAGTTTAATCATCTCAAAGTCAACCAGGTGCGACGCAATGGCACGCGCTTCTTTATCACAAACGTGAAAGCAAAAGCCTTTGACAAAAAATGTAGTATAGATTATATAGTATATTTGTAGACACATAATATATATGTATTTAGAAAAGTTTTCACAGCTTTTAAGTCCAATTCAGCGAAATTATTTTTCAACACGGATTTCTAAGAACAAAATAAATTAACATTTTAATGAAAGCATTATGGGAAAGTTAACTATTAATTAATATTAAAAAACAGAAATCGATATAACTTGTTTCCTTTATTGGCATACCGTTTCGAAACCAGTTCAATTTTATTTAATTTTACAAGGTGTACATTGCTGTAGTGGTTTGCTCACATTACAATTTTCTAATCATTACTTGACGAAAATATATAGTTGCGTTGCTGTTCGGACAATTAACTCTTTTTCGCACACTTTTGTCAATATTTTATGTTTTCGCAACCCACATACACGCACATTCGTATAATTTTGGCACAAAATTTAATTTACAAAGTTGCTTCACTTGTCGAGATGTCGTCTATTAGACCATGACATAAATATCGGAACTTTCGCTAAAGTATAACTCTGTAAATATACATATTTATGTATACGTGGGTCACCTTTAATATTTCTGGATTCGAGAACAAAAACAAATTTTAATCATCCAAAATCGTTTTATTGTTTTCCAAAATGTTTTCCTATATATATGTACATATATATACTTCAGCATTAGTTTGAACCAATTGTCGAGGCATTTTTGCCACTTTGATTGAGGTTTCTCAAAAACATACGTTCTGAACATATCAACCGCCTCTTCAGGTGTCGAAAAACGTTGAACCCTTAGTTTAACTTTTTCGTAGTGGAATAAAAAGAATTCATTCGGTCTTAAGTGAGGACTATACTGCAGATGACTCATCAAAGTGATGGTTCGAGTGCTCATAAATGCAGTTGTTTCAGCCGTTGTGTGAAAGTTTGCGTTGTCGGGATCGTCTTCAGCAGCTGGTTTTCCTAATTTCTTGAAACACAACTGGCTAACAGATAGTTGTGTATTACTTACAATTTATTGTTCTGCGTTGTTCTAGTTGTATATGCGATGTGTCCAGTTTTTCCTAAAAACAGGCAACTTTTGTCGGACTCGGCTCCTTTTGAAACACCTGTGTATACAGTCTATTGCTCTTTACTTTCTGTCGCATATACGTAATAACAAGTTTCACCATGTGTCACGATTTCATAGACGTGTTTCGAAGAACCGTTATTGTATTTTTTTTAATTTTTTCACCTAATCAACAGGAGCTATTTTCTTGAGCGATCGACAAATTGTGTGAACTCCAACGTGAACAAATATTTATTACAGTCAAATATTCATACAACACTGGCGACCTTCACGAAAATGGTCTTGAACACTGAATCTTGATGGCGTTCGATCGCACAAAATTGAATTAAGTTCATCGAAGCACTATTGCTGAGATAATCCACGTCGAAAGTTGTAAAAAATAATCGCTTGAAAATGATCTAATTCCATTATGTATAAGAATATTTGAAGCTAATATAAATAACACAAATACCTTACGGTAAAGTTGTCAGTTGCCAGATTGCAACAATAGGTTAGCCAAATTCCGAAATATAAAAGCCAACCTACGTATTCATATGTTCGCATAGTTGCAAATTACATAATTAAAAAAAACTCCCACGAAACATTTGTAACTCAGATTGTATATTCAGTCAAATATATTAAATTATGCCCACTCATGTGTTTTTAATAAATAATAGTTACCAACAAGAAGGAAATGTAAATAAAGCTCGTAAGGGAGGGTCAGCAACAGGCCGTATTCAATACATTTTTAGTACATTATCAAACATTTTAACATACTCTCTAGATTACAATGTGATCATTACTGCAACTCAGCAGCTCACCTTACAAATGGCATTGTTATGTATGGCTCTCGTTCTCAAACTTTATCTAAATATATATGTACAATGAGTATATATAAATTTATATTTAACATATCCGATTTAAAAATATATCACCAGTACTCTTGGACTTTTCCTTGAATTTGATAAATTTTCCCTGAAGCATAAGACGAATCGTTAAAGATATACATACTAAAATGGGATATCAATAGATATTTTGTTTAAATCTCTGCTTTAGGTGTTGTTATGCTACGAAGTCGTAGTTTTCTAATTTTTCCTGCTTGTAATATCTAAATATTATTGAAAATATCAATAAGTCCTCATGTACTATACATATTTATAAATATTATTTCGACGATTCTATAAATTCGATTCACAAATAATATCTTACGTCCGCTCACTAACATGGGTATAAATGCTTAATTCCAAAATTTTTGTTATGTATTTTTTGCAACACCAACGTTTTCAAACAAAAATTATGAACTTTCGTGAATATAATTGTTTAAGTATGCAAACTCGAAAACCTTCCATTATACATACATACATATATGTACATAGTTACATTGGCAAGCACCTTCCGCACCTCAACATTAAATTTAGTTAGTGAGACCTTTCAACGAAATATACTGTGCAAGTTTTATGAAAATACATAAAATTATGTACAGATATGTACATACATATGTGTAAGTATATCCATGCCTTTAGTCGCACGATCGTTTGTTGTGGGTGTTGGTAGCGTGGAGTGTGGGGCAAAATGGAAGGTGTGTGTGAAAACTAAAATAAAAATATTCACTAACGGTTTCGTTGGATTCACCAGTTTTTCTTTCCATTGAATATTTATATGTAATTTATATGAAGGTAAGTGTAACTGTTGTTGCACTAAATAATATCAGAGGGGTATGCTAGGGTTATATGCCTCTATTTTTATATCCTAAACAGAGAATATTAAATTTGCCAGAGAATATTAAATATTAAATTTGTAGTTTGGAAACGTGTGGGTTGCATCTATAAAATATATGTGGTTATATGGTAAACGATCAGCGTTCCGAATGGAGTCGATTTAGCCATGCCTGTCTGTATATACATATGCGAACTAGATACTTAGTTTTTGAGATACCAATCTAAAATTTGTCTGACATCCTTTTCTTCCCAAATAGTAGAAATCGTCGATATCGGATAACTATAAGTAGCTACCATACAAACTGATCGATCAAAACCAACTTCTTGTATGAAAATTTAAATTAAGTTAATAAGAATAGGTTCAGATTTGATGGATTTTGCAACACGTTTGTTCGTGCCCTTTTTACTTTCTTATTTGAATTAATATCTGGTGTATGACATTGCCGATCTGTAGAATATGCGTGAAGAAAATAATTGTTTTCACTCGCCTATTGTCATCAACTGCATATATGTAATTGCCCCTCTTTTGTGGAGTTTGGTGAAACGGCGCTGAACTTGAATACAACTACATCTGTATGTACATATGAAATAAACTTGCAATGGCTATTTGTTGTGGAAAACACTTTCACTGAAGACGAAGGTGCTGGAAGTGTCGACAATGAGGCAGTGACATGGGTTTAAGTTATAGAAATCTTCATTTGGGCATGCGTACATACATCCATACAATGTGTCTATGTATGTATGGTACTTACTACATGTAATAGGTAGTTTTTGGTTCCAGTTGCGCTTGCGTTCACGCTATAATACAAGAAGCACAATGTCTTTAAACTTCTTCGGTACTCAGTGGTGGAGGCTTCACTATTCAACGTGCCACTTTTGATACCATTTTCGTCAGTGCAACAGAGGAGAACGGAACGGTCTTGCTTAAATTTATGGTGTATTTCGCGGCTTCGGGAAAGTCACGAAATCAAAGACTTTTTAATATATTAATTAATCAATAATAAAATAACAATAATTTCACAAATCCAAAACGTGCATAACGAAATGCTTATGCCTTCTAAAATGAAAACCAAAAAGAAGTATTCTGTGCCATTTTTAAAAGCAGTATTGTTATTCCTTTATGTAATCCTACTAAGCAAATGTGAAGGTATTTAGTAAAAACAAAATTATGTGTGCTAAAATTGTATGCTAACTTATAAGTGCCATATTTTCAATATTTAAGCCAAATGATTGTGAATAATTAAATTGAATTATATTCCAGTGTGAAACAAAATATGCAACAGGATATACCCAATAATTTAGTGTGTAAAAGTATATCACTATTCATTTCTTCAATTTTTGTAACGAAATTAAAATATAAAAATTCTTAGGGAGTCTTTTGAAAATTGGAGCTGATACTTACATAAAAATGTTTTTCAAACAGAGTAATTCAGTGAACAATGTGAACTTGCTAATGTTTAACTTAAACTTAAACGTATTGAAATGAGATCTAGTTAAATGTAAAAAAAAATCCTCGTATATAAACCAATTTACATAAATGACTGTAAATCATTTATTTGTGAGACATACTTATATGCATATAAAACATATATGTATACGCATACAGTTATATTAAAAAAATCGGTACAAACAGTTTTCGTTGTGATTTTTTCCTGATCTAAATGGCTTATATACTTAAAGCTGTCCAAGTCACCCGTTAGACTTATACGATGACAACATAAATAAAAATTCGTTAAGAAATAAAGTACAATTCACATGTCCGCCATTGTGCGCAAAGGTGTCGGTAAACTAAATAAAGGAAAAACCTTATCTATCTTAAGCTATAATACTCTTTAAAATAGCATAAAATGATGTACAAAATTTTTATCCAGGTTTTGAACGATCAGTTTGCATGCTTCTTGGGGAGAAAAAGCTGGCGTATATACAGGGTTTGTCCGGAAAGTAATAGTAAATAATAGGACTGATTTTCTTCAGCCGCGACTATACTTCGCGCACTGACTGGATTCGGTAGAGGGCGTTCCTAGCTAACGAATGAGCGGCTGGTCTGTTGTCTCCGAGCACCTGGAGAGTCAGCACAAAGATTTTCGTACGACGTGTTTCTGTGAGTGGTGTAAGCCGAAAATGAAGCGTTCGTTAGAGCAGAGGTACGCGATTAAACTCTGTGTGAAACTCGGTAAATCCGCGACAGAGACGTTTTATGTGGTCAAGCAGGCCGGGAAGAGGTCACTGATAAAGACCTCAAGAATGAGCAAATCCAAAATGAAAACGATGCTCATTGTCTTTTTTGACATCAAAGTCATTGTCCACCATAAATTTGTTGCTCCCGGATAAACCGTCAATGCCAAGTTTGACCGGAAAGTCCTCAAGAGACTCAAACTAAGGATCAATCGGGTCCGACAAGACATCGCAGCCGATTGGAAGTTACACCACGAGAATGTCCCGGCTCACACCACCTTTCTTGTGAACAGCTACCTAACCAAGGCCGGCATCCCAACACTTCCGCATCCGCCCTGCAGCTCAGATGTGGCCCTCCGGACTTTTTTGGTTTTTGCCTGAAAAGACCGATAAAAGAGGATCCAAGCAGCATGCACCTCGGCTCTCAAGGCTATTTCGGAGAATGCCTTCAGTGACGCCTTCAATGCTTGGAAATCGCGCTGGCAGCGCTGGATCGACGCAGAAGGAACCTATTTTGAAAGTTTTTTTTAAAGAACTGTAATGATTGGTTCAATAAATTTTTTTGAATCGACTCCGTCCTATTACTTTCCGGACAAACCCTCTACCCCATTCGGGGGATAAAAATATGCTATTTACTGGCAAGTCTTTAATATTCGTTTTTTAGTTTGTTTCAGATAACAGAATCCCTCTTAAAAAGTTGATTCCGAAGGTTAATTCAATAGCGACCATTTGTTATCCAAATACAATTCTTTTATACACTCAAATATGGTTTAATAAGGCTTGAGAGAGAAAAATCAATTTCTCTTTCCTTACACCCAGAATAAATTGTAAACTTCTTCTTTGAGGGGGCTAACCGCTGCAGGGATTTGAAGGCTGGAGGGGTATTGGTGTTTTTAAAATAAATAAAGAAAGATATATAAGAGGATTTCATTCGGTTTTTATAAGAGTTTTATGAAAATCGGTTCAAGGCCGCACTTCCCAATAATAGGCAGAACAACTAACAAAATTTTAATTTCATGGGTTAGTTATTATTGAAGATGCTCTTCGGATTGGATAATCAGCTTATATACTTTCTGATTTGAGATTTTAAAATTTGTTGGTTCTGGATATTATTATAAGATTGCTAAATTTCGTGAAATTTTTTGTAAAAGTAGTGAGATCATTTAATTAGAATGCAATTATTAAAATACTAAAAAATTATGGAAATATTGTATATACTTTACATTCCTGATCATCTCTATACTTTACCTCCATCTCTTTCAGATGTTATTGCACAACCCTACAAACAACAAAGGTGTTCAAGTCGCTTAGAAAATGCCTTAGAGCACATGCGTCGCCGTAGCATACCAGCGAAAAGCTCAAGATCATTCTCTGGTGAAACTCCATACACACTCTATCAAACATTTTACGGTCAAAATAGTGAACCAGAAGACGACTTTTACTCTGGTGGCGATCGAGGTTATTATGCAAAAAATATTCAGCGCCAACCTCAAAGAGCGTCGTCGGCATACATGGGAAGATTCAATAATTTGTTTTCCACAGACTATTCGTATAATAGAAGGCAACCGCATAAATTAGCTGCCGTCTCCAGCGTAGACGTTGAGGATTTGAGAGTGCGTCTGCCATCGAAATCGACTAGTGCGCGTTGGGTTGAGGTAGATAAATGCAGATTCAGTACACAAAACTCAACGCTGGACACGCGTCTCATATTTCCCGATTTGACAATTAGTGGCAAAGTAGTACTACAACCAACTGGTGGTAAATGTCACATGATTTTACGCTTACGTAGAGCCGGTATTGAATTTCGTACCATTCCCATTGGTTTTGAAAATGTCGCAAATGAGGAATCGCGCCGAATTGGTGCCGCTTCGGTGCGCACGGATTCTCATTTCGCTGAACCTGGTTTTATATCAGTTTTTGCTCACGGATGTCAGGGTCCTTCCGGTGTGAGATTGCGGCAAAATTCAAAGCGTCGATTTGGTTTTGAAAGTGAAACTGTCACTCAAGGAACAGTGAAACCACCAGCTGTAGAACTGTCCGAGCCTCATGTGGTATTGGGTACTGCCGCTACGCAAACACAAGCATCTGGAAATCGTTGGCGTAAATATTACAATCCCTATGGGTATGATATACGAAGTGAGAAGTACCAAAAAACAAATCGCCGGAGTTACGACCGTCACTGGCGCGAAAATGAACAGTCTAATGAAAATGTATTCTATGATACTCGTGATAATGAGAATTTGGATCGTGCGCAGTTCCGCGAAAAACGCGAGAGTAATCAATTTCGGCCAGAAATTAGTAAAACCGATTGGAGAGATGAGTTCAGTTTCGATGATGACATACTCAGCATATCCGATGACTTCCAAGACTTAATAGCTCCAGATGCTAGAGCTTTTGCAGATCTTTTCAGCGATGACTTCGAGCGAGAAAATGTGCGCGATCGAGATGAGGCGGGTGACGCTTTCTCAAGTGAATTGGAGAAGATTTTTTCAATGGGTGTACGGGGCTTATTAACTACATATATGCAACGGGCACTTCAACCTGCTATTAAGGAAACATTAATGGAAAATATGGGTTACACCTTGAGTTATGGCTGAGTGGAGGAAGCGAGAAGTAGAAATGTATTTTAACATTACTATGGTTCTTAGTTTGTACTTAATTGATATTGTTTTAGAAAAAAATTATTTATATAAATTTTGACATCGTTATAAATGTTCTCATAGTTTTTAATAGTATCTAACATATAATAAATTCTTCCTGTTCTCTTTATTAGGAACAATTAATAGATTTTTTCATAAATGGCTGACAATGAGTGAAAGCTAGGTCTATTTTTTAAGATATATGACATTTTTTTGATGAAGAATAAACAAAATATAGGTAAATACTACTTTTAAAAAATTCACAATGTGTTATAGGAGTTACTCTATTAACTTATTAAAATGCACAAAAGAATCAAGTCTATAGTTCGATTTCTTTTCCAGCAATTAGTACTTGAAAATCTTATACGAGTATTATATTATACTTTGCACTCTTAGCCGCCAAATTTTATGTACGCAAATCAGGTTTAAATATGATAAGCATTTTTCGTTTGAAATGTAAGCTTTAATAATGAGTGTATGTATTTATTTGATTATAAAAAATATTTATTTATTTATAAGTCTTTTATAAGGAAATTTGTATTTAGTTTCTCGAGATTTCTGCAATAAATAACAAATTTTAAATAAAGTAAAGTAACCGTTGATAATAATGATATGTGTATTGAATCTAAAACTACATATGTACTATATTCATACGGCGTGTCAAGAGATGGCGTAAGTTGATTAGTATTCCATTATTCCAATATTCCGAACATGTGAAAGCTACTGTCTTTGTGCGTCTTTTTCAGTATATGTATGTTGGAACTTTAGTCACAACAACTCTAGAAGTTGCACCGACCGTCGAAAAACTATTTGGGAAATAGAGGTTGGGAAGTTTTGCCTCACCTGCTTTACAGCCCAGACTTTGCAACTTCTGACTACCATTTGGTCTGGTTCATGAGGAATGCTCTTACTGGAATGTTAACTGTCAGATCAGTGCTTCAAAAATTGAATATACTATATAGTAAGATTTTCATCAGCCCTTCGCTTGGCGTTTGATTTAAAAATTCTTATTTGATGCTTTTTGTTGCAGGAGTGGCAAAGTAAATAAGATTAAATACATAGTTACATATGTATAATTGAAAAATATAGTTATTGCAGTTTCATAATAAGTAAAAAAATTAAATTTGTGATGTTTCATCTCAGTTTAAAGGGTAAAAATAATATTTATTTCATGTTTTTTCTCTTTGTGATATTTCAAATATCGAACCGAATCTATAAAAATATTTCGTTAGATTTATTATAATTAAACTATTTTGGTTCGAAAACCGAACCAGAAAGTGGTTGCATTTTAATACTGTTACATGAATTATTTATTAATATATTTACATGTACAACTTGGTACATTTGATTTTATATAAAACATATATTTCGTTATATTTGTGAATATACTTATTATTTTACTATTATTTTTAAGTTAAACTCTTACCAATTTATGGGTATCCATTAGACTTGTTCACGATCATTTAATTTATCTGTTAACTGTTAAATTAAAATTTTCTCTCTTATTTCGTTGTATATTATATATATATATATGTTTATTTGAATAATCAGATGTATAAATTAACGATCACTTTAAGGATACACATTCAAATAATGTTTTCTATAATCAACATTAAATTAGCTAAAACACTTTTTTACAATTTTCTCCGAGACATTTATGCTTCACTTTTAAAACCCGTACCGTTACTGCTTGAAAGGATGGAAAAGGATTTCGAATTGAGCTCATCTATGTGTAAGTATCACATCTCATATTGACAGAGGCGGTGCTTGATTTTGATAATTTTTAATGCGCATGCTTGTAACGGCCTTATCTGATTTCTTATTGGTCACATATTGGAGTCCTTAAAGCTATTACATACAAATATATTTACCTATATGCTGGGAATGTACATATGTATACGTAATGTATGTAAATGCAGGTATGCATACATACATACATATGTATGCACTGGTATTTTCATATGATTATATGTGGCTACATTTGCTTATACATAAAGTATATATGAAAATACATAAGTATGTACAAATATGGCTGCAAAAGTGCTGCTCCTACTTACTTTGAACTAAGAACGTAATCCGAAAAGTAAATTTTAATAAATTTTTACGCACACATTAGTATAGATTGCATTCATAAACAAAAAACTGGAAATTATTTGAAATGCAACAAAGGAAAGTATTTTAATTATTATCATATGGTACTCTTTGTTTCAACGTGTAACATTAAATCGAATCGATTATAAATAATACTTCTTAAATACATGTGGTGCAATATTGTTATATATTTATACTAAATTTTTTCTAAAATCATTATCAGGAGATCAAGCGAAATCCTCCAATATTTGTATGTATGTAAGTACATCTACTTATGTAATGTAAACATTTTCATATTTACTAAAAAATATATTTGAATTATTTAAACCCAAATATAATTTTGTACCTTTTGCCTTTATAAAAAAAAATTTACTAATATGTTGTTTCACTCATTTTCGTTCCTTATATTCACAATTATTTTCCTATTGGGTGCAATTCCGAAATCCACTACCTTTGCAAACTACCCCTTTCAAGCTTTGACAGGTACACTGACAACTTCGTTGACATTTGTAATTGTCATTTTAGTAATTGTGTTTTGCTTATCAGCTAGAATTTTTATTATTGACGTGTGGTAGTTTAGTCCATTTTTTCGCAAAAATAATAGATTGGCAATGATTATTTAACTTGTGAACTCACCAAATAGAGTTCGGTTTTTAAAGTGTAAGTCTCTGAAATTCAAATTATAGCTGCTTTACAAGTGTTATATCAATAATCCAAAATTGCAAATTTCGCAAGTCAGTGATGTATTTCATTATACTCAACGTTAAATATGTTGGTCAAGATGCGAATGTTTACAATAGTGTGTCATACGGTGGACAATCGTGGTTGTTATATAACTAATGCGTAATAATGTCACCTTTAAGGATATGTATCCTTTAAATATTTAAGACACAATAAATCTTTTGTAATTATTTGGCTTTATAAACAAGGGTATGTTAAGCATATGTATGTATATATATATATATAATTTTTACGTACTGACCATGAACAAACATCATGGTCAATGACATTGGCAAAGAATTATATTAAATGGTATATACATTTGGAATTAATTTTGCTTTTGCAGGACGACATGAATTGTACTTAGCTTTTACTTGCGGGAACATCGGAGCGTACAGCTTTCTTAGGACTGTCAAAATTAATCACCATCATTGCATCACAAATCTGAATGTACGCGCTTTCTACACCAAATACTATTGTCAGAATCAACTTCATCACAGCCGCTGCCAATTCTTTTGGTCTCCATCGAACTAAAAGCTAACATCATGAATCGCATTTCAGTTGCAAGTGGAGCTGCTACCGGTTCTGGTAGTTCCGTAGATGCCACCCCATACATACGTACCATCGAATGGGACATGATGAATAAAACGAAATTTTTTCCACTCTCCATGCTGAGTTCGTTCTCTGTGCGATGTTGCCTATTTCCATTGACCGTGATAAAAACACAATTACAAGTGCAATATAAAAGTGATGTGTATAAAGGCATGATTGATTGTGCAATAAAAATATATCGGTCAGAAGGTGTTCCCGGTCTATATCGTGGTTTTTGGATATCATCAGTGCAAATTGTGTCAGGTGTATTCTATATAAGTACATATGAGGGTGTACGACACCTACTAAATGAAATAGGTGCCGGTCACCGTACAAAAGCCCTAGTAGCGGGTGGTTGTGCTTCACTTGTTGGTCAAACTATCGTGGTACCATTTGACGTAATATCACAACATGCTATGGTATTAGGTATGGCAGCCCATGCAGGTCCTAGAGCTGATCTCAACCCGCTAGGCATAAAAACCGGACCTGGTCGCAGTCGATTTGCTTTGTCAATGGATATATCACGTGAGATATTGAAACGTGATGGTTTTCGCGGTTTCTATCGTGGCTATACAGCAAGTTTAATGGCATATGTACCCAATTCTGCAATGTGGTGGGCTTTTTATCACTTGTATCAAGGTAAAAAATGTGGTAAAATAAATGAAATTTACATATGTATTCATTGTTTGTAACTTTTAGATGAACTGTGTCGAATATGTCCCCCTTGGGTGTCACATCTCTTCATACAATGCGTTGCAGGTAGTTTAGGTGGATTTACTACTACCATAATAACAAATCCGCTTGATATAGTCAGAGCCCGCCTTCAAGTGAGTAAATCATATAAATTTTGTTACGAATGAAAATTAACTTTTATTCTTGAAGGTGCAAAGACTGGAATCAATGCGTGTTGCATTTCAAGAGTTATGGCGAGAAGAGCATCTACACTGTTTCTTTAAAGGTTTGTCCGCACGACTGGTACAGTCTGCGGCATTTTCATTTAGCATAATTTTAGGCTACGAGACAATAAAACGAATAGCAGTTGAAGAGCAATACAAACATCAAATACGTTGGTAGATTCGTAGTTATAGTAAAGCTATGAATATGCACAACTATGTAACCACCAAGTGTTAACTGTATACAAACTCATTCACCAGAATCACATCCCGATCAATTAATTACCGTACATAAGCATGCCAAAGAAATCAATTACCACTTATTGTGTTACTCGGCCATTACTATATCTAAATAGTAATCGAACTTGCGTGTATTTGTTTATCAATTTATGTTGTCATATTATTGCTAGCCTCTCGTATGCACATACATATTTATCATGGAGATCGATAACAATGATAATGTGTGAATGTATTATCTATCTGGTGGTGTACACATCCTTCTTGGGGCTAAATAGATTAATTATAAATTATTCTGTAAATACTGGAAATTTAATAAATTAATTTTATGATTAAAATTAGAAAATGTTTAATAGCAATTTGTTGTAATTATTGCATACTATGCGCAAACTAAATAATAATAAATGTAGAGATTTTGTAATAAACCATTGTTGGTATTTTAGTTTTAATGTAGTTTAGCTAAATTATTGAACAATGTTTTCAAAGTAAACTTTTTACTTGTTTAACATTAATTATGTTATATTAAATCGAAAGGTTGGAACGAATTGCTTAATATAATTATTTGTAATGTGTTGGTAGTAATAAAATTATTGTAAATGTTAACAATGTGGAATAGCTATGTATGTGTTTTAGAAATATAAGTGCAACTGTAACACAAATATGGCAATATAGTCAAGAATATGCAAATAAACAAAGCAAGAAAAATTCTGGTCAGATAGTAATAAAACAACAACAACAAAAACAATAAATGTGAGTATTATTCTCCTATTACTTTGCCGTTTATATGTATAAGCTTTGGAATGATTCGTATTTTTAAATGCGAACTGCATTTGCTTTTAGCAGAGGCAATTCAAGACTTCAAATCGGTCAAAGACATTTAAATCCGGAAGTATAGCCTGATAGATTAAACATTTTTCGTTGAACTGTAAAATGTGCTGACATGTATGTTAGAGGGCAAGGGCCGAACGATTTGTAACGACAAAAGTTGATGTTACATGTGCACAATATAAATATATGATAACTTGATAATGTTCGGATAAAGCATCCAGAATAATTATTGATGTCGAACTTAATTTTTTCATTGATGACGACCGCTGGGAACTCTGCAGGAGCATAATTTCAAATTACAACATTACATGAGGAAGCGATATTGATTCATAATGGGAGCAATTGCAAGGTGCAAAGACTGGAAACGCCGGGCCCAGGAGGAATTGTCACCGACCTCCCCCTCTACATTATTTTTTCTTAAATAGTTTAATAGAACAATAAAAGAAAGCTAAAGCTGGTTTACAATTCCTAATGCAACATTTACTTGCCAATCATATTTTTGATAAACAGGATTTACCAAAAAATACAGTGCTTGTAATGATAAGAGGTCAATTCGAACAACTTAAAATATATACTCAAGTCTGAATGTACCTAAGTACTTCGTGTGTGTGTGTGTGTGTGTGTGTGTGTGTGCACTAGAATTGTTCATGACATATGAGGTATCAGTTATTATATTAATAAAAAAAATACTTAGCCAAAATGAGTACGTTCTCGTTGTTGTGTGCGATTACAATGCCGATTCAATCAAAATGAAGATATATGTATAATGCTGACTATTACAGAAAATTGCTTTCTTAAGCTACATATATTGAGTTTGCAGTAAAATTGGTAATTTTTTCTGCGTTTTCAACTCTTGTTTTAGCAGAAATTTTTTGCATTCGTCAGTAACCCGATAAATAACATAGAATTAGGGCAACGAACGCAAAAGACGAGCTTATAAGAGGGCCTGCATTTGCTACATGCACACTTAGTTAGCGCGGAAATCCACAGACGTCCAGAAATGTTGAATACACTTGTAGAAAAAAAAATTGAAAATTGTAATTTTAAACCTGACACATGGATATTTAATTTCAAAGTACATATATAATAGTCTACTTTATTAGTTAAAGGATATTTCACAATTAATTGCTTTGGTGTGTTAGCTTATGATGACGAAGAACCGTCCCAGTGCGTATTTAGCGATCATAAAGCTAGAACATCAATGCATTTCGCTGTGAAAATTTGTACAAGAAATATATTAACGTGGCGTTATGTATAAGATTCGTCAGTGCATGTCTCGTTGTGTAAAACAGTTATAGAGTTATATCGAGTTATCTAAGGAAATAGTAGCCGTGATTTTATTCAACTCGAAGTGTTTGCATATCACAGTTGCTGTTTCTTTTAGATAGCTCTTTTGTAAGCATCCTGGTATTTTAATGTGACATCGAATAAATGGCATTCTGCTCTTGCGCGTAGCCAAAATATCATATCAGTTTTGATATATGAGATATACCAAGTTCAGTTTTGTTCAAATGATTGTTTTGTTGCCTTTCATCACTGGGCTTTGTTTATCTCATAGTATTAAAATGTGACCGACGTTTCAAATAAAAAAAAAAAACTGGATTCGAAGAACAACGGTTAATTGTAAACGATTTCGCTGACCTGAAAATTCGAATTTTCCAATGAATTATTGACTACGAAAAGGTTTAAAACTGGGATAGAATGACGAGCTGCGAGTACCCAACGAAAATCGAGAAACACTACATAGTTTTTACACTTCAATTTAAACATTATCAATTAATATATCATATTATATTTTATTAAGTAACATGTTTGTAAGTATGAAATTACCCTTTTAACCTTGATGCCTTATTATTAAAAATATTTTGCATTTCATGCATAACTGGAAAGTTTAAACTCTGAATAATAAAAGGCTTTCGGAAGTGTCTTCCTTTTACTTGTTATATTCATATATATTGCCTGTATTGCTGCGCATTTTCAATTAAGCAAACATTTTGCGAATCATGTAATTAAGAATTCCACCGTTCCTGTAGTAGGTAATATCGACTTCCGTGTCGAATCTTACAATAGTTTCGAACACTACGCCATCAGCCTGCATGTGAAATCAGAGAATTTATTATAAATAACGAAATTTCATACAAAAATGTGCACATAACATGACACAAACCTCAACTTGAATTTTCTGACCAGGTTTCAAACCGCTCTCTGGTATAGAAATATTGTAAACCTCACGTCCATTTAGATTTAAAGTTTCTGCATTTTGTCCTGGTAAGAATTGCAGAGGTATGATGCCCATACCAACTAAATTAGAACGATGAATACGTTCGTAAGACTCAGCAATAACGGCTTTGATGCCCAATAACAAGGGGCCTTTAGCAGCCCAATCGCGGCTGGAACCGCTACCGTAGTCTTTGCCTGCTATAAGCACCAATGGCGTGCCATCTTCACGATAACTAAATAAATAATGTAAAGATTTAAGTTTTTATACTTAAGTTTTTGACTTTTTGCTTTTAATTTCCACCCACCGATCTGCACAATCGAACACATCCATTTCTTCGTTGCTTGGTATATGCACAGTGCGTGGACCGGTTTTGCTCACCAATTTATTAACTAAACGAATATTTGCGAACGTACCACGGGCCATTACAGCATCATTGCCTCGACGTGATCCGTACGAGTTGAAATCGCGTGGCGTCAAATTGCGTTCGGATAGATAACGTGCAGCGGGCGAATTTCTAGCAATAGAGCCGGCCGGTGATATATGATCGGTTGTAACAGAATCACCTAAATACAATAAGCAGCGCGCATTTCGTATACCCTTCAGTGGTGGCAATTCACGGGTCATACCATCGAAAAATGGTGGATGTTTAATGTATGTAGATTCAGTATTCCAGGGATATAATTTGCTTTCAGCTACTTCAATCTTTTGCCAGTCTTCAGAGCCCAATGTAATTTTACCTAAAATAATAGAATTTGCGTTAGTTGCTTTTGGTACTTTCAATGTGATTGATTGTCATACTGTAAACTTCTTTGAACATAGCTGGTATGACGTGTTTACTCTCGACATCTTGAATTTCATTGCGGGTTGGCCAAATATCACGCAAAAATACCTTTTCACCAGACGGGCCCTGACCTAATGGTTCTGTTTCAAAATCAATATCGACGCGACCCGCAATTGCGTAAGCAATAACCAACAGTGGGCTAGCCAAATAGTTGGCGCGGGTGTTAGGATGAATGCGTCCTTCGAAGTTTCGGTTTCCGGATAAAACACCACAGCACACCAAGCCATTCTTTTCGATGGTGTTTACAACATTATCGTCGAGTGGTCCGGAGTTGCCAATACATGTCATACAACCGTAGCCGACAATATCGAAGCCTAACTTCTGTAAGTATGGAATAACTCCCGATTCTTGCAAATAATAGGTAACTACACCAGATCCTGGTGATAGCGATGTTTTAATATAAGGCATCACTGACAGTCCCTTTTCTACCGCCTTTTTGGCAAGTAATCCGGCTCCCAACATGACCGAAGGATTGGAAGTGTTTGTACAAGATGTAATTGCAGCGATCACAACTGAACCATGGCGAATAGTGTAAGTTTTTCCATTATCCCATTGGAATTGTCCGGCAGCTTGTAGAGTTTCCGGAGCAATAGCGAATCCTTTAAAGCCGACCTATAAAAGTTGGAGTAAAATTTACGAATGTCATAACATAAATAATTTTTTTTTCAATTTTTAGTATATTCCTCTCAGAAACGTATTTGGCGAAAATAGTCGAGAGGGTAATGTAAATTTCAATTATTAAAGTTAATTTGCTAATATACGTAAATATATATTTATGAGAAATATTTTTTGTTATCGCCTTGAGAAGAAGAATAATAATATTAGTTTACACTTACAGGATTGACCAGACAGGCTTGGAAGTCACCCTTCATATCTGAAACTGCAACACGATCATGTGGTCGTTTAGGTCCCGAAACAGAAGTAACGACAGTTGACAAATCAAGAGTTAGAGTCTAAATTTAAGAAATCAAAAATGTTAAAATATTCGACCAAGTTTTTGGTAGAATTCAATAAATACCTGAGAGTAAATTGGATCTTGTGAGACGTCATTATAATCACGCAATTGACCAGTTTCTTTTAAATATTGTCGGATAACTTCAATTTTTTCCTCTGAGCGATCTGCATTTAAGTCAACATATAAGAAATTTCTTGTATAACTAAGACTTTGTAAAAAATTTACTTGTTTGTCTCAAATAAGCCAATGTGTTTTCGTCGATGGGAAAGAAGCTCACAGTTGCACCGTTTTCTGGTGACATATTACCGATGGTGGCACGATCTGCTATACTCAACTCTGCTACACCTGGACCATAGAATTCGACGAACTTGCCAACAACACCTAGTTGTCTTAGATTTTTGGTAATAGTCAACACCAAATCAGTGGATGTAACGAGTGGTCCCAGTTTTCCAACAAGCTTGTAACCAACTACTTCCGGTAGCAACATGGAAATCGATTGTCCTAACATAACAGCTTCAGCTTCAATACCTTTGTAATAAAAATGTAAAAGGTGCTTTGAAATGTCAAGCATTTGAAAAAGATCTTATGAGTCATGCTTACCTCCAACACCCCAACCTAGTACACCTAATCCGTTTATCATAGGTGTGTGCGAATCGGTACCGACAACACTATCCGGATAGAGCAGTTTTGTATTGCCGTTACCTTCCTCGAATACTACACGCCCCAAATATTCCAAATTTACCTGATGAACTATACCAGAACCAGGTGGAACAATTAACATGTTGTTGAAAGCGCGTGCTCCCCACTTTTGGAAAATAAAGAAAACTGCATATATATCGCGGGAGAAGGGACGGAAACACAATTTTTTACATACCTTTAAGAATGTAAAACGTTCTTTATTGCGTTGAAATTCTAAGCTTTCGTTCTTTGTTACTGCATCCGTGCTGTAAGTAAATTACAAAAACAGACAAGAACAAAAAGAGATAAGAACTGCGGTTGCACCAAAGCTATAATACTATTCACAGGTAAAATAGCTTCTATAAATGATTCTGATAAATAAGTTTGTGTGACAGCTACATTTATAGTGGTCCGATGAACAGTTTGTTCGGATATTATAGCGTGTTTTGGGCACATTAAATTTATTAAAGATATTTTATTAAATAAAAACTATGCTATGTTGGTCCAATGCTCGCGGGGAGAAAGCCATATACACAAAATTTCAGGTCAATAACTCAAAAACTCAACGACTAGTTTGCGTCAGACAGACGGACACACGGACAGGTGAACATGACATGTTCAAGACATAAAAATAATATAATGATTGGTCTTTACCTTCTTGTGAAATCCACTTGGACCGAATGATCGATCACCAGATCGGCAGGACAAATTGGGTTAATTTTCTCGGGATCACCACCAAGTTTTAAAACTGCATCACGCATTGCAGCGAAGTCCACAACTGCGGGAACACCAGTGAAATCCTACTCAAAAAGTATTACTTTGTTTTTATATTAACCAGAATATTTTTTTAGAGACCTGCAGTATAACACGTGCCGGCTTGAAGGAAACTTCCACATCGTTTTGACCCTGCCTTAGGTCGGGAGTCCAAGCCAAAATGTTTTGCACATCCTTTTCAAGTACATAAAAGTTATCGCAGTTTCTCACTGCAGATTCCAGGAGCACACGAATTGAGTACGGTAGTTTATCTATTCAACATGGAAACATAACAAATAATATTAAACTAATCAACCTGATAAGAGCTAAAGATAACCAACTAGGACTAATTATGCACAATGATAAAAAAGAGAGAGTTAGTAATTAGGAAATACTAATCATGTTTAAAAATATTCTAGACAATTATTTGTTTGGCATTTTATATATTGCTTAAGAAAATTCTTACACGCTTATGCAATATATATAATTATTATTAAGCTGTATGTGCCCTCTTTTTATCGCTTATGATTATGCAAAAGCTGTGATTTGCCAAATCATTGGCGCGATAGCAAAGCTTAAGTGGCGCGTTTAGCATATGTCTGATTTGTACTGATTTGGAAACATAGTCTTATTCTTGTTTAACCTTTTGATACTTGAGTAAATATATACGAAGCTTATCGAAACAAGTTTTATATGAATTTATGTATGTGCTGTGCATTCCAAAGGTGCGTCTGATTAAATAACTTTTCATAAACGACATTGCAATGGCAATGCACCGAGTTACTAAAATGACTATCAGTATGACTTGCACGCACGTATGTTGTATGTATGTATTTAAAGATACTTCGATAAACGACTTAATTAATTCATTCTTGTTTGGTAAATTGCACTTTTTTGATTATATTAAGTTCAATATAAATATATGTATATAGAGCACGTATTTCATGTTATAGCACATAAATCAATCGAATGATCGCTGAATAAATATTTTGACAATTATAGGTACTTACTGTAGTTTGGATCAATTGAAGCCAAGTCAAAGTATTTGTATGTTATTCCATTCAACGAAAATGACTTTTGAAACTGCGCAAAAGGATTGGCACCTACACAATTTTAATATTTATTACAATATATTCTTTTACAAACATATTTTTAATGAAAATAAATTTGATCTTATTTCGTGTTCAATTATCTTACCGGCCATTGTATTAAGTTTGTATAAACTATTTTAATAACCGGAGTAACAAGAGAATAATTTCACTGGAGGCGCGTCTGAGCACAAATGATTCTCACAAACAAATGGCAATGCCGGAGTATTACCCCAGCAATAGAATTCCGATCCAAACCCGAATTACTGATTATTAATACAAAATCACAATCGGTAAACGGTCGTTACAACAAATATATAAATTTATATGTTAAATGGTATTCGTTATCTAGCTCTGTTAACTTATCAGATGTTTGTGGAATGGTAATGGTATAAAGTTTTCATTTCCTATTACTTACACTCTCGCATTAGTAGAAGTCTTACACTACCAAAAAAATACAACCATCTGGCTGCGTTCACAACAGCGCCGAAGAACAAAATAATTGTATGCCATTTCAAACCATTACATAAATTACTTATTTATTTTCCAAAAAAATATATATTTAATTAATAAGTACTTGTATATTGGATTTTTTATTTATATTTGCGTTTAATATAAACCTTTTAGTTTAACGAATGTCACGACCTATACACGTGTTATATCTTGCTATATACATATGTGCACATAACTTAATGACTGTGAGTCAGCCATATATGCATTATGCATATATAAAACCCATAATAGTATTTGATAATATATATTTATAAACCAATATAAACATTTGGAAAATCCCATTTATTTTCGAACATAACATTATTTATTTATTGTACATTTTATGTACATATTAAATTTAGATTTACCTACATACTTATATAAAGGCTTAAATTTAAACAATATCATATAATAATCATGAAAGATTTATCATCGCGAATGCAATATTCCATTAATCTTCTTCTAACGCCAAATTTGTGTTGCCGATATTTGTGCCGAGATTTCCAATTGTAGTAATCCCGGTAGCTGGGTATTCCCTTGAATTAGTTTTACCATTAGCGGGTGGTACAGTTGGTAAGTCAACGGATTTCCTCGTACCTAAAAAAATATAATAATAATAAAATTTTAACTTATTAAAAATTTGCCAAACTTACTGCAACAACCACCCATATTAAAAGCAAAAAAATGTGATATGTTTCCAATCATTCACGACAGTTAATGATAAACTGAATGCTAAGAACCAATTTGATAACGAAGTTCTATTACATATAGACAAAATAAAGAAAATTAAACCCCAAATGATAAGATTCGGTAGTTCATTTATATTCACCCTACAAAAGGCTATTCGGCTATGTAAACATTATTAAAAATATTTCGTAATCTTATAGTTTTTCGTGAAAAAAGAACACAACTCCATATAAAGGTCAATATGATTACGCCTTTTTAAAAAATTTACCCCTTAAATTGAAAACATTCTTTGGCAAAAATGCGAAGTATATTTGTATAGAATTAATAGCTGAAATAAATATAGCATTCGTCATTTTATGTGTTATAAATAAACAAATCAAGACATTAGATATCTCCTTGAATACTAATATACAAGATATAACATCGTTTGAAAAATTTCTAATTTGATCGTAATAATTTGTGTTTATTGGAATGTTTTTGGTTTAACGTATTTATTAGTATTTTACATTTTATACATAAGCAATAAAACTTATTTAATTTTTAGATTCAGTTGTCCCAGGGTTGAAAATATATCGTATTATATGTTCTGAATAACAATCAACTACTTTATTTAAAATGTTGGATTGCAACCCTAAATTTGTTTTCGCAGTTTCTTTTCACCTCGTACGTTCTTTGGTTTGAAATGAAAATTCCATTCCATTCATCGGTTTCAGATTAGTTTTGAGAAAGCTCTCACTGATGAAAGTAATATTTATTTATATTAATAATACTATAGGAAATCGGCGAATTCTGAAGTGCTGTGAATAAAATATCAATAATTTGTTTTATAACAAGAGAATATCAATGTACGATAACCAAGTGTAGAACTGCAAGTCGGTTTTTTGTTTTGTTATTATTCCGCGATTCTTGTTTTGCATTCATATCTAAGTATCTCCTCTTTTGTATCTTGTATCTAGACAATTCACATCATCCGCGTTTGACGTTTTCTTGTAAATGTCAATAAAGTGAAATTGTAAAAAATAAACGATAAGTGCAAAAGACTTTAAAATAGAAATTAACAAATAACACCAGGATCGCGGTTTGCCTCCTGATTGGTGCTAATGTGCTAAAAGTTGATGAAAACAATTGTTACCTTGGACGGGAGCAAATAAGAACCACCATTGTCATCTGAGAAAAAATCGATATAAATTAATTATTTTTCCAACCACTACTATTGTGGTTAGGAACTTCAGTAATGGATGACGAGTTTAAACTCTGCTGGAAGAATTTCCAGGATAATATAGCCAGTGGATTTCAGAATTTATATGATCGTGGAGATTTGGTTGATGTTACATTAGCTTGTGATGGAAAATTGTTGCATGCGCACAAAATTGTACTCGCAATTTGCAGTCCATATTTTCAAGAAATTTTCATAACCAATCCCTGCAAGCATCCAATAAGTAAGTAAACTATAATATTTTATTAAGGTATCATAGAAATAAGTATATAATCCTTGTTTTGCATTGTGTACAAATTATAAATACATTTTATGCAGTGCATGCCAAGGAGCTATTGTTATGATATAATTTGAATGTTTGTACATACTATATTTATATACATATGTATATACTTTACTTAGCGCGACAACTTACAAAACTATATTTTGAACGCATTCAAATTTATTCATTGGTGTCATTGCTCAAAAGTCGAACTAGGTATCTAATGTCCTCTATCGGTGGAAAATGGCTTTCTTATTGAACTATATGTACAATTAGTACACAAAAATTGTTTATGCATGAAGCGTTTTTAAATTCTCAGCAGTTTCAATGAAGTGTTTTTTCTGATTAATATGGTTTGATACATTTAGTTACATACTTGCTATATATCTAATGTCAGGTTTGCACATCTTACCATTACCTTATTTCAAGTGAGGTATTATTAACGAAACGTAGTACTTGCTAGTAATTAAAAAAGCTCCTATGTACATCGAAATTTTTATATGTATAATTTTTTCCAATGTTATTCAGTGTTATGTATTTAGAATCTTCTTAATTATTAAAATGACAATAATTAAATTTGCTGACAAAAAACAATGGCGTTGAAGTACAATAGAAAATACGAGTAATTTACGAAAATTATAAATAAGAGCTATAATGGATCATATCATTGAGTGGCCTACATTGTTGGCTATTATCCTGCAGTTTGATGCCAAGTACGTTATCCGTTTCTTATCGAGAGAGGTAATGACTACTAAAAAATATACCTCAGATTTAAGTTCAAATAAAAATTTTGATGGCATCGAAAAACCTTGTGGTACTGAGTTTTTTATACAAAACCTGTCACATAAATTAAAATACTGAGAATTAAATTTTCTTAAATAATAAAGAAATGTATAAAATATATACTATCTTTTTTTTGCACTTAAAATTTATTTAAATAGAAATAAGATATGCTCTCGCTACGCCATTTAAAATTACGTTATGTAAATACAATGTGTATGCCACAATTTCAATTGATTGTGATTTTTTTAGTTTAATTTTACCATTTTTTATCAGCGATCACAGCGACAAATGTTCACATTTTACAACAGTAGCCATTCTTGCTTATGTCAAAAGCAGCTATGATATAAATCAACTTTGGTAATAAATTTTTTAAAAGAACTCTAGTGAACAGTATGCGCTAGATAAATATTCCAAATATATCACGCTTAAACGTATAGACATACTTAATTTACTTAACTTATAGAGCTGTTTAGTTATTGGCGAAAAACCTGTATATACGCCATAAATGAGTCCAAGAACGTAGGCACATATATACACATGCGCATACATATGTAGCTTCCCACCTTGATAAAACTGATATTGCGGATAGTAGTTGTAAAAAGGCAATTTATACTTTTATACACCGTTAGGTTTATGGTATCAATGCATATTTTGCTACCTTAATAAATCCAATGATTTTCACCAATAAATCCAGTGCAATAATATCGACAGACATTTATAATGGATAAGTAACACCAATACATAAATAAAGATAATGGAATTCTGGAATTCAAACAATAAGGACATTCGAACACTTTTGAAATTATTGGGAAAATAGTATAGTAAATTTTATAATATACCAATAAAGCGATTTTAATTAATAAAATAAATTATTATTTGGAATAGTAAAACTGTTACATAATGTAGCCGCCATTATTTTATAAATGAGAAATATCTTAATCGACATTTAATGTACATATACAATAGATTGCAATATCGTGAAGGATTTAACTGGCATGACTTCTAGAAAGCATTATTAATCTAAAATCTGTGTATTGGATCTTATTGTATTCAAATAGTCACATTTAAATATTTAGTTTTTAAAATTTTATGGTGCCAAAAAATTAACTAAAAATAATCTTAATATGATTTTTTTACGGGCAGATTAAATATTTAAACTCAATGTGTTGGAAGATGGTTCCTTAGGGATATTTCCATTTGTAGGATGAGATTATAAATTTGTGAGGATATTTTTTTAAAAATACATTTAAAATATATGACAGTTATACCAAAAAATGACTAGATATTTCAAATATTTTAAACAACATTCCATAAAGATTATTACTTTTTAATATTTCCGCCTTATATAATCTGACGGTGGCAACTGCAAATAAAACGGGCAACTTGTTGGTGCCATCAGGCTAACATTATTGCTACTATAAATACTAAAATAGTCTGACAAACACATACGTATGTATGCACATGTGTATATGTCTGAGTACTTGATGTGCGTAAATGTTATTTACAAGTACGAATTGGATATCATATCGCTGCGCTACCCGTTTGCTTTATCAGATCGAAAAGCAATAAAAATTGTTTTATCTTTCAAGTAGTAGCAAAGGTGCTACTATTAGGAGTGTTTTGTATTTTCGCCTCCTTCGAATTATTGTTACTGCACTCTCGTATTTCAAAGATAAAGAATATTAATATTACCCATAAATAACAAAATATTAGGAAATAAAACAAAAAACAACAACACCAACAGAACGGGAGCACTTCATAAATCGCCACAAAAACATAACATATTAAAGAAAAAATGAAATAAAAACTATATATAAAAACTGTTTTATCTTATTATCGCGTCCAACAATCATTTATGACTGCACATACTGATATTAGCTTGCCATTTGTCCGGTTGGTTAGTTGGTAAACTGTGCTTAATAGGCCTGGTTTGTGTGTTTACATTGTATCCGCTGGCGATATGCATTCAAAGACCGTCTGCTAACGGTGATTAGATCAGCATTGTCATACATTTGTATTAAACATTCATCAATATATTCTATCAGATACAAGATTATGTAGCAAGGCCAACGTGAAATTCCTTTACACATTTGTATCGACGTACATAAGTATTACATATAGTACACATATGAAAAACTTAATAATCACGTGCTCATTGTCGTAAAAGAACAAAAAACAAAAATGATTTTGGATATATATATATATATACATACATATGTATGTACAGTTATTTATGTAACTCTATTTTAAAATTATTGGTTTTTATTAATTTAAGAAGAAAGACCCTCAACTTTTTATAACAAATATACATTTATGGATTTATCACTCTCTGTCGAGAGCAGAGGCCAAATATTGGTTATTGTTGTTGTAGACACAGACATCATTTGTGAAGTAATTTCGAAGAAACGTGCCGAGTTGACAGTCCTTGGCTGGAAAAAATCCTGGTCCGATCCGGTTACTTAGACCAGATTGTCGTGAGAACAAAAGGAAAATACCGATTCTGGTTTAGAAAATACGTATCATATATGTACATATGTGTGTATACAAGAGACTGTTTTTCAACTTTCTATGTGACCTTCTAAAAGCGGTTGTAAAGTCTTTCCATATCTTGTGCAATTAATTGCTAAAGATGTCATAGCAAAATGTAAATAAATACCCTCCGAAGTTTCTTCTATAACTACCATTTTTTTTCAAACCCATATTTATAATAGTAAAAATAACGTTTCGAAATTAAAGTTTCTGAAATTTTAGTTTGACTGCCACTTTAAAAATATTATTTAAACTTTTCAAATTTATATTATTTAACTTGCTGCGGGGTCTTGAGAACCCAATATACCCTTTATAGGGATTTCATGCGGAATTCAGAAACAGATAAAGTTCAAGCGAGTTTCCAAAAATAATCGCCCAACCTCCTACAATTTATCAATTGTTGGCAAAACCTCGTCAGGGTATAAAAAACATCTTTATTAAGCATTATTTCCACCAAAATTTCCTTTGCCAAATGTAATGCGCTGGATATGAATTGATTTTTTCCTGCAGGGTTGGTAGTTATTATGTTTCTCGAAATGTTACCAGCTATCGGTTAAATATCTGGTTATCCCAGAATACAGAAATGTAACCGAAAACTATGTGTGTGTGGTTGTTCATACCTTTCTTATGTATGAGGCTTTTGGGAAGTACGGTGTACATTTGGTATGTTAATTTCACTCTAATTTGTTAAATGTATTGGAGTTTTGGTCGGGACACCTAAAAATGTTCTCGATATATTAAACAGTTTGCTGCGATAATATCAAAAGGATAGAAACTAGAAAACCTCTGCATTAATTCCTGCGATCTATCTGTTTTGTTTTTTGCTTCACTCAAAGTTTTATGAGGTCGTTACTATTTTGGCTATATAAAAGTAGTAAGATTCACTTTACACATTTGAGTGTATTTACTTGCTTATGTAAAAGTTTTGGCATACACACTTGCTTCAAATTTTTAAATGATAGCAGATTGGGTACTTAATTTTCTACAGCGTTGTACAACTCGAATTTATCTGCTTGAATGGTCGAGATAACAAATTATATTCTTTTTTGTTCTGCCACAAGGAAATGCCTACAATAAAACATATACAGATATGTAACATAATGTATGTATGTGTGCAACTTGCTTTGCCCTCTTCTGATTCGATAAATTTTTATCGTAATCAGGAGAAAATACCTTCACGATTTTCTATTGGTCGTGCTTATTATTAATGCTGAAATTACAGAAAAATAAGGTAACGCCCTTCACGGTCTTAAAATTTATATTTTTTAAGGATAACAATAGCTGTGTAATACTTTTTAATTAGAATTAAATGGATTTATATTTGTAAAATTATTTTATATGTTCTTTGTGGTGATCAAATCTTGAATATGTTTATATATATAAGTCTAGTTAAACGTCTAGACTTCTTGAGTCTAAAATTTTGATTTAAAATGCTCTGGGACCTTTTTGAAGATTTTAACGATTAAATACTACCGTGTTTTTTCTCGAAACTTTGCTCTCAGAGAACGGGAGTCTGTGAGGAAAATTTCTGAACCGACCGATTTGAAATTTTCACACTACCTTCATACATATATTGATCAAGAAATCATCGAAAGAATAAGAGTTTTGATAATAATACAGCCAAAACCACTTTTTTTTGTTAAAAATAAGAATTATGAGTAGTGTTTCAATCATTACCTGCATGAAATGCCGCTTATCTAGTTATGAATATTTACTTAGGTTTTTAAAATTAGTTATAGGATTTTTCTGTCGCTGTTTCATACTATCAGTCGAATATAAGTATGTATTAATATTTCAAAGTTGTTGTTGAATTTGTGTCAGATATATTCACGTACATTTGTATGTGTGTCTGCTAAAATAAATTAAGAATAATACAAATGCATAATGACCATAAATAGAGACATATATGTATGTGCACATATGTACATACAAACATACATATATTGGGTACAAAGTATAAGCTCGCAATAATAGAACCTATTTGGTATTTATTTCTACATGTGTTCATATTCTTAACATCCAATGATTTTAAAAAGCCAACATTTATGAAAAATTCCAACAATTTGGATCATTATTCCGTACGACATGCGATTATCTACGAGGATTTATCGCATTTTCAATGAACTTTAATCAAAGTTTATCATAACAAATATGGATTATTGGAAGACGCTTCGCGACTGCCCAATCGCTGACAGACATAAGTTGGGTACATAACAACATCTGTACATACATATGTGTGTCATAAGTCCCTTATTTTCTTATTGTAAATATATATAATCAGATTTATATATGTATATATGCATGTCGATGCATACACTTCTCTTTATGCACACATATGTACGTACTTATATGCTTATTAGTAAAAGCTACGCTTTACTAACACAAGCGAAGAACACAACTTAATATCAGTACTCTGATTTCTGAGATGAAATGCGGAACTAATATTATGTTTTATAAAATATTTGTGTCATCAGAGAATAAGCGGGGCTGATCAGTGATCCTCCTAATGAGCGGACGAAGCCTGCCGGCGATATAATATTAGGTATATTATTCTACACATCAGCATACATACACACTGGCAAGCATGTGTGTGACTCGTAAGTATTTGTGCTGTATCGTGCTAGAGATGCTTCAAAAATGTAGACACGCTCGAGTCATGCATGGACTTTTACACAGTCATTAAAAAAAAACAATTTTGGAGCAAACAAATAAAAAAGTTGGTCTGTTCGTACATTCATATGTCTAAACATACATACAAGTATAAGTATTAAATGAGAAATACATATCTCCGTTTTGTAGTCGGTTGATATTACTTATAGACTGGGTACTAATGGCGGAGGATTTTCGTTTCGTACACTTATACATACTTACAAGCGCTTATACGCTCATAGATATGACTGCGCCAAGTGGATCATCGGCGTTCCTATGTATGGCTGGTTAGTTGGGTTGGAGGTCGTATAGGGTAGAAGTGTGCGGTTATTTCGTGATTATTGAGAACAAGAGATAATATTGTTTTTAAGTAGATGTTGTCGCTGGTTGGTTGGTTTAGCTGTCTCATTCACAGCAGCGACATCGGTTATTTCCATCGTAATGAAAACGGCTGCTGCAGTTGTTGTGGGATACATGTACTGCCAACAAATATACTATCTATCTACAGTGGACCAATAAATTTAAATTTTGTGGTTTTTTTCTATCCATTTCAAGATATGTATATTTAACATTAAATATAGCATATCAAAATATATTTTTATTTACACAAATAAAAAAAATTAATGTTAAAGCATAGAATGCGCCTAATTCATATCAAAAAAGTTTACGTACACCAATGATTATTTATATAACTCAAAAGTAATTACAACAGTTTACCGGTTTTTGGTCTATTCTATTTCGTTGCAATTATTGTCTCTAGCCGTAAAGTATGCTCCCCACTCGATTTCTAGTATTATTTCCGGATATTTTGACTGACTAAGTCGATGATCCAGTTTTTTGGCCTTATTTTGAAGAAAATCGATGTTTTCGAAAACGGTTTTCCAAAAAGTTCCAGATATTTTGAATAGGATTAATGTCCAGTGATTGCGGGACCCATGGAGCTATTTTTTTCCATAACAACCCTGCACGTTCAAGATAAGTTGTGTGTTTTGGGTCGTTATCCTGTGGTAAATAGAAATGACTGCTATTAACAGCCTATTTAAGCACACTTAAAATTTAAATAATATAATACTAGAAATCAAGAGGAGAGCATACGTCGACGTCTAGAGACAATAATTGCAACAAAATGTAGGCCAAAGTCTTTTGATTTACATAAATATTCATTGGTGTACGTGAACTTTTTTGATATGAATTAGGCGCATTTTAAGCTTTAGCAATAAGTTTTTTTATTTGTGTAAAAAAAACTATATTGATATGCTATATTTAATGTTAAATATACATATCTAGAAATGGATAGAAAATACCACAAAATTTATTAATTTTGAAACAAATAAACGTGTCGTAATTTAATAGAACTGGGTGTATGTAAACTTTATTGGTCCACTGTACGTATTGAAATACATGCATACATTCGTACATCAGAGCGTTGTTTTTAAGATTTTAGCTCTTATCGAAAAATTTTATGTATTGATTTAGTATTTATACATTTCATATGCTGATAACATCTTCTCAGTATATTTGACCTCTTTCATTTTTACAGTTATGAAATCATGAATACTCATACGAGAAACAGTAAACGTTTGTGTAAGCATCTGAATTAATCCATAAAATTTATGTTTGTTTGTATGTATATACATATATACTTACTGTAATCGTTGCTCCCCTTTTTGATTTCTAAAATGCACGATATTTAACTGTACTTTCGAAGGCTTATGACAACAGTCCGAAGCATTTATGCGTTCATGCTTATTATCTATGCATCTATGGTGAACCTAATAGATAGAATTTAATACTATATTAAGTAGAGTGTGAAAATTCTTTGTTTGAAATTAGTTAAAGGTTTTACACAGAGATTGCAATTTGAAATGAAAAGTTTAGTTGTATCCGAAGTGTTGAGAACAATCCGAAGCTCAATTTGTGCACTTTTGCCATTCAATTACATTTTTTGTTTTTTTTTTATGTTTTCTTCCTTAGAAAATCAGTTATGAATTATTGTCGCAATGCAGTGCCCCGACCGCACTAATCAGGCATAAAATATTGTCCTAAATTTTCAAGTTTATCCGAGTAATGGTTTCGAAGATGCAGCCTTGAGAATTTGTGCGCTCGAGACTAGCTATGCTAAGTGCGCCGTCTTTAAACGCGTTTTTCTCAAAATTGTGTTTTTGAAGTCGGTTTAAGATTTTTAGAGAACTACTCAACCGATCTTCATGAAGTTTTACACAGGTATTTTCTTTTAAATTAGTAATTTCACCTTGGCATAAGGAAACAACCCAACTCCCTTTCTCCCCTTTTCTTATTAAATACATAATTTGTGAATATATATTTCATACCATAATTTCCCGCCATCTTCTACAGCAAATATTTTTCTTTTATATTTCTTTGTAGTTATACTAAAAGATGTCACCTTTAATATTATGTGCGAACTACTGGAATTCATGTACCAGGGTGTGGTGAATGTCAAACACACGGAATTACAGTCTTTCATGAAAATTGGTCAATTGCTACAAATCAAAGGTCTTGCCACAAATGCCTCATCAACAGCAGGTAATACAACGACGGATAAATCTGCCAGTCAAACACACAATGCCGATGAAGCGAGCAACGCATGCGTAGATGCTGATAATAATAGCAGTGGGGCCGCAGCAAAAACAGGTTTAAACCGTGCGGCCAGTGGAAATGATGATGCGAATGGCACTGATGGGCTATCAAGTGTGAAAGTGTCTAATCCCATTTCGGTGAAATCTCATTCACCCGCATCGTCACCATCACCTATGAGCTTTGCCGAATCAACTGCAAATGCTAATCAGCAAAATTTCAAAAGCTCACCGGAGAGTAATTTACCGTTGCATCCGAATTATCATGCGGCTTCAAGTCTCAAACGACACGCAGACGTAAATAATGACGCCCTTTCGATTTACTCGCGTAAACAATTCCGTCGCTCGATAGCTTCAGCCGATCACAATACCGATCATAGTGACAGTGCCGATGCGGATGCTGAATCCGATTATTTCCTACCGTCTCTTCCACATTTGGCATCTAACTCATCGGCTGCGGCGGCAGCTGCGGCTTTTAGAGGCACCTTCAATCCTGCTGCCTTCGGGTTTGATTATAATTTATACAAAAATAGCAGCGCTGGCGGTGCAAGCGGCGTTGGCGGTGCTTGTGGTGGCAACACACCTGGTGGTGGTAGTAGTGGCCCAGAGTATCCAAATGATTTGCATATTCCCAGTGACTATTCAAAGAACTTCGCAAATCATGTTGATATTCCACCAAGTATGTATCGAATGTTATTATTTTTTCTATCCAAAAAATTGTATTTTTGTACGCATGCCTATTATTATCGCCATATTTTCACAATATCATACACTGCTATAAAATTTTAAGCTAACATACTTATTTTATTGATATGTAGTTATAGTTCATCCAATCTTTTTTGTTGCTTTTTTATGTTGCATTGTCGTTTTAACCTTTGTTTTAGTTGCATGTGCATACACACTTACATATATACGATGGTAACTGTACTAACTTTAAAATAGCATTTATTTGTGTAAATACATATCATATAAATCGTTGTCTCTTCTGTGCTCTGCTTTAACGAGCATCAATATACATACAAAAATTTAGGAAGGAATAATTACTAACTCGAATGTATAGTAATATTACCAGACTAACTGGAAAATACTAAATATTCAGTCTGCAGTCAACCTAACCTCCGCTGTTTCCTTCAATATTGAAATCAAAGTCCTATCGAGGTCCTTCTACTTTTTCATAGTGAGATAATTGGTCTATTTTTAGAAGCTCAAAGATCAATAATTCATTATTATATCACAATAAAAAGATTGTTATCTTTATTGATTTTATAAGGATAGTTCTTTTTCAAAGTCAATATTGTTATGATTTTGCCGTATTTTAGATACAAATCCTAAACAATATTACTGATTATCTTACACCTAAACTTTTAGAGACACTTGAGACATTTTCAATTAACAACACCATATTTGAAAGGTATTATAACTATATTTATCAACATAATTGTCTGATTCTTGAAAAAGGCTGAATAATTTAAAAATCGTGTAGGTATTTGTTTTGTTTTTTAATTTATCGAATTTTAAAGTATAATAAGATACTAATTTAGCTGTTGGATCATAGTGTTTTTCAGGATATTTTTTGGATATATCTTTTTTGTTTATAATATAAATTTGCTTCATAAGTTTGTACAATAAAAAATATTTATTAATAAAAAATACTTTTCGTAACTTACGATTTTGGTTTGTAAACAACCTTAAGGACATAAACATCGATTTTTTGCGAATCAGCGAAATTCTTTCTTTTCTTAACACTTTTTATTTTGCATCAAGCATATGTACTATATACTTGTACATAATATGTATACTGCAACCTTATTTAGAATGTCTAGTGCTTTTTTTATCGTTGAGCGACTTCCTAAAAATGAGCAAGTGATCTAATATACATATATATATATATATATAATATATAATCTACATTTATGTTATATATCATTAATTATTTTCTGTAACCTAATGTACATAGAAAACAATGAACCAGCTATAGGTAATAAGTTTTTAGAAATTTCGCTTTATTGGTGGCGGATAAGGTAAAACACCTTCTAGCTTCATTTAGCACATTTACTTATACCTATTACGAGTATTCTGAAATTGTTTAAAGATAACTGAATTTAAATGACATAGAATGAAAAATTAAAGCACGTTGCACTTAAAGTAGAAGTAAACTCTTCATTCACCAAATAACTGACGGGTAAAATACTCATTGATAAAGATTTCACAAGCCACTGCTCATAGTATATCGACCAAAATTGAGAAATTTGAGGTAATGGATGCTACTTTTATCGAGGATAGAAATATAAATAAAGAGAAGACGATGTTTTGTCGAAATTGTTGAGGTCCAAGAATTTTTTGATGATAGTAAATTCTTATTATAAAAAAACGCACAATGTAGTGTGAAATTAATAGTTGTAAAAAAACTCATCATCTCCTGCTATATGGTAAATAATTGAATAGTTAAAAAAATATTTTCAGTATGATGCGTTTGCCCTTTATTTTTGAGACTTTTGCCATAATTACATGTATCCTAAACATAGTATGTTAAGCTTAGCTTGCCTTTCCTCTCTTCCTTTTCTCTTCAAGAAGGTGATATTTTATCCGAACCACGATAACGGACAGCTGTAGATGCCATACAAGCTAAAATCAAAATCGAGTTCTATGCAATACTTTTTTATTGAATAAGAATCTTCACGAAATTTGATTTTTAATGTCTAAGGTAACTTTAAATCTCCAAACAAAGTATTCAGATAGGATCACTAAGAACTTCATAAAAGATACTTTTCCTTATAAAGTAACATAAATTGTGCGTGAAGGTTTTTAACGTGTTCCTTTGGATGCGAACTGTTAGCCGTCTACGTTCTCAGATTTAGTTATACATATACATGCACCTGTGAAGGCTGTTGTAAGTAGTTTCGATGTAGCTGAAATTAGCGATTCTTCTTTTTATACCCTCAACATTTTCTTTTATACCCTGTCTGCCTGTATATATACGAATTACAATATGTATTTTAAAAATATCTGAAATTTTACACCTGTTCTTTCCTAACCAAGAAGCTGTCAGAATCAGATACTTGTATGGACATTTTTTTGATTTAATATCTTCACGAAATTTAACATGGGCTATTATCCAAGGCAATGGTGCAGTCTGCGAAGAGAGATCGGATCACTATAGTATATACATAGCTGTAAACTGTAAGGAATATTTTGTATATGTGAAAGGTTTTATATCTTCGGACTCAAGTGAAGTTAACAGTTTTTCTTTGTTTACAGGTTTTTTACCTTGTCTATAATTTGGCAACATTTTCGTTGTATTTGATTCATAATTATAACTAAAAAGTGCATTTAATTTCTACAATTAAATAAAGTTTACCGCAATTAAAACTATGCAATATCTAGAATATTAAAAATTAAACATTTAAAAGAAATACTAAATAACCACAACAATAGCTGTACATATTATGCTCATACTTACAACTTTAACTTTGTACATACATACCGACATACATATGTACCGCACATTCAGACACCTCGCACTATCTTCTTTAGCTAAATTTACTGATTTCTAAATACTTACACTTTTGATATTTTGACTGTTTAGACGCTGTTCTCTGTAAATAATTCACTTCGAATCCTTTAAAAGCACAAACGACTTAATCCAATATTAATGCCGTAAAGCAAAAACAATTTCACCTTCAGTTTCCTCATATTACTACAAATATTTTTTATGTAATATGATTATATATCCGAATGATATTAACATATTACGTATTTACTTTATCTTTGGCCATTGACTTTGCCGATTCGCCGAATGCGCTCTGCTTGTGTGCCAACAACTTGGGCGGCAACAACATTGACCATGTTCGTAACTTTACCTCGTGATCTGCAACAAATGGTACATATGTATACATGTGCTTGCTCTAGACAGCAGCAATGTGGTGATGCTCTCATCGACGTCGCTGTTGCACGGTAGCTGTGTCTTTAATCGCAACAACACCGTAGCCACACAGCAAGGTATGAAAACGTATTGGCTTTGCAAGTCCTATCGCATAAGCATGTGCCGAGCTCGCTGCATAACCCATCAAGGGCGTGTCATATCTGCAACCGGTGTGCATAATCATCCGCCACATATGCGCGGAAGTGGTCCTGGTGGTGGTATGGCCAACAATGGAGGAGGCAACAGTAATGCAAGCGGTAGTGGGAATGGAGTAGGCTTTCCCATCGATGTCAATGCACAGCAATCATCTTCTGTGGCAACCTCTAACACGTCAGCAATAAATTTGAACTCTATTAATATGGCCGGTGTATTGTTGCCAGGCGGTGGTAATTCAGCGGCAAATGTGGGTACCACCACTGGTGTACGACTACATCATACAACGGCAAGCGGTGCCATTGGTACGACGATGTATCAACAACATAATTCTATGCATAATTCCCCGGCGCAACAATTGCAGCTGCACCATCAGCAACAACAGCTGCAACATCAGCAACATCAATTGCATGCAGTGGGTGGTTCATCGTCACCACCACCCATGTCGGCGGGCTTGATGGGCAACGCACATCTGCACGGGCCCTCTACTCCATCGGCAACTAGTCTAATAATGTCACATCACTCGGCGCCTGACAATGGCAGCATGGCCGGCAACGTACATCATCACCACCATCACCATACAATTGGTGGCTCAGGAAACGGTGGCATTGGCGGTGCCGGCGGATCCCAAAATTTACATTCGAACAGCGTTATACAGAATATATTGCATAGCGCGAATGCATCGAATGCCATGCACCATCATCACCATTCGCAATTGCCACACATGTCCCATTTGTCTCATCATCAACATCACCAACAACACGAACCCCATTTAGAAATAACACCACTGATGCAATCGCCACCGCTGCCGCCGCCCCCACCGCTGCATCTGCAAAGTCCATCGCATCAGAGTAATCAGTCACAGCATGGTAGCGGTGGTGCTAATTCGCTTAGCTCGCCAATAACAACAACACCAGCCTCCGTTCCCAGTGGTAGTGCGCTCAAATCACCAGCACGAACGAATCTCAGCGACGAGGCGATATGTGCGTCCGAAACGCAATCTCATTCAGCTCATTCTGCGCATCTCAGTGAACAACATCAACATATGTTGAGCCATGGGACCACCCTATCACCATCTGAAATAAATTCAAACACCGCCGTGTCATCGCATTCAACAGATGGAGCGAATGAGTCACAACATCAAGCGCATGTCATCGACTCCATAACGATATCACCAGGGGAAGGACATAGTTTCAAAATGGAAGATATGTAACTGTTAAAAAATTGCGTTAGCAGAAAACGCTTTTATGACTCAGCGTATTGCGTTCGAAACTCACAGTCCAATTCCTTCCCTTTATTATAATTATTACATACATACAAGCCAATGGATAAATTAAAAATTTGTTAGTTTAAGTAAAAAAAATGTTTGCAAATGTTGTAAATAGTATGGGAGAGAACGGTGAGTAAAAGACATAACATGAAAAATGACGTTTCCTCGACAGTCGGGTCTATGTAACCGGAACCAGAATCTTTATCTGGCCAACGACTGTCAACTCGGCATTTCTCCATTTCTTCTGCACTACAACAACAACAATAACAATGTAACGGTAAAACAAACGATGCGAAATTGGTAAGTGAAAAATATGCTGTCACGTCGGAAAGGAGTTCGTTGTAAATTTCGGCTATTTAGTGGGTAATAATATTGAGACTTAATAAACATATATACATAATTAAATTATAGAACTATTATATATATTATACTTAAAAGTCTATAGGTTTCTAAATTTATATTTCAGGATTTTCATATGTATGTACATAAAGAAATTACAGATAAGAAATTATTCATTACATCTATTGAAATCGGTTTTGTGCTTACAATAACATCAATATTTTATTAGCTATAGTTATTTAATTCATAAAACTCAATTCAAATAAGTTGAAAGATTACAAAAAAACAATGAATTCGAAGGTTATGTTATTGTCTATATACATACATACATATGTACTTATATATTAGAGCAGGTTGTTTTAAAGGGATCCAAGAATTGTGCGTGCAGAAATATTTTACGGATCGTTCTGAACAACTTTTCCTAAATCCGGTTTCGAGGCAGCGATTTTTAAGGCGAAGTATACGCGATTTTATAGAAAATGCTTCTGAGGACCACAAATAGTAATTCGAAAATGTTACCATTAACGAATTTGGGCTACATCTCGTTTAAAGATTTATTCAGTTGAATGAATGTTTTCCTTTACTTTTTTAAATTGAAATATAAAGTTTAGTCGCGTTATTATTTTAAAAACAATTAAATCAGTCGCTTTTGTATAAGTTATTTTGTGTTTTACTCATTAAACGTAATAAATTAAAGATTCTAGTTATAAATTAGTAATATGTTATAGTTTACTCGTGTTCCGGTTGGCCGCAGGTATATGTTTTGAGGTATAAGAGTTGTCTTTACATACTTTTACATATCCGTATATAAACTCACATTGCAATATTTTAATACCCACATGGAGTGAATTCGTCCACACATCACACGTTCTATTGCATGTTTCGGGAGCCGTTATATCTACATATGTACGTATGTAAGTTCCGAACAAAAATAACTGCAATAGGTGAACCAAACTCATAATTTGGACGTTTATGATGGTCTAACCCATAAAAGTAGTACATACATACATAAAACAATCATTTTGGAGAGTTAACCATGTGTTTGTCCATGGAATGATTAAATTTCACATCATTTTAACGAAATCATCATATTTGCTAGCTTAACAAGAATACATATTCATGCATACATACACACGTACAATTAGTGAAATAACAAACGAAAAGTACATACATACATACATATAAAAATTTTAAATCTGTCTTTAATTGCATAATTTTTATCTATGATGTAGTTGCTCCTGGTGAGCACTGGTTTCATGGCAAATTGGAGTTTATGCTGAGCCAACGTGGAAAGCCTCTTCTGGTACATGACGGTCATACATTTGGCATCCAATACGTGCGCAAGGATAAAAAGTATTGGCAGTGTAATTTATCACGAAAATTCAATTGTAAGGCACGTGTCACCACCACTGATACTGGCGAGATTATTGTAACCAACAACGAACATTGTCACACTGAAATACGCCAGCATTTACGCAAAGATTATCAACGAAATAAAGTAATGATGAATGCATTGCTAAACCTTAGCACAAACATTAGGCGTCAAAGCACTAATGGGAACAACACCAACAATTTAAATAACTTAAGCAATTTTACAGCACTAGCTACTCATGGTACCAGTTTACTCAATGCAGCAGCTACAGCAGCGGCTATGAGTGGGCACGGTAGCGCTAGTCTGCAGAGCTTTCGAAACGAATGTTTAGAGCAACAGCAGCAGCACCATAGTCCTGGTGTTATGGATTTTACAAAAGACAGGGGAACGAACTCACCTTCTCGTATAACTCCTAACGTACACAATCAACCTATAATAGATGAACATGTAGACACATCTAGACCATTGGACTGTGGTTTTCGACAATCTACGACGACTACCGTACCAAATGATTTTGAGAAAGAAATAAATAGTCGCGACAGCAGCTATAACGGTGCAACGTGGAAGTGCAAAAACGAAATTGGAGATTCCTGAAATAGGCACGGTCAAAACTATTTTTAAGACAAAAGCAAACATGCACTTCCGTTTCAACAATTTTCGCCATATTTAGGAAGATTGCACTGATGTTTAAAAATACTCGTACTTGTTACACTCAATGTACAACAGCCAAATCCAAAGAATTTCTATCTACCTATTTTTTTTTTTGATAATTTAATACCATTTTATGACAATATACAATATTAAGTTACACGTTTTTAAAAACTTTTTCTAATAAAATATATTTTGGGGAAACGATTTGGTTTTATTACTCATTTCCAATTATACAAATACGTTTACTATAAATGGTACAATAATTTTCAATTTTAAATATTAATTACGCGACTCAATTTCTGAATACGGTTGAGTAACAGATCACCTTGTTTAATTGTGGCCTGATATTGCCAGTTTTTGTTGTCGGGGCGATTGGTTTCGACGATACCGCCGACACGGTCCACCTTTGCATGCAGTCTTCCAGCAGCAATAAATCGTGATAGTTCTTGGTCTATATAGTCTACATCCACTCCGAATGCCTCAGCCATGTATTGCAATGTTAATGAACGATAGGACTCGAGCAGTTGCGTGTATGCTAGGATGCGCATTTCGCGTACATAATAACGATAGTGCGGATTTGCTAGGTAGTCACTACGTAAAACTAATTCTACATCAGCCAAGTGTTTGAAGAATTCGGCATAATGACAGTTGTATAGAGCAAAAAGATATTCTTTTACATCTGGTAGACCATGAAGTACCTCCTGAATTTCAGCGCCTTTGACAACTTTGTCACGCAATTCATTACGTGGTAAAGAAATCATTGCTACATATACAGTGTAGCGAACAAATGTTGGATAATCCATCAGTTCGTAGGAGGTGAAAGTGCTTACGGTATCCAAGAAGAAATTAGCAGCTGCTTTAAAATCACGCACTGCGACCGAGTATATTCCTTGATACACCTTTAATCGATTACGGCGATCCCAATCGCCACCTTCTTCAATAAGATACTTTGCCTTATCAATGTTGCGTGTAATTAAATCGTGGTCCAAGTAAAAGAGACCAAGACGGATAAGGTGAAATATTATATCTAAACGATGTCCAAGTGAAACCGTTTTTTCATATGTTTTACGGAAGGCAGTTTCGGCAGCAGTTTTGTCACCAATTCGGCACAAATATTCAGATTTCTTCAAATTTGCTTCTCGTACCTCCATTTCACCCAAATTCTTTTCGGCATCTTCTATGGCGTCATCCAACTTAGTTAATTCTAGACGGTTTTGTTCACGCATACGAGCAAGCAGATCTTTGTCAACTGGCCAATTAAGTTCCAAACAAATATGCTCATACCAAGGAGCCATGTTGTCAGCGCGAACTGCTTCTAGTAATTTTGCTTTTAAGGCAGCATCTTGTTTATGCTCCGGTAAAGACAATAGAAACTTATATTGAGCTAATTCGAGTTTTGGGTTCTTTTCCAAACCTTCTTCTTCCAAGTTTTCGACAGGCATTTTTATTTAGGAATAATTAAAAGACAGAATTCTTAATTCACAAATCAACTTGCCAATATCACACTAAAAATTATTTTTTTGTTATTCAAGCCGCAAAGTCATGCACAGGGAAGTTGGCTGCCGTTGCATGGAAGCGTTCACGTCACATTCTTAATTAAATCATTTTGGAATATTGTACATTTATTAGTATAATTTATGAATTTGTCTGAAATTGAAGCATTTTAGTCATACTTAAATTTTAAGGTAAGAAATAAGCATAAACTAGTAATAAATAATTTTAAAGAAAAAGTAATATTTGTCAAATGCAACTATGTGGTGTGACACGAATTTGGTGACAGCTGTCAAGTGTATTGAAAAAGAGGGTGTTGATCGATAATCGTTGAAAGTGAAAAATTAATAAACTTATCTTTAATTGGGCGTATTGTGTTAATTGATTGTACTAAATAAATAAGTTCTTTATTAGAAATGATTGGTGGATTATTTGTATATAACCACAAAGGGGAGGTATTAATTAGCCGTGTGTATCGAGATGACATTGGTCGTAATGCAGTTGACGCTTTTCGTGTCAACGTCATCCATGCAAGACAGCAAGTTCGTTCCCCGGTAACAAATATAGCACGTACCAGCTTTTTTCATATTAAGGTATATGTTATAAAATAAGTTTATAATGAATATTTCATTGCAACAAGTTCTCTTTTTAGCGTGCTAATATCTGGTTGGCTGCAGTCACAAAACAAAATGTGAATGCAGCAATGGTATTTGAATTCCTATTGAAAATTATAGAAGTTATGCAGTCATACTTTGGTAAAATTTCCGAAGAAAATATTAAGAACAACTTTGTTTTAATATATGAACTGCTCGACGAGATTCTCGACTTTGGCTATCCGCAGAACACGGACTCGGGCACGCTGAAGACGTTCATCACGCAACAGGGTATCAAATCGGCTACTAAGGAGGAACAAATGCAAATCACCTCACAAGTGACCGGTCAAATCGGCTGGCGACGTGAAGGAATAAAATACCGTCGCAATGAACTTTTCCTCGACGTGTTGGAGTACGTGAATCTGCTGATGAGTCCCCAGGGGCAAGTGCTCTCTGCCCATGTAGCTGGAAAAGTCGTTATGAAGTCGTATCTTTCGGGTATGTTTTGTTTCTTAAGAAAAAAGTTAAGCTAATATTATAAATATATTTTAATTCGTATAAAAACAGGAATGCCTGAATGTAAGTTTGGTATCAACGATAAAATAGTTATGGAATCCAAAGGACGTGGTATCGGTGGCAACTCTGAAGCGGAAACTTCGCGTTCAGGTAAACCTGTTGTTGTCATCGATGATTGCCAGTTCCATCAATGCGTAAAATTGAGCAAATTCGAAACGGAACATTCCATTAGTTTTATACCACCTGATGGAGAATTTGAACTCATGCGCTATCGTACCACAAAAGATATTTCGTTGCCATTCCGAGTAATTCCACTTGTACGTGAAGTTGGCCGAACTAAAATGGAAGTAAAAGTAGTGCTCAAATCGAATTTCAAACCCTCGCTACTGGGTCAAAAAATTGAAGTAAAAATTCCCACACCACTCAACACTTCTGGTGTTCAGTTGATTTGTTTGAAAGGCAAAGCTAAATATAAAGCCTCGGATAATGCAATTGTTTGGAAGATCAAACGTATGGCGGGAATGAAGGAAACTCAACTTTCAGCAGAAATCGAATTACTAGAAACAGATACAAAGAAAAAATGGACACGCCCACCCATTTCAATGAATTTTGAAGTACCATTTGCACCCTCTGGCTTTAAAGTACGTTATTTAAAAGTCTTCGAGCCAAAGCTCAATTACTCTGACCACGATGTAGTAAAATGGGTACGCTACATTGGTCGCAGTGGGCTTTATGAAACCCGCTGTTAAACAGTTTATTGATAAAGTCGGGTAGAAGAATAATCAATTTTCCGATTGGTATTCGCAATTAAATTGTACACATTATATTCCACACTAGTTCTATAATGTATATTCATCATTATCTACATAAATATATGCATATTATTATTTAATCACAACTGCTATTATATTTTTGTATATTCCTCAATTTTATACCTTTTATAATTAAAATTATTGTTTTCTCAATTATTAACGATATCTGCTTAGGCGTTTCTACATTACAAATTTTTTGTAAATGGAGGACTGAAAATTTTTTTAAATAATTTTGTTTATCCATTTAAATATAATTGAAAATATTGCAGAAAAGCCAAACAGCATTAAAAACTTGTGCTGGCGCATCTACTCAAATACATGTATTATTCGTATTAGTTAATTTGTGTAAACCTGCAAATAATTGTCTAGAAAACAATGAACGTAACTCTTCATTTCTCTGTTGTATAAGTATAAACATATATGTAGGATAATAAAATCATTCAAGTACACAAATCTCGAACAAATAGAAATATTATAATTATGTTAAAAGTGTTGAATTGATAGTTATGACAAATAAATATTAAATATTATTCAAAGATAGTTGAATTAAGTATTTATCTATGTTTTGCGTCTACGCCTTTTAATTCTTAGCCGCCATTTTTCCTAGAGTACATGTACATATGTTTTCTTTTCCTTTTTTATAAGTAATATCAAAGGATGCACTTGTTAAATGAAAATTGAAGACATATTTGACCATTTCCGTCGTATTGATAAACAAATTAATGAATAAATAAATTAGTATTAATTGAATGTTATGCACCACTCAGTGAATAAAAATGGCAGACATCGGGAGTATCCTTATTTGAAAATATTTTTTTAAATGAACGAAATTACTCATAAAAAAAGTTGGTTATTTCGTTATGTTGATTGATTCTTGTTGCCTTTCTTGCGATTTGAAATACTAATAATAATATTGATAACCCAACGATTAGCTCCTTACACCTAACCGACGTGAGGGGCGCAATCGATATACATACATACATATATATGCACGTGCGGAATTAGCCTAGCCATGAAAAGCAAAAGAGTTTTTAAATGGCGAGATCTAAAATTGCTCAGCCGCGGAAATCAAAATTTCATCAGCTAATATTTAAAATTACGTTATAATAAATTGTTACAATTTCATTTATTAAGAGATATGACCTATTTCCACAGAAAAAATTGCAAATTGTTCCATTCGGGATTTTTACTAAGAAAATTATGCCAAGCATTTCCCTTCGTCTAGTAAAAGTCGATTTATGAGTTTCAAACGACTAGTGACCTAAGACGATTAGTATAATTTGCTTTTGATTAGACTCTAACTTGAGGGAATTGATTTGATAACTAGGCTAGCCATATTCCAATATACATAGACCTAATCAAAGTTGTAAAAAGAGTTTTAGAAACTTACGGATATATATGTAAATTCTTTAGATCAGCGTTGTTATCAACATGAAGACTAAAATGAAGTAATAAAGATAGGGAGTTGCTATCCCAAATCAATAAAGCTAAAGTTATTCCATTAATAATTTGCATCAGAGTATCTTTAAATATCAGACGTTGTGTTCTATTATATAGGAGGTACACGTTGAAGAAATCTTGGCAAGAAGCCCAAAAGATTAAATTTTTGTACGAAGATCGAAACGTCCGTATGCTTATGTTTCCTAAAACCCTATAATACTTGGTTCATGAATTCAAGCAGACTTCCTTTTACGAAAAACATAGAAAAAATTGAAGCAAAATACATCCTGGGAACAAGAAGTTAATGCAGAAATCGAAAAAGTTGTTTGGTCTACGATAGTAGCATTAAAAAGAAAAGGCAACTTGTTGACAGCGTTCAATGGTTAACCTAAATCCACTTTTATGACAGTTGAAGTATTGAAGGAAATATATCATGCCAAAATAAATATATTTGGGACTATTTTTGAGGAAGTATGGGGGGTGCAACAGTAATTAATAGTAATGGATAAAATCTTCAAATATCCGTTTAACTTTACTTCTCATATATTGGGGATGGTGTGTGAGGTTCCTTAATGAAACTTAGATAGCATCTTCTTCGATATGTGGAGATGCCGAAAAGAGATAAGAGACCAATACTACCCTTATACCTAAATAGGTATTACACCGGCTTCGAACTTAGCTCCTTCTTATTTTTTTATTCATAGAATAAATATCATAATATAATACATAAATATATGTGTGTATAATTGTATTTTTTGACCACCATACATACATATCCATAGAGAGTTAATCCATAGGAGACTGTAGCCTTCTCGTGGGTGGTAACGTTGAATTTGGTTGTAATCGAAGCCTTTGCGGAATCGCTGTTTTTACGGGGTCGGATCAGAGAAAAAGGGGTGTTAGATAATTTTATTGGGCATGCCATTTCCTGGTAAGGAGTCGGTGAAGGTGTTAATAATTGATGGCTTAGGTGGTGAAGAAGGTTGGTAGTAACAAGGCCTTAAATGTCTTCACTACTAGGGAAAGTAGAATTATCGGACGATAAGACTCCTCTTTGTTGACAAGTTCCCAGATCTCAGTAGTGGGTCTACTTTTCCTACTTCCACACGTCAAGAATTTGAAGAGTGGTCAATGATAGGTTGAGGCCCTTGGTTAGGTATTTTACTCCCGTTACGCCTTGCCGATGACACTCTGAACCTCCTCAACGGTGAAAGGTAGTGGCGCACATTATTTTGGCTTTTACGGAGTCGTCGGCCTTGCCGATTAAAGGAAATAGTGTGAACTGACGTCTAAAATATCTCATGCATTTAGAGAAGGCATGGTCATCAAATTCGAATTTTAACCCAATCGCCATGTCTTTTCGGATTAGGCAATCCTTGATAATGGTCCATAGTATCGGTGAGTAGTGTTTATGGTAGACCCCGATACACCATCACGTGCCCAGCCAATCCTAAGCTAAATTCCTCATTTGTTGGTTATTAATAATCCAGGTAATAAAGTAGCGAAAGGACGAACTGTTGCGGAATATATTATCTGGCTTGCATGTTTTCTTAGTTTTCAAGCAGTCGGGCAAGGTAGAAAGTGCGAAGTGCATTCAAAAAACGTAAGTCAAATATGAAAATTCCCAAAAACTAATACTTGAGTTTGAAATTTTAATTGGGTGATCCTTTATCAGGCGGAATACAATAATTATATGCCGATTTACAGTGGGTCAAATTTGAAAATACATACGGGATCTAAAAAATAAATGTGTAATCGGTAATAACGGCTTTGGATAGCAGCATTTCTCTTATTAAAGCTGCCGAAATTCCAGGTGCATATTAAGTATGTTGTGAGCGTCAACGTTTGGGGAGTTTAATCTCCGAGTCTTTCGTTTCACAATCTTTGGAATTGCATATTTATGTGGCGGGGTTGTAACCCAATCGGACCACTTCAACTGGGAAGAAAATTTCGTTAGTCATGCGAGTAAGCGACGCACTCTTGCAACCGCGTCTCTTGGTGAATAGACACTGCAACTTTTTGAGCTCTTAAAACGATTACCTTAAAGTGACTCCATCAAGATTTTCTCTCTTTTAGCGGTAATCCTGAGTTCATCACGGGTTGGTTACCGCAGCTCACTCAAATTTGCTCACGTTACTTGCTATGGTATGGCAGCTCAACTGTGCATATCTGGATACCCAGAGTAACTACTACACCTTATTTGCACCCCAAATAATAATAACACACATACGCGCTTTTAGGAGTTAGGACACGAAAATTTTATATACCATACATAGCATATGTAAATACAAACATAAAGATATTGATTGGTGTCATTTAATAATATAATATATGTATGTATACATATATATTTATAATTGCATTTTTTTACACTCACACATTTATTATACATATATCCATAGAGATAACAGAGTTAAAAAAGTACTAGTAGATACTGTTATCAGTACTTGCAGTATTTGTAGTGGCTTACCGAAATCAAATCAAAATATATTCCTGCACTAATTAAAATAGTAGTGAAAAAATTAAAAATGTTATACTGTTCAGTCATATTCAAGCAAACAGTGGACATGTACGCAAAATGGATTCAAGTGGCATAGTTCCGGACATTATTGACAATAAGCCTACAGGTCTACTTCAGGTGACTTCCAAAGTTTATTTTTATACGAAATAAGTCGAAATAATTATGAATATAATAAATAATCCAGGTTACTTATCCAAGTGGTGTTAAAGTAGAACTTGGTAAAGAACTGACCCCCACTCAGGTAAAGGATCAACCAACAGTCAGTTGGGAGGCGGAAGATGATGCTCTGTATACTTTGTTTATGGTAGACCCCGATGCACCATCACGTGCCGAACCAATTTATCGGGAAATTTTACACTGGTTGGTTATTAATATTCCAGGCAATAAATTAGCGGAAGGACAAACTGTTGCGGAATATAGGGGTTCTGGTCCACCAGAAGGCAGTGGCTTGCACCGTTATGTTTTCTTAGTTTTCAAGCAACCGGGCAAGATTGAAAGTACAAAATTCATACCTAAAACGTAAGTAAAATATTAAAATTTTCGAACTTTTGCACAAACTTGAGTTTGTCATATTATGCAATAATTTAAAATATTTTTTAATGTTTGTACAGGTCTCGTGAAGGTCGTGTAAAGGTGACGACAAGAGATTCTATTGCAAAATATAATTTGGGTGATCCAATCGCTGGAAACTTTTATCAGGCGCAATACGATGATTATGTGCCGGTATTAAGAGCACAAACTGTTAACTAATTGAAAAAAACATAATATAACATATTTTTTACGTATTTATTTATATACATATGTACATACGCATGTTTTAACAAAAATATCAAATAAAAAGTTTGACCTTTCACTTAAGACGAGTTAACATTTAAATAAAACAATACCACAATCGGATCCATAGACTGCGAGATTACTAAAGGTCAGCGGATATACATATATGTACATACATAAAATTCTTTAGCTTTCAGTACGATGTTAGGGCTTTTGCATTAAGAAATCCGCTACCAATTTATTGAACTCGTCTGCATAACGGAGATGAATATTATGTTTGCCTTCGGGGAATTCATAATATCTAAAAATTTAATATGTATGCATTAATTTTTAATCACAAATAGCTAAACTATTTTGGAAATATAAAGAATATAACCAAATAACTAGTTATCTCAGAAATATACATGTTCATAAAACATTGAAAAAAGCTAAATTTCTTACTTGCAATCTTTTATGCGGTCTCTTAGATATGGTATGTGCTCGGCAGCAATCATTGGATCCTTCTTGCCATGCAATATAAAAGTTGGCGCTTTTATTTGGGTTACTTCTGTGCAACAAAAGTCTCCTTTACGATCTTTATAAATTGCAACAACAGCATCAACCCACGCAGACCATAATTTTGGAAATCCCTCTACGCCGTATACTTTCTCCATTGGTTCACGCATCCGTTGTGACCATTTTTGAACATCTCGTATATCTGTAAAAAATCCATTAGATGCTGCAAAATAAATTTATTGTGTTATAATATTATTGTGTATTTGCCTCGCATTGCTTTTTCCTCTTCAGCATTCAAATAAGCACCGGCACCCCATATAACTAATTTTTCGACACACTCAGCAAAACGACCCGCCACAATGATACCAGTTATGCCTCCATCACTCCACCCTAGTATAGAAAATTTGGGTTTTCCTAAAGCTCGCATCAGGTCTACAGCACAACGTGCATCCTTTTGGAAAAAGTCGAGATCGAAGAGTCGTTCTGGCGGTAGCGACTTTCCGTAACCGGGCGGATCCCATGCAACTATTGTATGATTTGGCAACAGCTCAGGTAGTTTTTCAATTTGTGGTTTGAAATCTGTCCAGGCAGTGCCAAGTGCACCCGGCATTAGCAATACGTTTTTGTCACCTTTGCCCGTTTGTACATAATTGATGGTAATGCCGTCGCTAAGTTTTACTTTCGTTTCTATGTGATTATTGCGTTGCATTAGAGTACAATTTACCAACGGCTTTAGGATTCGGCTATATAGAGTTGGTCGCACTTGGAGCATTATGCAATTCTAAATAATTATATGGAGTAGAAATTATGTCCAGTTGCTCAATGATAAGAAAAATCAAAAAAAAAAAAAAAAAATAAATAAATAAACAATAATATAGAAAAGGTGAACAGCTGATTCTCACTAAAGAATGTCAACACTAAGTCGATGATTTATCGATCACATATGTAAGTGTTGTTTTTAACCACATTTACTGATAAGCGTTGGGGAGAAGAAATAGTAATAACAGTATGATCTCAAATTAATTAATCCAATCATAAAGCAATTAATATCATACTTCTAAAACTAAAACGAGATATATATGAAGTTATATGCATACACTTGCCAGAAAATACGTACAATACGTACATCAAAATAATCTTATCATATCTTATACATAATATCATTACATCATGCTACCCTTTTCAAAATGGTAATTAGTAAATTATTTGTTTTTTTTACGCTTAAAACAAAATATGGCAACACTTCGAACGAGAAAAAGTTTCCATACACTTCCTAAAAGGGAGTTCCCCTTTTAACGTATCGGCTTTTTTTACTTCATCAGCCGTTATATTTTAATGAAGGTCCAATTTTAATATGAATACGTTATTTTGTTTCGATTTTAAAGTTTTTGTGTAAAATAATTTACGATGGCGCCCGAGGCACGATTCCGATTACTTTGGCGGAGGGGTAAAAAAACCGAATTTCCGTATAAATGGGGTATGTACGGATAGGGGAGCTTCTCCAGAGGTGGAATATCTAAAAATAACTAATATTTTTTAAAATATTCACGTTTAAAAGTTCAAAAATTTGCACTAATAACACATGGTATTTCTCAATGTTTCACTGAATTTTTTTACATTTTTGTACTTGGTATATTTAAATATACACTCTAAACATTGATATAAGTTCACATTTGACCTTAATTTTGTAATATTTTCCGTAAATTTATTAATTTAAAAATCACTTAGCGCACTCTTCGTTGCAAAGGTTAGATTGTTTACAATTATGAGGAAAACGAGCGTTGCCACATCTTAAACACCAAATTTGTAGGATTCTTAACGATTTTTCTTTGTTTGTTTTTTGCGTGATTCTTGTTTCTATATGAATTATAATAAAAACTACTATGTATGTATGTACATATATGTGTAATATGTTTCATAAACACAAATAAGTAAAAATCTATGATAATATTGTAAAATTTATAATCATATCGAGGTGACTGAAGTACTTCCACGTAGTACTCCTTTCTGCGTTGGTGGCCTTCGGCCTCACTTTAAAAAAATAACCCTGACCGAGCGAATACCCGAGGTGACTGAAGTACTTTCGCGTAGTACTCCTTTCTGCGTTAAAAATAAAAAAATATATTGAGTTTTAGTTATGAAGTGGTTAAAGTGGTTATATGTTTTGGTTATCAAGCACTCATATACCTTACACTTTATTACGTAATATTATTATATAATATTACTAATGCATGCATATAATATTACTTATTTGCTTAATAAATTTAAAAAAGAAAATATCCATATGCATGAATAGAGGAATATTTGCGAAAAAGAGGAATTTCAGCGAATTGCCTTTTCATCACATGGCAGCGCTCCATTTCGTCGTAATTTTTGGTACACAAATGAGGTTCAAACGAGTGTAAAATGCAATTTTTAAAATAAAGACCTTTTAGGTAAAAAACCTGCGAAAAGTGTAAAATGTGGATTTATTTAAAAGTTTATAGTGTAATTTAATTAATTTGAAGTGAAAAATGTGAATAAAGTGTGTTTAAGGTGGTGAAATAGCTTCTTGAAATGTTCGAATTTTACGAATTTTTGAATTTTAAGGTCGAATATCTTGTAAACTAAGCGTTTGCGGTACCTATAACCCTACATATTTTTTAATCAGGAGGACTTCCTCTTTCCAACGGTACCTTCAAATCGCGGCGCCAAAGAAATCGGAATTGTGCCGCGCCCGAAAAGGTCGGATCAGAGAAAAAGGGGTGTTAGATAATTTTATTGGGCATGCCATTTCCTGGTAAGGAGTCGGTGAAGGTGTTAATAATTGATGGCTTAGGTGGTGAAGAAGGTTGGTAGTAACAAGGCCTTAAATGTCTTCACTACTAGGGAAAGTAGAATTATCGGACGATAAGACTCCTCTTTGTTGACAAGTTCCCAGATCTCAGTAGTGGGTCTACTTTTCCTACTTCCACACGTCAAGAATTTGAAGAGTGGTCAATGATAGGTTGAGGACCTTGGTTAGGTATTTTACTCCCGTTACGCCTTGCCGATGACACTCTGAACCTCCTCAACGGTGAAAGGTAGTGGCGCACATTATTTTGGCTTTTACGGAGTCGTCGGCCTTGCCGATTAAAGGAAATAGTGTGAACTGACGTCTAAAATATCTCATGCATTTAGAGAAGGCATGGTCATCAAATTCGAATTTTAACCCAATCGCCATGTCTTTTCGGATTAGGCAATCCTTGATAATGGTCCATAGTATCGGTGAGTAGTGTTTATGGTAGACCCCGATACACCATCACGTGGCCAGCCAATCCTAAGCTAAATTCCTCATTTGTTGGTTATTAATAATCCAGGTAATAAAGTAGCGAAAGGACGAACTGTTGCGGAATATATTATCTGGCTTGCATGTTTTCTTAGTTTTCAAGCAGTCGGGCAAGGTAGAAAGTGCGAAGTGCATTCAAAAAACGTAAGTCAAATATGAAAATTCCCAAAAACTAATACTTGAGTTTGAAATTTTAATTGGGTGATCCTTTATCAGGCGGAATACAATAATTATATGCCGATTTACAGTGGGTCAAATTTGAAAATACATACGGGATCTAAAAAATAAATGTGTAATCGGTAATAACGGCTTTGGATAGCAGCATTTCTCTTATTAAAGCTGCCGAAATTCCAGGTGCATATTAAGTATGTTGTGAGCGTCAACGTTTGGGGAGTTTAATCTCCGAATTTTACGAATTTTTGAATTTTAAGGTCGAATATCTTGTAAACTAAGCGTTTGCGGTACCTATAACCCTATATATTTTTTAATCAGGAGGACTTCCTCTTTCCAACGGTACCTTCAAATCGCGGCGCCAAAGAAATCGGAATTGTGCCGCGCCCGAAAATGAGATTAGCTATGATGAAAGAAAAATTATCTTGAAACTAAAAAAAGAAAAAAATCGTTCCGTGAAATAGGTCTAATTGTGAGAAGAACTCATTCTTCTGTGCAGTACGTTGTACAATATTTCGAAAAAACTGGTTCCAATGCGTCAAAACTTCGTTCTGCCCGACTTAAAAAATTAACCAAGCGTGATAAACATGAAATATTGCGGCCAGTAAAAGAAAATCCTAAGGCAACCCCAATCAAGAAAGAAGCCATATATTTCAGAAAGCAAAAATTTGTAAATTTGGTATCAAAGGAAGAAAGCTCGTGTGCGGTAAGAGCGGTACAGCCATCGAAAAAAAACCTTTTACCAATTTCCACGACAGCCGGTTCTACGCACCGGAATTGACTCCGATTTCATCCGACCAAGGGCTGTTGGCAAGCTTGTTTTTATTCAGTCAACTCGGAGCATTAAAATCCATTTTTAAACTGAAAAAATTAATTACTTTACAGTAATTATGTTATGTACGAAGACTTTTTTTGCTCTTTTGACTGAATTATTTTCGTTCTTTTTTGAAAAAAAATTTTATTGTAATAGAAATATTTAAAAAATAATATATATGTGTGTATGTAGAGTATGTTAATAAAATGTATGAATTAAAGTTATAACCAGCCTTCATGTTTACCAAAATACTTCATGTTTCCTTTATTTGATCTAGTTTACGGAGACTCTTTTTGGCAAGTGTATATGTATATGTAAATTTTTAAAGCTTGAAAAGTGAACTTTTTGAATATGGGATGGTTATTTTTGAGAAACGAAAATTAGTTGGTGGAACTTTAGTTTGAATCAAAAAACGAAAATTCCTATGTTAAATGTATGGGAATATAAAAATATAATAGCGACCCCTTAGAGTTAAGCTACAGCGCCTGGCTTGATGGCGGATTTTTTTGCTTGTCAATCACTAACATTTGAGAGGGTAAGAGTTGACAAAAAAAAAAATGTTTTAAAAATATTTTGAAACACCCTAATATATATGGGTATTAGCAATTTTTTACCACCATACATACATATACATATATCCATAGAGAGTTAAAGCCATATTAGTAGTAGTTAACAGTAATATACTGTTATCAGACTAGCAGAATTTGGAGTGGTTTACCAAAATTGGTTAAAAATGTACTCATGCACTGATTTAAGTAGTAGTTATGAGAGTTTTGTTATATTGATATTCAGCCATATTCAAGTAAGCAGTGGAGGTGGACGTAAAATGATTTCAAGTGGTATAATTCCGGACATTATTGACACCAGACCTAAAGGTCTAGTGCAGGTAACTACAAACGTTTATTACTAATAAGCTAAGAAAAAATTATAATTTCTTGAATAAAATTGGTACAGGTTAATTATCCAAGTGGTGTTAAAGTAGAATCTGGTAAAGAATTGACCCCCACTCAGGTGAAGGATCAGCCCACAGTCAGTTGGGACGCGGAAGATGACGCTCTGTATACTTTGTTTATGGTAGACCCCGATGCTCCAATTAATAGGGAATTTTTACACTGGCTGGTTATTAATATTCCAGGCAATAAAGTAGCTGAAGGTCAAGCCGTGGCAGAATATATTGGCTCTGGTCCCCCAGAGGGCAGTGGCTTGCACCGTTATGTTTTCTTAGTCTTCAAGCAGCCGAACAAGATTGAGAGTACAAAATTCATTCGAAAAACGTAAGTAAAATATTAAACTTTCAAGTTTTTATGTATACTTCTTGAGTATATAACTAAAAATATTTTTTAAATTTTATATGTTTGCATGAAGGTCTCGTGAAGGTCGCGTTAGAACGAACACAAGAGATTCCATTGCAAAACATAATTTGGGTGATCCGATCGCTGGAAATTTTTATCAGGCGCAATACGATAATTATGTGCCGATATTAAAATCACAAATTATTAACTAATTGCAAAAACAAATAATTATAAAATATGTTTTTTTTTTATTTTATTTATAAACATGAACTTGAGGTATACATAAGTACTAGATATTGGTACTATGGGTAAAAAAATAAATTTTCAATATCTAAACCGAACATAATTATGGCGAGAGTTAAACCAATTTGAGACTATAGACTTCTGAAGGGTAACATAGACTCTTGCTGCAACAATACCATTTCTCCACTAAGAGACAGTTGTCATTGTTGTTCACTACTAAGGAAAGGAGAGTTATCGGACCGTTATGTTATCATTGTAGTCAATAAGCCAAATGTTTTTACTAGTCCGCTCTCGCTTAAGTGAATAACCCGTGTGTACTTTGTACACTCTGAATACAAGGGTGATTCAAAAAAAGTTTTTTTTTTTTCGATTGGTACTCGGAAAATAGGTTCGTAGACACCTCTAAGAAAGCCTCTCCAAATATGAGTTTTTAATTGTAACGGGAAGGTCCTCCTACATACAGTATGTAGGAGGATTTTGAACCACCCTACTGAATACACAACCAAAAAATGCTCTAGACCGTCGAATATGAAATCCAATGACTTCTTGTCAGTATTCAGGGATGAAATGAAGTCAGACATATGTGCTATCAACTATCTAATTGAAGCTTATTATGGCCCAATAGATAGGGACAAAGAAATTATTTGGATCCCTGTAGAAAGTACGACCGCCTTTTCTGTTTTTGAATAAAATTAATATTTTCTGATTTAAAAAATGAGTAACTCTTACTACTTCATTGCATACTAAAAGAGACTTCACCACAATTATGTATGTAAACCTTATCCAATTTGAATTGAATGTGTTCATCTGCATTAAAATCATCCCGCGATAATTAGCGAAGACTGCGGGATCTTCCTTCTTGTGGATAGGGCAGAGGGCAATCATATTTCTATCTTTGGACATTTATGAATATTCATCTCACCAAATAATGCTTAGCAGGGGGAACATGCGCCTTTTTAGCTCTTCGCCGCTAACTTTAAACACTCAGCCGATAATCATCAGGCTCATGTGGCCCTATTGTTTAGAAGCAGCCTTAAAGCTGTGTCCACCTCGTCTCCTTCTTTCACAGCCTTCTTCCTAATCGGATGTGTTGTTCGACGCTGTTCGTTACTCTGACTGTACGTATCTTAGCTTGAGGGTACCGACAAATTGATGTCCGCCCTTTTGGAGGCAGGTCGGTGCTACATAAAGTGGTTCTCCTTCAGGGTGCGACCGGATAGCCCCGTCGCCGGATGCTTCCGCTGTATGGGATTTGACCACAGGGTGGCAGAGTGTAGGGCTAGAGCAGATGTCTGTCGGAGGTGCGGTCAGGAAGGCCACAAAGCTGCCGGTTGCGTCAATGCGCCCCATTGTCGCAACTGTGAGTTTAAGGGTAGGCCAGCTGGGCATCTGATGATGGGGATTATCCAGCTCAACTGTCAGGGCTCTTATGCCGTAATGTGTGAGTTGGGGGGTTGTATGGTTGAGGGTGGGTGCAGTATTGCTCTACTCCAGGAGCCCTACGCCACCAATGGTGTGGTTCGGGGTCTTCCTGGGGGTTTTAAGGTCTTCACTGACCTAAGAGCTAACGCTGCAATAGTTGTGAATAATCCACGCTACGATTGCGTAGTTGTGGATTCTTCACAACTGGGTATATGTGTAGCTGTAGAAGGGGAGTTCGGTAGGATGTTTGTCGCTAGTATTTATTGTAAATATAGCGAGCCCCTAGAGCCCTACCTGGGCTACATGGATAAGCTACTACTACTTGCGAGTAGTAGCCCAATTATCCTAGGGTTGGATGCGAATGCCACGTCCTCGATGTGGTTTAGTAAGGTATCCCGGCATTCGTCTGGATACCAAAGCCACAGTAGAGGCGAGGCATTAAGCGAATGGGTGGTGGCTAATAGCCTCCACATTTTGAATGAGCCGAGCGAGTGGTATACGTTCGATGGGCCTGGGGGCGTGAGCGACATTGACGTGACGCTTATGAACGAGGCAGCAAGTAGGGCTTTTAGTCTTAGTTGGGAGGTTAGGGGAGGGTGGGGATTGAGTGACCATAATTTGCTTCAAATTGTGGTTACCCCTCGATCCCCTCCCTCACCTTATGAGAGTCCATTGCGGCGATGGCGTACCTCTGGTACTGACTGGAACCAATATGGACTCTCGGTTAGGGAAGCGGTATTCAATATACCGCTTAGAGAGTTTGAGGAGTTGGGGGTTGATGAGCAAATCGCTCGTCTATATGAGGTAGTATGGGGGGTGAATGATAGTGTTTTTGGTAGGTATGAGTGTTCTAAAGTTAGTAAAATTAAATGGTGGACGCATGAGCTAACCTTGAAGAGGAGGACTGTCAGGCGATTGAGGCGTAAGTTTCAACGCGCTCGGCGGTCCAATTCTGATAGGCTGTCCCAGCTTAGGTATGAGTTTAGTTGTGCTGATAGGGAATACAAGGAGATGTTGGTGAAAACCAAAGAAGATGAGTGGAGGAGCTTTGTAAGGGAAAATAGGAACGACCCCTGGGGCCAGGTCTATAGGATCTGCAGGGGTCGTAGGAGGGAGGATGTCACCTCTCTTCGCGTCGGTGACACTCTGTTATCGTCGTGGAGAGAGTGTGCAGGGGTTCTGTTAGGTGCGTTCTTTCCTAGGTCGGAGGTGCAGGTACCTCAAGCACAAGAGGTGCCTGTCCCTCCATTACATGATGGGGAGTTGGGGTACGCCTTTGGCCTGGTTAGGTCTAAACGGTCCCCAGGTTTTGATTCTTTGAACGGAGAGATGTGTAAAAGTTTATGGAAGTTCATTCCGGAATACCTGGAGGCCATTTATAATAAGTGCGTCTGGGAGGGATATTTTCCACGCGAGTGGAAAAGTGCTAGGGTTGTTCCTCTCCTGAAGTCCCCTGATAAGGTCAGGAGCGATCCTCGATCTTATCGGGGTATCAGTCTCCTTCCAGTACTTGGAAAAGTGCTGGAAAGAGTCATGGTGGAACGGCTTCAGGAGCTAACGCGGGGTATGTGGTCGGATAGGCAGTTTGGTTTCAGGAAAGGACGCAGTATAGAGGATGCGTGGTTTTTCGTTCAGAATGTCGTTAGGGAGAATGTCAACAAATATGTCCTTGGCATATTTGTTGACTTCAAGGGGGCGTTTGATTACCTAAGCTGGGATCGAGTGGTACAACGACTGGAGGAGCTTGGCTGTCCGGAAATTACTTTTTGGAGGAGTTATTTTTCGGACAGAAAGGCCTCTCTTGTCGGCATGAATGGAAGTGTGGAGATCGGAGTTGTTCGGGGCTGCCCGCAGGGTTCCATCTGTGGTCCATATATTTGGAACCTTATGATGGACACTCTGCTTGGGCAGCTCGAGCCACTCTGTAAGTGTTGTGCGTATGCGGACGACCTTCTTCTTATTGTAGAAGGTCGCTCCAGGTCTGAGTTAGAGCGGGCGGGAGGAGATCTCTTAGAGATCGTTAATTCTTGGGGTTTAGGTGTGGGGGTTAACATATCGATGGACAAAACGGTGGCAATGCTGCTGAAAGGTAGATTGTCACCGGCTCGTCCACCGATTGTCCGTGTGAATGGGGTCAGCATCAGATATGTGACGCAAGTCAAGTATCTGGGGTTGACCATGAGTGAAAGGATGTGTTTTACTCCACACCTGGTGAAAGTGAAGGAGCGACTGCAGGCAACCGTAGGCAAAATACGACGTATTTTGAGGAGCGATTGGGGTCTCGGACGTCGTGCTGTCCGCACCATATATCGTGGCTTGTTTGTGGCCTGTGCCACATATGGAGCCCCTGTATGGTGGGAGGCAGCCACGACTGTCTTGGGGTCTCAAAAACTCCTCTCAATACAGCGTTGTATGATGCTTGCTTGCTTGCCTGTATGTCGCACCGTCTCAACGGATGCGATGCAGGTGCTATTAGGTGCACCCCTCTTGACCTGATTGTCATACAGCGTGCTGTTGCATTCAGGTTAAGAAGGGGTTTGAGTGTGTCATTGCTGCGGAATGATTGGATTTCCGACGATGATGTGGAGAGGGAGGGATATCTAGGGAGCAAGAGGCTTCTAGATGATAGGGTTAGGTGTAGGTGGCAAGAACGTTGGGACAATAGTCCTAACGGCCGAGTGACGTACGAGTACATTCGGGACGTTGGGTTCGTTGAGGATAACCCAGACTTTAGATTTTGTCTGAGTCTGGGTTTCCTGCTTACGGGGCATGGGCCTCTGAATGCATTTTTGCATCAGAGGCACCTTTCGGATACGTCGGGGTGTTTTTGTGGGGCGGGGTCAGAGAGTTGGTCGCATTTAATTGCGGAGTGCCCGATGTACTCGGACATTAGGGATCTGGGTGGTATGGGGATTAGCTGGACTGATGGACGATTAGATGTTAGTGGTGTGATCTCCACTAGTCGGAATACCGAACAGTTAGGGCTGTTTGCGCGTGAAATATTTAAGCGGCGAAGACGGTTAGCTGGAAGTTAGGGTTTTAGTTTTTTGTATGATTGGTGTGTGTAAGTGATGTGTGTATGGGGTCCAACCCCTGGCCACCAGTCCAGAGCAGTATGGAAGCTCAACTGGTAGTAGTTTCGGCTACGAGGTCTGACCGGAGACTTAATTCTGGTACCACGGGGAGCAGGAGCCCTTGGAGGTAACTCCAACCTGCTCTTGCGGACTGGCCCCTCGGGGAGTATCGTGGTGGTTGTGGTTGAAACCCAAATCGCGGGAAGAACTGACCCTGTCAGTTGAATGTGGAGTTGCATTGCAACCGGGTGCCGGACCCAAAGCACGGCAGAGGTTTTAGATGGGCCTCGAACCCTACCAAGGTGGTTAGTGTGTCCATTCCACACTGCCAATTGGTACTGAAAATGCTTAGCATTCTCAGGGCGCTGATCAACGCATTGATTTGATCCGCTGTGCTTTTGAGCGCCGTGGAGTAAGGCTGTCGTCAGCAGGTACCCACGTAAAACACACCGGACGTTGTACGTATCTTAGCTGCAACATGTAGTGATTCTTTGTTAGCAGCTCGCATGGAGCATACATCTAGAATACGGGAAGCTTGCCTTCTGTTTAGGACAACCTGATCAATTTGGTTGCGAGTATTTTATTCAGGTGACATCCAGATAAATGTATGGATATTTAGACGCCTCGGCCTCGGCGAAATAAACCAGCCTCTCTCCATTGTTGGAAGTGTTGTCGTGAAGTCTAATTGCTCCTTCGTTTCGTCGTCCTTTTTTTCTGTTAGGCGTGCACAAATTAGACTTACATATATAATGAAATTTAGATTTGATGTAGACTATCGCTGTCCTTTCACTCATTGGGATAAACCTAGAGACAAGGTGACGAAGCCTTCGACCAAACACATATCCTACATCAATTTCGTGCAGCCATGTCTTGTCTATTCCGTTTCCTGGAGAGCGGCGATATCGGCTTTGCATTTTTCAAGTACATTCATCACCTAGATAGCAGCATTTCTCTTATTACTAAGAGTCGCAGCATTTCAGGTGCATATTGAGTTTGCTCCTAGCGTCCGTCCTTGGGAATTATATTTTTACATGGCGGGTCCGCAACCCAACCAGAAAATTTCAGCTGGGAAGTTAGTTTCGTTAATCATGTTTATATAGTGAGCTGCTTACTTCAAGATAGTCGCCCTCTTGCATTGCACCCTTGTTAAGCTCTTAAAACGGTTACCTTGAAGTGAATCCATCAAGGTTCCCTCAAGGTTGGTTATCACATCTCACTGAAATTCTCACTCACATTGTTTGGTATGGTGTGGTAGCTCAACTATGTATATCTGGGTACCCAGAGTAAGCTCCACTCCCTATTTCACCCCAAATAATTTGTAATACCAAACATTTGCACTTTTAGGAGTTAGGGCAAGCAACATGACACGAAATTTCTATATATGTACCATACATACCATATGTAATACAAACATAAAGATATTGATTGGTGTCATTTAATAATATAATATACATATGTATGTATATTAGGGTGTTTTTTTTAACTATTAATTTTTTCAATCCCGTCCCGAAATTTTGCTGGGAATACCCTAAAAAAAATCTCTGAAAATTTTAGCCCTTAATATTAACATTAGGAATTGGACCAAGGCATGTAGAAAATACACGAAAATCGTGATTTTTTTATCTTTAAACTCCTACAGATCAGAAGTGTTTTATAGCATCTCGAGAAGTATTAATGATAGCGATTTTGACTTCGGTCTTTTTTTATAGCAAATAAAATTTCCTACAAATTTGTCATTTAAATTCTTTCTATAGCTCTTGTCATTAACGAGATAAATACAAAAAAAAAAAACGAAATTCTTGGAAAAATCGGGTTTAGAACCCCGTACTACCTCGCCGGTGTGAGTTACGACTTTGTTGCATTAGGCACTTTTGTAGAGTGAACGATTCTGAGAAATATGCGTCTAAAGTCAAAGCGATGCCATAAAACACCGATGATCTGTAGGTATTTAAAGACAAAAACTCACGATTGTAGTGTATTTTCTATGCAAAATTTTTACATGCCTTGGTCCAGTTCTTAATGTTAATATTAATGGCTAAAATTTTCAGGGAATTGTTTTTATGGTGTTTCCAAGGAAACTTCGGGACGGGATTGAAAAAAAATTAATAGTTAAAAAAAACACCCTAATGTTTATATATTTATAATTGCAACTTTTTTACACCCACACATTTATTATATATCCATAGAGATAATAGAGTTAAAAAACTACTGGTAGATACTGTTATCAGTACTTGCAGTATTTGTAGTGGCTTACCGAAATCAAATCAAAATATATTCATGCACTGATTAAAATAGTAGTGAAACACTTAAAAATGTTGTACTGTTCAGTCATGTTCAAGCAAACAGTGGACATATACGCAAAATGGATTCCAGTGGCATAGTTCCGGACATTATTGACAATAAGCCTACAGGTCTACTACAGGTGACTTCCAAAGTTTATTTTTATACGAATTAAGTCGAAATAATTATGAATATAATAAATAATCCAGGTTACTTATCCAAGTGGTGTTAAAGTAGAACTTGGTAAAGAACTGACCCCCACTCAGGTAAAGGATCAACCAACAGTCAGTTGGGAGGCGGACAATGATGCTTTGTATAGTTTGATTATGGTAGACCCCGATGCACCATCACGTGCCGAACCAACTAGTCGGGAAATTTTACACTGGTTGGTTATTAATATTCCAAGCAATAACGTTGCGAAAGGTCAAACTGTTGCGGAATACATTGGTTCTGGTCCACCAGAGGGTACTGGCTTGCACCGTTATGTTTTCTTAGTCTTCAAGCAACCGGGCAAGATTGAAAGTACAAAATTTATACCAAAAACGTAAGTGAAATATTAAAATTTTCAAACTTTTACTTGAGTTTGACATTTTATGCAATAATTTTAATTATTTTTTAATTTTATATGTGTGTGTGCAGGTCTCTAGAAGGTCGTGTAAAGGTGACGACAAGAGATTCCATTGCAAAATATAATTTGGGTGATCCGATCGCTGGAAACTTTTATCAGGCGCAATACGATGATTATGTGCCGGTATTAAAAGCACAATTTGCTAACTAATTACAAAAACAAATAACTATAGCAGATATTTTATGTATTTTATTTACATTGGACAAATAAAGTTTACATACACCTAGTTCTATTTAATTACGACACGTTTATTTGTTTTCAAATGAATAAATTTTGTGGTTTTTTTCTATCCATTTCAAGAAAAAAACGAAATATTTTAAATTTTGATTCGTCGGTGAACACATTGTTTTCCCAAAACCAATACGGTTTGTTTAAATATTTCTTAGCAACCGCCGACCTCTCCTTTTTATTAATCTTACTTATGTATGGCTTACGACGTGCGATTCCTCTATGAAAACTAGCCCTTTTCAACACATTACCTGCTGTTTGGGGATTTATTTTTTTGGGTATATTTTAAAAATGGATAAACACATGTATCTGAACATTTTAACAAAACAATTTTAGTTTTAATTGTGCCTAAATCGGCTAATAATAGCAGCCACTTCTATTTACAACAGGATAACGACCCAAAATACACGTCTTATCTTGTACGCGAATGGTTTTTATGGAATTAAAATAAGTTCAAATGTTTGGTATCACCAGACATTAATCCTATTAAAATATCTGGAACTTTTTGAAAAACCGTATTCGGAAACATCGAATTTCATCAAAATAAGGCCTAAAAATTGGATCATCGACTTAGGGGGTCAAAATATTCGGAAATAATACTAGAAATCAAGTGGAGAGCATGCATCGACGTCTATGGATTATAAAACTATTGTAATTACTTTTTATATTTATTGATTTATATAAATAATCGTTGGTGTACGTAAACTTTTTTGATATGAATTAGGCGCATTTTAAGCTTTAGCATTAATTTTTTTTATTTGTGTAAATAAAATATTTCGATATGCTAGATTTAATGGTAAATATACATATTTGAAATTGATAGAAAAAACCACGAAATTTATTCATTTTAAAACAAATAAATGTGTCGTAATTTAATAGAACTAGGTGTATGTAAACTTTATTGGTCTATTGTATATACATACGCATGTGTCAATAAATATATAAATAGTAAAAAAGTTTCACTTTTCACTTAAGACGAATTAACATTTAAACAACACATTACGACAATCTGTTCTGTTGACTGCGGGATTACCAAAAGGTCATCGGGGATATATATATGTATATACGAACAGGGTTTGTTCGGAAAATAATAGGAATGATTTTTTTTCGGTCGCTACTGTACTTCGGACAATTGTTATGTCCTGACTGGATTCGGCAGAGGGCGTTCCTAGCTAACGAACGAGCGGCTGGTCAGTTGTCTCCGAGCAGCTGTAGAGTCAGGACAAACATTTTGGTGCGATGTGTTTCTGTGAGTGGTGCAAGCCAAAAATGTAGCGTTCGTTAGAGCGGAGGTACGCGATTATATTTGTGAAACTCGGTAAATCTGCGACAGAAACGTTTTGCTAGAAGTGGTGTGTTTCAGTGGCACCAGAAATTTTGGAGGGCCGGGAAGAAGTCGCTAATAAAGGCCGTGTTGGGAGACCTGTGACTTCGACAAATGACTCAATTCCGACAATATGACTCAATTTTGCTCCATTGTCATCGATTGGGGAATCGGGTTCGCCTTCTCCTAGCGTTGTGCGTTCACTGCCATTCAGCAGGCTGGAGAAGTGTTCCCTCCATAATTTAAGTATGCTTTGGGCATCGGTGACTAGATCACCTTTGGGGGTTCTACAAGAGTATGAAACCTTCTGTAAGTCGCCGCATCTTTTCGTAGAATTTTCGAGCATTACCGCTGTCGGCCAGCTTTTCAAGCTCTTCTTACTCACGCATTTCGGCCACTTTCTTTTTCTGCCTACAAATGCGTCTCGCTTCCCTCTTCAACTCTCGGTATCTATCCCATCCAGCACGTGTTGTGGTCGATCGTAACGTTGCGAGGTAGGCAACCTGTTTTCTCTCCGCTGCGACACGACACTCCTCGTCGTACCAGCTGTTCTTTTGCACTTTCCGAAAACCAATGGTTTCGGTTGCAGCTGTACGTAAGGAGTTTGAAATGCCGTCCCACTGGTCCCTTATATCGAGTTGTTGACGAGTGCTCTTAGAGAGCAGGAGTGCAAGCCGAGTAGAAAATCGTTCGGCTGTTTGTTGGGATTGCAGCTTCTCGACGTCGAACCTTCCTTGTGTTTGTTGGCGTGCGTTTTTTGCTGCACAGAGGCGGGTGCGAATCTTGGCTGCAACAAGATAGTGGTCCGAGTCGATGTTAGGACCTCGGAGGGCACGCACATCTAAAACACTGGAGACGTGTCTTCCGTCTATCACAATATGATCGATCTGGTTGGTAGTTTTTCGATCCGGAGACAGCCATGTCGCTTGATGAATCTTCTTATGCTGGAACCTAGTACTACAGATAACCATATTTCGGGCCCCGGTGAAGTCGATCAGCCTCAACCCATTTGGGGACCGTACCCGTACCGACCGTAGTGCCAAAGATAACTTCTTTGCTCACCCTGGCGTTAAAGTCGCCAAGCACGATTTTGACATTGTGGCGGGGGCAGCGCTCATAGGTGTGCTCCAAGCGTTCATAGAAGGCATCTTTGGTCACATCGTCCTTCTCTTCCGTCGGGGCGTGGGCGCAAATCAGCGATATGTTGAAAAGCCTCGCTTTGATGCGGATTGTGGCTAGACGTTCATTACCGGAGTGAATGATAGTACTCGGCGACGGAGTCTCTTTCCCACCACGAGTCCCACACCAAACTTGCGCTTCTTTATATGGCCACTGTAGTAAATGCCACAAGGACCTACTCGTCTTTGTCCTTGTCCCGTCCATCGCATTTCTTGGACGGCGGTGATGTCAGCCTTTGTTTTTACGAGGACATCAACCAGCTGGGCAGCGACACCTTCCCAATTAAGGGACCGGACATTCCAGGTGCATGCCCTCAATTCGTAGTCCTTATTTCGTTTGCCATGGTCGTCATCAAAAGGGGGGTCTCTCATCCGAGGCTGTTGTTGGTATTTCATTGGGGGTGGTTTTTTACGTGGCGGGTCCCAAACTCAGCGCACAACCCTATGCAGATATGTTTCGCCTTCTCACTTTAGCTCGCCTTCAAACGGATGTTCTTAGGCTACCCAGAGGATACTTGGTCAAAGACCGGAAGTCGTGAGCTGCTTGAGCCATATGTAAAAGAATCGTTTCTGGCCACTCCCAAGTAAATGGCGATCAGAGAACTTTCCTCACTTGCGTGAACTTCTACACATGAATCCATCCTCCTAGTCGGAAAATTTTACACTGGTTAGGTATGAATATTCCAGGCAATAAAGCAGCGAAATGTCAAACTGTTGCGGAGTACATTGGTTCTGGTCCACCAGAGGGTACTGGCTTGCACCGTTATGTTATCTTTGTTTTCAAGCACTCGAACGAGATTGAGAGTGAAAAATTCATTCCAAAAACGTAAGTCAAATATTAAAATTTTCGAATTGTTACACATTACATAAGTTTGTCATATTCTGCAATAATTAAAAATATTTTGTAATTTTATATTTGTGTGTGTACGTGTAGTGAAGGTCGTGTAAAGATGAAGTCCAAAGATTATATTGCAAAATCAGGCGCAATACGATGATTATGTGCTGGTATTAAGAGCGCAAACTGTTAACTAATTGCAAAAACAAATATTTATAACAGATATTTTTTATATTTTATTTATATACTTATGCATGTATTAATAAATATATATTAAATATATAAATAGTAAACAGTTTTACTTTTCACTTAAGACGAATTAACATTTAAACAACACATTACCACAATCGGTTCTGTAGACTGCGGGATTATATATATAAAGGGTGATTTTTTTGAGGTTAGGATTTTCATGCAGTAGTATTTGACAGATCACGTGGGATGTCAGACATGGTGTCAAAGAGAAAGATGCTCAGTATGCTTTGACATTTCATCATGAATAGACTTACTAACGAGCAACGCTTGCAAATCATTGAATTTTATTACCAAAATCAGTGTTCGGTTCGAAATGTGTTTCGCGTCCGTGTCCGATGAGCGATGAGGCTCATTTCTGGTTGAATGGCTACGTAAATAAGCAAAATTGCCGCATTTGGGGTGAAGAGCAACCAGAAGCCGTTCAAGAACTGCCCATGCATCCCGAAAAATGCACTGTTTGGTGTGGTTTGTACGCTGGTGGAATCATTGGACCGTATTTTTTCAAAGATGCTGTTGGACGCAACGTTACGGTGAATGGCGATCGCTATCGTTCGATGCTAACAAACTTTTTGTTGCCAAAAATGGAAGAACTGAACTTGGTTGACATGTGGTTTCAACAAGATGGCGCTACATGCCACACAGCTCGCGATTCTATGGCCATTTTGAGGGAAAACTTCGGACAACAATTCATCTCAAGAAATGGACCCGTAAGTTGGCCACCAAGATCATGCGATTTAACGCCTTTAGACTATTTTTTGTGGGGCTACGTCAAGTCTAAAGTCTACAGAAATAAGCCAGCAACTATTCCAGCTTTGGAAGACAACATTTCCGAAGAAATTCGGGCTATACCGGCCGAAATGCTCGAAAAAGTTGCCCAAAATTGGACTTTCCGAATGGACCACCTAAGACGCAGCCGCGGTCAACATTTAAATGAAATTATCTTCAAAAAGTAAATGTCATGAACCAATCTAACGTTTCAAATAAAGAACCGATGAGATTTTGCAAATTTTATGCGTTTTTTTTTTTAAAAAAGTTATCAAGCTCTTAAAAAATCACCCTTTATATATATATATATATATATATATATATATATATATATATATATATACGTACAGGGTTTGTCTGGGAAGCAATAGGACTTATTTTCTTCCGCCGCGACGTGGTACAAGCCGAAAATGTACCGTTTGTAAGAGCAGAGGTACACGATTAAATTCTGTGTGAAACTCGGTAAATCTGCGACACAGACGTTTGAACTGATTAAGCAGGCATACCAAGATGTTGGTTTACCAAGAAGTATTGTGGTTTGGTGGAACCAGGCCCTTTTGGAGGGAAAGAGGTCGCTGTTGAAGACTGTGCTGGGAGACCTGTGACTTCGACAAACACCGACAATGTACTCAGACCGTCGACTAAGTAATCGTTTAATGCAATTCTGTGGTTCATGACATTGTGACGGAGCACTTGAACATGCGCAAAGTGTGTGCGAAGATGGTCCCAAAAGTGCTCACTGATGATCAGAAATTGCGGCGAGTGGAAGTGAGCCAAGAATATTTGAACATGTGTGAAAGGGACCCCCATTTTTAAATAACGTAATCACAGGTGACGAGTCATGGATCCTTTAGTACGATCCCGAGATAAAGAAGCAATCTTCTGAGTATTTTGAAACGATAGAGGGGATCCAAGCAGCATGCACCTCAGCTCTCAAGGTTATACCGGAGAATGCCTTCCGTGATGCCTTCAATGCTTGGAAATCACGCTGCATCGACGCAGAAGGAGCCTATTTCAACACAATATTATTACTATTACTTTCCGGACAAACCCTGTATATAAAATTGTTTTGCTGTCAGTACGATGTTAGGGCGTATGAGTTAAGAAATCCGCTACCAATTTATTGAACTCGTCTGCATAACGTAGATGAATATTATGTTTGCCTTCGGGGAATTCATAATATCTGAAAATTTAAAGTGTATGCATTAATTTTTAATCATAAATAATTGAAATATTATGAAAAAAAATGTCTTACTTGCAATCTTTTATACGTTTTCTTAGATATGGTATGTGCTCGGCGGCAATCATTGGATCCTTCTTGCCATGCAATATAAAAGTTGGCGCTTTTATTTGGGTTACTTCTGTGCAACAAAAGTCTCCTTTACGATCTTTATAAATTGCAACCTTAGCATCAACCCACGCAGACCACAATTTTGGAAATCCCTCTACACCGTATACTTTTTCCATTGCTTCACGATTCCGTTGTGACCATTTCTGCACATCGCGCAAAACTGTAAAATCCATTACATGCTGTAAAATAATTTGATTGAGTTAAAACATTATTGTGTATTTGCCTCGCGTTGTTTTTTCGTCTTCAGCATTCAAATAAGCAGCGGCACCCCATATAACTAATTTTTCGACACATTCGACAAAACGACCCGCCACAATGATACCAGTTATGCCACCACAACTCCATCCTAGTATAGAAAATTTGGGTCTTCCTATAGTATGCATCAGTTCTACAGCACAACGTGCATCGTTTTGTAAAAGGTCGAGATCAAAGTGTCGTTCTGGCGGTAGCGACTTTCCGTAACCGGGCGGATCCCATGCAATTATTGTATGATTTGGTAGCAGCTCAGGTAGTTTTTCAATTTGTGGTTTGAAATGTGACCAGCCAGAGCCAAGTGCACCAGGCATTAGCAATACGTTTTTGTCCCCTTTGCCCGTTTGTACATAATTGATGGTGATGCCGTCACTAAGTTTTAGTTTTGTTTCTATGTGATTACTGCGTTGCATTATAGTACAATTTACCAACGGCTTTAGGATTCGGCTATATAGAGTTGCTCGCACTTGGAGCATTATGCAATCCTGGGTAATTATATGGAGTAGAAATTATGTGGCTCAATGATAAGCAGCAAAATAGAATGAAGAATGTCGACACCAAGCCGCTGATTTACCGATCACAATAGTGTGGTTTTTACTCACGGGTTTACTGATAACCGTTGCGGATAGGAAATAGTAATGTATGAGCTCAAATTAAATATTGTAATCATAAAACAATTAATATCACACTTTTTCAGTGCCTTTCTTAACGAACTAAAAAAAATATATACATAGGCATTGTATACATATAAGAATATAATCGATCAGAATGGCGAGGCAAGTTGGTTTTCAAATGACTGTCTGTTTGTTCATCCACGCTGTGATAACTTCAGTAAAAATTCTAAAATAAGCCTTAATGATCCTCGCTACACGTCTTCTTTGGCAAAATCGCATCACTGCCTCCCTTTTAATCGAAAACCTATTAAATTCCATAACTAAGCACTAAATTAAGATTACAAGTAAAACTGTTTTTTGGTACATTGAATTGTTGTAGCAATTTTGGAAAAATGGGAGTGGCCTCCATATCTTTTAAATCACTAAAGCTACAACAACCAAATTCGTCTGGCGAAAATGTTACAAAAGCTTCTATCGACAGTGTGAAAATGGATAAAGTTAGATGATAATACAACTAAAAGCGCAACAAATCAATAACTACGCCAGAGCCACTTACCTTTAAAGTAGCCGGGTAAAAATTGGAGGATGGGCGTGGCCTCGCTCACTTTTAGGTTAAATTCCATATCTCCATACCCGCCAAACCGATTTGGTACGTGACATTCCTCTGACATTCGTATGATACATTGCGAAAATTGGTGAAACCAATATGTGAGTTATCTTATTAAAATTGAGAGAGCGTGTGAAAACTCGCCCCAGATCCCATATAAGTACAAGCCTTAAAGGTACACCCCTCACTTTCGTTCTTGCAAGTTGCAAGGGGTAACATGTTCGAATACACCCGAACTTGGGGCTTCCTTACTTGTTTATTAAATATATTGAGTTAATAACATAAATGATAATTCAATTAGTGCGATAATATAAATTTATTTTTATCGTTTCCAAATATATATATGTATTTATTATAACACAATTGTTTGCTTACTCATTTGTACAAATATTTATAAAAAAATAGAAACAATCTCCCGGTATCTTTTTAAGTATAAAATACATACTGTATTGTATGTACGAGTATGTTTTTGTTATTACTGAACCTCAGAGTATTATTAATCAGTTCAATGCATCTATGCATATATATAAATATTCATATGTAGTATTTTTTGACATTGTGTACGACTCACATTATGATTAGCAAAATGTTGACGAAATGTTAATAGTAAAATAAAAAATCATCAAATACTGTTAAGGTAGTTAACAGTACAGTTACTGTTGCTAAAGTTTTGAAAAAGTTAACCAAACGATATGGAAGAGAAAAGCTTTTTAAACAAAGGGTGTTCCAAAGTTCATGCAGGATTGAAATTAAATAGATGGCAGGTTTTTTGTCTTTCGATTGTAATTTTTTTATTTAATCATAAATTATATAGGGTAGGGTTATTTATGGAATAACACATCGGGCGAATAGTCTCCATGGCTTTCCATATGCATATGCGCTCGTTTGACGCAACACATAACCCCATAGAAAGAAATGTAATGATGTTAAATCACGTGATCTAGGGTAAGTAAGTAAGGGTACAAATTCTTATCACCAAAACGAGAGAGTACACATCCTGGAAATGTCTTATGCTGTAAACGAAGTGCTTCGTTTTGTTGACACCACGTATGGGCCACATCAATATCATTTAATTTCGGCAAAAACAACTGGGTTCATGATGTCGTGATGTCGAGCACAAGTAACAGTCACTGTCTCTGCCTCCAGCACAAAAGATATATTTACTTAGTACATCAAATATTGATACGTTGTGGATGCATGTTTTTCGAAAATCACCTGTGGATTCTTAGAACCCCATAAGCGATTAACAATTCCATTAAGATGAAAATGTGCTTCTTCGCTCAGGGTGATTTTGCTCGAAGAATTTATGTTAGAAATTTTGCGAAAGAATTTATCAATCATTATTCGAAGAAATTGTAAATAAATTATAATCAGATTTGATATCTTCTTGACTTCTGGAGTAATCTACCTAACCACGGTCCTTAACCTGCCGCTGGCCACTTCAAATACTCGACATGGAAAAAGTCGGAAGAGTCGGAACCAACATGGCTTCGGCAAAGTGCACTGCACCCCACAGCACTTAGCGTCATAAATACCTAAATAGTTCCAGAAAACATAGATGTCGCCATATTAAGCGAACAATATTCTCAACGTTCGGAAAGCACTTGGTGTAAAGATATAAGTGGCAAAGCAGCAATATGGGCCTGCAAAGGACAAGCCTTCACATGTCGCTCCAAAGAAACCCATAATGGCTTTACATGGGCGAATATACAAGAAATATTTTTTGTAAGCTGCTATGCTCGACCTAGTGCAACAATTAGCGAATTTGAAGATTTTCTCCTGGAGTTATCTCTAGAAATCAGAAGCAAATCGCCAATAATAATAGCGGGAGATTTCAACGCATGGTCTACTGCTTGGGGTAGCAGAATTACAAACCATCGTGGTCGCCTCATTTTAGAATTCTTGAGTCAAACAAACCTTATGATTATAAACAGTGGGACACAAAATACCTTCCAAAAGGGAAATAAAGGATCAATAATAGACCTAATGTTTGCTAACGACGCGCTTAGCAGGCATATAAAGTGGAAGGTGTCAGACATGTATACAAATAGCGACCACATGGCTATAATTGCCGAAGTTTCGCTCTCCCAGGAAACGGAACTCTGTCGTAGAGATACTTGTCGAAAACGAAGCTGGCGGTAAAAAGACTTTGATACTGGCGTTTTTGAGAGCGTTTGGAGTGTGGCAAAGGCATCAGGCGAAGATGCCGCCCACTTAGTATCCGCTGTGCAGAAGGAGCTAGTTGCAGCATGCGATGCAACTATGCGCAGGATGAGATACAATATAAATAGGAAGCCGGTATACTGGTGGAACGACGAAATCGCCAAGCTGAGGAAGCTCTGTCATTCAGCTAGACGCCGCCACCAGCGTAACCAGGGAGGTGATAACAAAATCAGCCTCAGAGAATCATTTAAATATCAGAAAAAGCTCCTGAAGTCAGCCATTATCCGTAGTAAGAGATCCTGTTGCGAAAAGCTCTGTGAAGAAGCGAACATAGACCCCTGGGGAACGGCATACAAAATTTGTATGTCGAAGTTTAAACATAAGTCTCAGCAACCTAAGAACGCATCCTTTATGAAAAATGTTGTCGAAGCGTTATTCCCGACACATGCCTCCATTTCCTATACTAAACGAAACAAAGCTACGGAGCCACCCCCATTAGTCACAGAAGACGAACTTTTGGCTATTGCGAAAAAAATCAAAAACTCTAAAGCGCCCGGAATAGATGGTATACCAAATAGAGCCCTTAAGGAAGCCATAACTCTAAGACCCAGCTTATTTGTTAACATGTACAATGCGTGTATATTAGAAGAGGTGTTCCCTGATCCGTGGAAGATACAGCGTCTGGTTCTACTCCCAAAGCCAAAAAAGCCACCAGAAGAACCTTCATCTTATCGACCTCTTTGCATGCTCGACACAATTGGGAAAGTGTACGAAAGCATTGTAAGAAACCGCTTGGAGTTAGCAATCCAAAAAGCCGGCGGATTATTAGAGAGACAATACGGCTTTTATAAAAAAGAGGTCCACTACTGACGCACTAAGAGAAATAGTTGATACTGCAAAATGTGCAATAAGCGGAAAAAGATGGAAAGGTGGTAGGAAAAAATACTGCGCGCTAATAACCCTGGATATGAAGAATGCGTTCAACTCGGCAAAGTGGGCAAATATAATAAAAGCTCTACACGTTATACACGCTCCTCAGTATCTGATAAATATTATAATGAGTTATTTTCAAAATAGGAGATTGCTATACGAGACGGACGAGGGAACTCAGAGCTACACTATCTCCAGTGGAGTACCGCAAGGCTCGGTTTTAGGCCCGCTGCTATGGAACCTGATGTACGACGGGGTGTTAAGAATACCGCAATCAAAAAATGTGAAAACAATTGCTTATGCGGATGACCTCATATGGGTAGCTGTAGCTAAACATCTGGATGAACTCCGGATCAAATGCAATGACAGCATAAATGGTCTGCGCCGATGGTTTACTACCATGAGTCTAGAGCTGGCTGAGCAGAAAACAGAAGTCCTGCTCATAAGCTCAAGGAAAATTGAGGAGAAAATATCGCTGACCATCGGAGAATGTGAGATTACTTCACAGCCGCAGTTGAAGTATCTTGGGGTAATAGTGGACTCAAGACTCAAGTTCAAAGAACACTTGAAAAATGCGACAAGTAAAGCAAATAAAATATATAATGCGTTGTCTAGAATGATGGCAAATAAAGGCTGTGTGCGTTCCAGCCGACGATGTTTAATAGCTAAGGCAATAAGTTCAGTGATCCTGTATGCGGCTCCAATATGGATACAGGCGCTAGAAACAAAATCATATGCTAGACCAATTAACACTGTGCATAGGCTTTCAGCAATACGAGTGTTAAGTGCTTTCCGAACCATTTCAAATGATGCTGCTGAGGTATTAGCCAGTATGGCTCCGATTGACATCCAGGGTGACGAATTCGCGCGAATATATAACTCAGCAGAGACGTCTACCACAGCAAAAGAGAAGAGAGAATAAAAAGCATTGCAATGTGGCAGAAGCGGTGGCAAACTTCATGCAAAGGACGGTGGACCTACCGACTGATTTCCGACATACACTCGTGGATAGGTAGGAAACATGGAGACCTGGATTTCCACCTTACCCAAATACTCAGTGGGCATGGTTGCTTCAGAAGCTATCTATTCAAATATCGTCATGACTTTAGTCAATACTGTCCGACGTGTACAGAGTGTATAAAAGACTCTGAACACGTGTTCTTTTAAGTATAAGGGAAATATTGAAAACCACCCTGGGAGGTAGTATCACGGTGGAAAATTTGACTGCACATATGTGTGAGTCCTCTGTAAAGGAGGAGACTTAAACGCCTTCTTCTCTCCCATGAAGTAATACTTTGTCCAGTGGTCCCGTGGGTTTAGCGGATTAAAGTCCCGCACTCCGGCTTTCGATGCTTCCTCCTACTTAAAAAAAAAAAAAAAATCTAAATAGTTCATGACCAAAAACCCCCCCGCCATAGGACGATCATCGTAGCGTTGGAGTTTTCAAAAGCTTTTGACACAGTCAACCACACAACGCTATTTGAGGTCATCTAATAACCCACGCTCCCTCCAGGGGTAAAGAGGTGGGCTATGAATTACCTGAGCGGTTCGCAAATTGGTAACCCACAGGGTGGTGTTCTGTCCCCGTTGCGGTTTAATTTCTACATTTCGAAACTCCATCAATCATCAGAGTGTGAAAGTAGAACTCACGTGAATGATCCTATCTACATCCGTTTAGGGAGCAGAAGATGATATACTGCATATTATGTGGTATTATTAGGTATTGGATCTTACTTGAATATCTCGAACGCCGTGCTTTAACAAACTTGCAAATCATAGAAAAAATTGATTCAAGATTTATGCTGATAGTAATGCAAGTCAGAGTGACTTACTACAGATAAGCAAATAGTAGGAGCTACAAAAGTTGGATTTTGCTATACTTGTATTCAGTCATATTCAAGTAAACAGTGGAGGTAGACGCAAAATGGAATCAAGTGGTATAATTCCGGAAATTATTGACAATAAGCCTAAAGGGTTACTGCAGGTGACTTCCAAATTTTATTTCTATACGAAATAAGTCAAAATAATTATAAATATAATAAATAATCCAGGTTACTTATCCAAGTGGTGTTAAAGTAGAACTTGGATCAACCCACACTCAGTTAGAAGGCGGAAGGTGATGCTCTGTATACTTTGTTTATGGTCGACCCCGATGTACCAACTCGTGCCGAGCCAACTAGTCGGGAAAGTTTACACTGGTTGGTTATTAATATTCCAGGCAATAAAGTAGCGGAAGGTCAAACTGTTGCGGAATACATTGGTTCTGGTCCACCAGAGGGTACTGGCTTGCACCGTTATGTTATCTTTGTCTTCAAGCAGCCGAACAAGATTGAGAGTGATAAATTCATTCCAAAAACGTAAGTCAAATATTAAAATTTTCGAATTATTACACATACTTGAGTTTGTCATATTCTGCAATAATTAAAAATATTTTGTAATTTTATATTTGTGTGTGTAGGTGTAGTGAAGGTCGTGTAAAGGTGAAGTCAAAAGATTTGATTGCAAAATATAATTTGGGTGATCCAATCGCTGGAAACCTTTATCAGGCGCAATACGATGATTATGTGCCGGTATTAAGAGCGCAAACTGTTAACTAATTGCAAAAACAAATAATTATAACAGATATTTTTTATATTTTATTTATATACTTATGCATGTGTTAATAAATATATATTAAATATATAAATAGTAAAAAGTTTTACTTTTCACTTAAGACGAATTAACATTTAAACAACACATTATCGGTTCTGTTGACAGCGGGATTACCAAAAGGTCATCGGGGATATATATATATATATATATATATACATACAGGGTTTGTCCGTAAAGTAACAGGACTTATTTTCTTCTGCCGGTATGGCGGTGCAAGTCGAAAATGCAGCGTTTGTTAGAGCAGAGGTACGCGGTTAAATTCTGTGTGAAACTCGGTAAATCTGCGACACAGACGTTTGAACTGATTAAGCATACTTACCCAGATGTTGCTTTAGCAAGAAGTATTGTGGTTTGGTGGCACCAGGCTTTTTTGGAGGGCCGGAAAGAGATCGCTAATAAAGGCCGTGCTGGGAGACCTTGGACATCGACAAACACCGACAATGTGACTCAATTTTGAACTCAGACCGTCGACTAAGTATTCGCTTAATTGCCCAGATGTGAAATTTATAAAAATATGTGGCTTATGACATTGTGATGGAGCACTTCAACATGCGAAGATGGTCCGAAAAGTGCTCACTGACGACCAGAAATTGCGGCGAGTGGAAGTGAGCCAAGAATATTTGAACATGTGTGAAAGGGACCCCCATTTTTTGAATAACGTAATCACAGGTGACGAGTTATGGATCTTTTAGTACGATCCCGAGACAAAGAAGCAATCTTCTGAGTATTTTGAAACGATAGAGGGGATCCAAGCAGCATGCACCTCAGCTCTCAAGGTTATACCGGAGAATGCCTTCCGTGATGCCTTCAATGCTTGGAAATCGCGCTGCATCGACGCAGAAGAAGCCTATTTCAACACATTATTATTACTATTACTTTCCGGACAAACCCTGTATATAAAATTGTTTTGCTGTCAGTACGATGTTAGGGCGTATGAGTTAAGAAATCCGCTACCAATTTATTGAACTCGTCTGCATAACGTAGATGAATATTATGTTTGCCTTCAGGGAATTCATAATATCTGAAAATTTAAAATGTATGCATTAATTTTTAATCACAAATAGTTGAAATATTATGAAAAAAATGTCTTACTTGCAATCTTTTATACGTTCTCTTAGATATGGTATGTGCTCGGCGGCAATCATTGGATCCTTCTTGCCATGCAATATAAAAGTTGGCGCTTTTATTTGGTTTACTTCTGTGCAGCAATAGCCTCCTTTACGATCTTTATAAATTGCAAACAGAGCATCAGTCCATGCAGCCCACAATTTTGGAAATCCCTCTACACCGTATTCTTTTTCCATTGCTTCACGATTCCGTTGTGACCATTTCTGCACATCGCGCAAAACTGTAAAATCCATTACATGCTGTAAAATAATTTGATTGAGTTAAAACATTATTGTGTATTTGCCTCGCAATGTTTTTTCGTCTTCAGCATGCAAATAAGCACCGGCACCCCATATAACTAATTTTTCGACACATTCGACAAAACGACCCGCCACAATCATGGCAGTTACACCGCCATTACTCCATCCTAGTACAGAAAATTTGGGTCTTCCTATAGTATGCATCAGTTCTACAGCAAGACGTGCATCATTTTGTAAAAAGTCGAGATCAAAGTTTCGTTCTGGCGGTAGCGACTTTCCGTAACCGGGCGGATCCCATGCAATTATTGTATGATTTGGTAGCAGCTCAGGTAGCTTTTCAATTTGTGGTTTTAAATGTGACCAGCCAGAGCCAAGTGCACCAGGCATTAGCAATACGTTTTTGTCCCCTTTGCCCGTTTGTACATAATTGATGGTGATGCCGTCACTAAGTTTTAGTTTTGTTTCTATGTGATTATTGCGTTGCATTATAGTACAATTTACCAACGGCTTTAGGATTCGGCTATATAGAGTTGCTCGCACTTGGAGCATTATGCAATCCTGGGTAATTATATGGAGTAGAAATTATGTGGCTCAATGATAAGCAGCAAAATAGAATGAAGAATGTCGACACCAAGCCGCTGATTTACTGATCACAATAGTGTGGTTTTTACTCACGGGTTTACTGATAACCGTTGCGGATAGGAAATAGTAATGTATGAGCTCAAATTAAATATTGTAATCATAAAACAATTAATATCACACTTTTTCAGTGCCTTTCTTAACGAACTAAAAAAAATATATACATAGGCATTGTATACATATAAGAATATAATCGATCAGAATGGCGAGGCAAGTTGGTTTTCAAATGACTGTCTGTTTGTTCATTTACTCTGTGAAATAGTAATGTATGAGCTCAAATTAAATATTGTAATCATAAAACAATTAATATCACACTTTTTCAGTGCCTTTCTTAACGAACTAAAAAAATATATACATAGGCATTGTATACATATAAGAATATAATCGATCAGAATGGCGAGGCAAGTTGGTTTTCAAATGACTGTCTGTTTGTTCATCCACGCTGTGATAACTTCAGTAAAAACTAAAATAAGCCTTAATGATCCTCGCTACACGTCTTCTTTGGCAAAATCGCATCACTGCCACCCTCACAAAACCCTTTTAATCGAAAATCTACAAAATTCCATAACTAAGCACTAAATTAAGATTACAAGTAAAACTGTTTTTTGGTACATTGAATTGTTGTAGCAATTTTGGAAAAATGGGAGTGGCCCCCATATCTTTTAAATCACTAAAGCTACAACAACCAAATTCGCCTGGCGAAAATGTTACAAAAACTTCTAAAATTGATGATAATACAGCCCTCCCCCTATAACGGTACTGTTAAAAACTACTAAAAGCGCAACAAATCAATAATTAACTACGCCAAAACCATTTTTCCTTCAAAGTAGCCAGGGTAAAAATTGGACGATGGCGGTGGCCCCGCCCACTTTTAGGTTAAATTCCATTTCTCTATATCCGCCAAACCGATTTGGTACGTGACATTCCTCTGACATTCGTATGATACATTGCGAAAATTGGTGAAATCGGACTGCAGCCACGCCTACTTCTTATACAACACAATTTTAAATTCATTTTGAAATTTTCACTTCTCAGTATACAAATCCAGAGCCAATTAACATAAAGTATAAAACTTTGGACGAATGGTGCCTTTGGGGAGTGCCACCTTATGACTAGAAATTTCCCAAATCGAACCAAAACTGTTCAAGTCTTTAAGTACTGAATATGTGAAACTAGTGCTATAGTTGACTTTTTACCGAAAATATCGGTCAATGTGTGACATATATAAGTATTATGAAATTCAGAGAGAATCTTTTCTTGATATTTCAGTTAGCCTACATAAACTTAATTTTCGAACTTTCGGGTAACTTTACACCCCATATACCGGCCAATATGTGAGTTATCTTATTAAAATTGAGAGAGCGTGTGAAAACTCGCCCCAGATCCCATATAAGTACAAGCCTTAAAGGTACACCCCTCACTTTCGTTCTTGCAAGTTGCAAGGGCATAACATGTTCGAATACACCCAAACTTGGGGCTTCCTTACTTGTTTACTAAATATATTGAATTAATAACATAAATGATAATTCAAATAGTGCGATAATATAAATTTATTTTTATCGTTTCCATATACTATAGCACCAATAATATGTATGTATGTATGTATTACTAAACCCCAGTGTATTATTTGTCAGTTCAATGCATCTATGCATATTAGGGTGTTTTTTTCCCGTCCCGTCCCGTCACAAAATTTCCTTGGAAATACCCCAAAAAAATTCCATGAAAATTTTAGCCCTTCTTAATATTAACATTAAGAACTGGACCAAGACCTGTAAAAATTTTCCATAGAAAATACACCACTGTTGTTCGCTTTACAAAAGTGCCCAGAGCAACAAAGTCGTAACTCACACCGGAGTGGTAGTACGGGGCTCTAAACCCGATTTTTTCAAGAATTTCGCATTTTTCGTATATATCTCGTAAATGACAGGAGCTATAGAAAAAATGTTCAAGACAAATTTGTAGGAAATTTTATTTGCTATAGAAAAGGTACGAGTTCACAATCGCTATCATTAATACATCTCGAGATATTCGGCTTTATTAGAATTTTTATAGATGGTATGTATTAAAAAATCTCTGAAAATTACATACAGCCTTACCTAATGCATATATATAAACATTCATATGTATTACTTTTTGACATTGTATACGACTTTATGATTTGCAAAATGTTGACGAAATGTTAATAGTAAAATTAATAATAATCAAATACTGTTAAGGTGGTTAACAGTACAGTTACTGTTGCTAAAGTCTTGAAAAAGTTAACCAAACGATATGGAAGAGAAAAGCTTTTTAAAACAAAGTTCATGCAGGATTGAAATTAAATAGATAGCAGGTTTTTGTCTTTCGATTGTGATTTTTTTATTTAATCATAAATTATATAGGGTAGGGTTATTTATGGAATAACACGTCGGGCGAATAGTCTCCATGGCTTTCCATATCCATATGCGCTCGTTTGAAGCAACACGTAACCCCGTAGAGAGAAATGTAATGATGTTAAGTCACGTGATCCAGGGTAAGTAAGTAAGGGTTCCAATTCGTATCACCAAAACGAGAGAATACACGACCTGGAAATGTCTCATGCTGTAAACGAAGTGTTTCATCTTGTTGAAACCACGTATCAGCCACATAAATATCATTTAATTTCGGCAAAAAGAACTGGGTTATGATGTCATGATGTCTCGCACAAGTAACAGTCACTGCTTGACCAGGCTAATTTTCAAAACAAATATTTCCCAATTGTTCCTCCATCACAAAATATACACCAAATATTAACACGTTGTGGGTGTATTTTTTTCGACAATCACCTGTGGGTTCTGGAAATCCCCAAAAGCGGCCATCTTGGCGATTAACAAACCCATCAAAGTGAAATGTGCTTCACCGCTTGGGGTGATTTTGCTCGAAAAATCCGCACCCATTTGTTGATGAAATTAGGAATCTTGTTCAATACCGAAGACAAGTTGTTTTACCGTAAAAAAATTACGGAAAATTAAAATCTTGCGTTAATTTTGGGATATCCTTTATATTATATTATATGTATATATTTTGCGACGCAAACAAGTAAGAAAGGTCTATGTTCGGGCATAACCGAACATTTCGTACTCTTGCAACTAGCAAGAATCAAATATCTTCAGGTAGTGATTAAATTTTATGTTAGAAATGTTGCAAAAAAATGTATCATTCATTATTCGAGGAAGTTGTAAATAAATTATAATTAGATTTGGTATCTACTGACTTATGTTGAATATTATTAACTTAGACTTAACTTTATTGCTATATTTTAGTTCGATCAGTCTTTAAGACACAAAGGGGCTTGGTCGCACTACTGCGACCTTAGCACTTCCCCGCCACTCCACCCGAGTGTTCAACAAAGGACAACTACGAATCATAGGAGCTCAAACAGGCAACATGGTTCTCATTCTGATAAGTGATCTTAATTTAGAGATTCGGCAAATAGTAAACCAACATAAGTGGATAAAATAGATAGAGCAACTGAAGTCTTTTAACTTCTCTATCGACGGGAGTAAGCTTTGGACTACCGTCAGGGCTTTGTCTAACCCGAGAAGTCATTATGACCGACATGAAATTCAATTCAATAGTAATGATCTCTTCGGACCCGAAGAAGTGTGCAAGCTATTTTAGCCGGTAATTCACATTGCACCCTTCGGCAGATTGCGCACTACTTACTTTCACCGATGAGGACGTGAGGAGTGTTATCAATTTTCTTAATCCAGTGGAATGTTAAAGCACCTGGGCTCGACGGGAGTAAACTGCCTAACAAAGGTCCTCAACTAGTTGCTGACCACTCTTCAAATACCCGACATGGGGAAAGTCGGAAGAGTGTTCCCACTACTGAAACCCGCCAACAAAGAGGAGTCTTATCTTTCGATAACTATCCTTTTCCCAGTAGTGAAGACATTTGACCTTAACTCATCATTGGAGTTTAGCAGACCACCAACATGGCTTTGGCAAAGTGCACAGCACTCCAGTAGCAATTAGCGTCATAAATACCTAAATAGTTTATGACCAAAAACCACCCTGCGATAGGACGATCCTCGTAGCGTTGGAGTTGTCAAAAGATTTTGACACAGTCAACCACACAACCCTATTTGAGGACATCGAACAATCCACGCTCCCTACAGGGGTGAAGAGTTGGGCTATGAACCCGCTAGATTTCCTGACGGGTAGTGTTGCTAAAATTAGCAACGCCTTTGTAGGCCTCCAATTGAGGCTTATACCCGCCAGGGATATTCCAAAGAGGCCTCGGGCTCGCATTTGGTTACCCCCACTAGAGGAGCCAGACGAAGACGACACGGAAGAGGTCGACGACGCCAGCCAGTTGCTAAGGAATGTGGGCATTGAAGAACCCCGAGATGCCCAATAAGAACAACATAAGATGCGTACAGATTAACCTGCAGCACTCGAAGAGTGCTACAGCGAATCTGACAACCCTCGTGAATGAGGGGGGCATCGACATCAGCCTAATACAGGAGCCCTGGGTTAATGAAGACACCATAAAAGGGCTAAATAGCAGCAACTATAACCTGTTTTACACACGGAACAGAGGTAAACCTAGGGCATGCATTCTTATCAATAAAAGTATAAATGCATTTCTTTGTCCTAATTACAGCACAGCAGATATCACAGTGGTAAAGGTCGAACAGAAGGAAAGGCCCTTCTTCTTGGTCTCGGCCTACTTGGCCCATGACGAAGACATACCACCGGCGCCGCTCACCAGGCTAGTAGAGGAGAACAAGAAGGATGATGTCCTAATAGGTAGGCACACCGTATGGGGTAGCTCCAGTATAAACACCAGAGGTGAGTCACTCTTGCAGTATATTTTAAATAGTAATTTAAGTATATGCAACAAGGGTGATAAGCCAACTTTTATCTTCCCAGGCTCGGATAGGTTTCCGGGGTGGGAGGAAGTTCTTGACCTCACGCTATCAACAGACACAGACAGTCTCGTTGTGGATAACTGGAGGGTATCCGATGAGCCTTCCATGTCGGATCACTCCTGGATACTCTTCAGCATCCGCGAGAGGTACAGTGCGCCTCTCACATACCGGAACCCTAGAAGAACGGCATGGGGAAAATTTACCAGTATAGCAACAAAATGTCTCGAAAAGGGAGGCAACAAGAGTATCAGAAATCCCGAGGAACTAGATTCAGAAGTAGAGAAGTTGGAAAAAATCTTAATCACAACTTTTAACAAAACTACTCCGCTAACAGTTTTGAAAAAGAGAAAGTCTCTTCCTTGGTGGAACAGTGAACTCAAGAATTTGAGAACACAACTAAGGAAAGCTTTCAATTAGAGTTTTAGAACCAAAATTTGGCAGCCATATAAAGACATTATGAAGGAATACAAAAAAGCAGTCAGGAAAGCTAAAAATGACTCATGGCGATCCTTCTGCACATCGATAGAAAGCTGCAGAGAAGCCGCTAGGCTGAGTAAAATGCTATCCAAAGACCATATTAATACTGCCTACATTAGGGCGGAGGGAAGTGATTGGACCTCTTCGGCAAAAGAGTCCCTGGAGGTACTAATCACAACACACTTCCCCGGGAGTCAGCAAACACCTTCAACGAGGGTTCAACTAGAACCACCGGTGAACGCAGCTGACTATCGAAGCCAAATAGTAGACAAAATGAAAATCAAATATGCCATAAATAGTTTTGCACCATTTAAAGCGGCAGGTCCTGACGGGATTATGCCCATAATGCTGCAAAAACTGGTAGAACCAATGGTTTTAAGGCTTGAAAATATATACAAAGCGAGCATTCAACTATCTTACATCCCAAGAAGTTGGAAAAGGAGCAAAGTTGTGTTCCTTCCGAAACCAGGCAGAAGAACACATGAGAATGCCAAGGATTTTAGACCTATAAGCCTTACCTCATTTATGCTGAAGGTACTAGAAAGGCTAATAGATCTACACGTAAGAACAATAATGGCGGGGAAGTTATCGAAGTCCCAACATGCGTACATAAAGGGCCGATCAACCGAAACCGCCCTTCACGAGGTGATAAGCGTGATTGAAAAATCACTACACCACAAACAATACACCATGGCTGCCTTTCTAGACATAGAGGGCGCCTTCAATAACATAGAAGTAAATACGATAATGAATTCTCTGGCGCATGGGGGCATAGATGACACTGTGTGCAGATGGATACTATCGATGCTCGAGAATAGGAAGATTATAGCTTCAAACGGCGCTGCAACACAAACAAGTTATGTGAGTAGAGGGACGCCTCAAGGGGGGGTCCTCTCTCCGCTTCTATGGGTTGTAGCGCTGAACGAAATACTCCTCCAACTAAACGGTGGAGGAGTGAAGGCAGTAGCGTATGCGGACGATATAGTGTTGTTGGTATCAGGTCTGTTTCCTTCAACAGTCAGCGAGATTATGGAAAGAGCACTTCGTAGGTTAAACCTATGGGCTAAAAGCAATGGTCTAGGAGTTAACCCGAACAAAACAGAACTAATGCTATTCACAGGCAGGACCAAAATACCTCAGGTTCAACTTCCGGTACTAAACGGCACATCACTCACCCTATCCCCAACAGCTAAATACTTGGGGGTGGTGATTGACACCAAACTGTCCTGGAAAATATACATAGAAAAAAGAATAAACAAAGCATACATGGCCTACTATACTTGTAAGAAAATCGTTAACAAGAATTGGGGCCTCAAACCAAGTATAATCATGTGGATGTACACGGCGGTCATAAGACCCATACTTACATATGGAGGTCTGGTATGGTGGCCAGCGCTAAACAAACAATACAACATTAGAAAATTAAATGGAATACAAAGAGCAGCTTGTGCGGGTGTTACGGGCGCAATCAGGTCATGTCCGACTGATGCGCTGAATGTGATCCTGCATCAACTACCAATGGACATTTTTATTCAAAAAACAGCTGCTATTGCGGCGATAAGAATAAAAGAATTGGGAGGTTGGAATCAGCAGAACTACGGACATAGTGTAATTCTAAACAAGCTCACTATTAATAAATCAGACTACATTCTCCCAAAGCTGGATTTCAATAGACACTTCCAGGTGAAGATACCATCTAGACGAGAATGGAGAAGAGGTCCAATAGCAGAGGAGGATATCACCTCAGTCTATACCGACGGGTCCAAAATGGACTGCGGAGTGGGCACGGGGGTATTCTCCGCTGATCTGGGCATATCTCTCTCTATACGTCTACCGAACTCGGCTAGCATCTTCCAAGCAGAAGTACTAGGCATAGAAAAAGCCTGCGAAGTTCTATTAGAAAACCACGGGAATATACATAAAGCAACTATATTTACGGATAGCCAGGCAGCCCTCCTGGCACTGTCTTCACCCTTGACAAATTCCAGTATAGTTCAAAACTGCAAGAGAGCACTAAGCTCAATAAAAGACAAGCTCCAACTAAACTTGATCTGGGTTCCCGGCCACAGGAACATTTTCGGTAACGAAAAAGCAGATGAGTTGGCAAAGGCGGGAGCTTTCCTCAACGAATCCGAGGCGGTGCTAATACCAAGCCCGCTAGGATCGATCAAAGGAGAGATCAATAGACAATTTCAACAAGTTGCAAATAATAGATGGAAAAACATTACAAAATGCGTCATAACAAAACAATTATGGCCAACATATGACAGGAAAAGAACCAACGACTTATAAAATAGGTCAAGAAGAAGTATTTACAGAATAACAGCTACCACAACGGGGCACTGGCCATTTGGGGAACATGCGTCCAAAATGGGTATGCCCCACAACGACATCTGCCGTGGCTGCGGAGTAGCAGGGAACAAGGAAACAATCTTCCACTTTCTCTGCGAATGCCCAGCTCTAGCACAGATCCGACACAAAGCACTCGGAATCCACCAAGCACCAAATCTTGAATGGATTTCCACCAAAAGCATATCGGATATAAGTAGTTTCATTGAAATCTCAAAATGGTTTGAGAGAGTAGGTGAAACGTAATAGCAGACACAGGAGGTTTCTACGAAAAGTGTACCAAAATGGCATATCAGTGCTTATTGAGCCCGATAGGGCTGCACTCCTACCTACCTACCTACCTGGGCTATGAATTACCTGAGCAGTCGGTAAACGGGTAATCCGCAGGGTGGTGTTCTCTCCCGGCGCGGTTTAATTTCTACATTTTGAATTACTACATTTTGAAACCCCATCAATCATCAGAGAGTGAAAATAGAACTCACGTGAATGATCCTATCTACATGCGTTTAGGGAGCAGAAGATGATATACTGCATATTATGTGGTATTATTAGGTATTGGATCTTAGTTGAATATCTCAAACGCCGTGCTTTATCAAACTTGCAAATCATGGAATAAACTGATTCACGATTTATGCTGATACTGTTAACAGTAATGCAAGTCAGAGTGACTTACTAAAATAAGAAGATAAGCAAAAAGTAGGAGATATAAAAGTTGGATTTTGCTATACTTGTATTCAGTCATATTCAAGCAAACAGTGGAGGTAGACGCAAAATGGAATCAAGTGGTATAATTCCGGAAATTATTGACAATAAGCCTAAAGGTTTACTGCAGGTGACTTCCAAAGTTTATATCTATACGAAACAAGTCCAAATAATTATAAATATAATAAATAATCCAGGTTACTTATCCAAGTGGTGTTAAAGTAGAACTTGGTAAGGAACTGACACCCACTCAGGTAAAGGATCAACCCACAGTCAGTTGGGAAGCGGAAGATGATGCTCTGTATACTTTGTTTATGGTCGACCCCGATGTACCATCTCGTGCCGAACCAACAAGTCGGGAAATTTTACACTGGTTGGTTATTAATATTCCAGGCAATAAAGTAGCGGAAGGTCAAACTGTTGCGGAATACATTGGTTCTGGTCCACCAGAGGGTACTGGCTTGCACCGTTATGTTATCTTTGTCTTCAAGCAGCCGAACAAGATTGAGAGTGAAAAATTCATTCCAAAAACGTAAGTCAAATATTACAATTTTCGAATTATTACACATACTTGAGTTTGTCATATTCTGCAATAATTAAAAATATTTTGTAATTTCATATTTGTGTTTGTAGGTCTAGTGAAGGTCGTGTAAAGGTGAAGTCCAAAGATTTTATTGCAAAATATAATTTGGGTGATCCGATCGCTGGAAACTTTTATCAGGCGCAATACGATGATTATGTGCCGATATTAACAGCACAAGTTTTTAACTAATTACAGCAATAAAAAATTGTGTGATATATTTTGTGTACTTTATTAAACAATATATCATATACGAGTATGTATATCAAATAAATAAAATGTAAAAAAATTATTTATGTGGAGACAAAATATTTACCTTTTACTTAATATGAATTAGAATTTAAATAAAACAGTGTTGAAGATCCCCCACCACTATCGGGTTAGTTATCGTAAAAAATTGTATCGATAAATATTATATTTTCGTGCTAAATGCATTAGAGAATTAATATGATTTAGGCACGGTTTAAATTAAAAATAAATAGCTTCTTTACGTTTGATAATTTCTTTAAAAGCAAAACTAAAACTGAAACTTCAACTTGCAAAGAAAACTTGTGAAATAAGGGACACCCCATTATACATAAAAATATATAATGAGTGAATGTTGATTTGGTATAATCGTATTCAGCTTTTACAAAAAACGAATTGGTAATAACCCTAAGGTGTTACAAACGGCCATTAGTAAGAAAACTTAATAAAGCAATACATTTTTTTGTTTAATAATTTTTTTAATCATTTATCGAAGCGGTGTGAGAGTAACCTTGGAAAAGAATTGACACCTACTTAGTTAAAGGTCGTCCAGAACGAGGCATGTCTTCAACGATCACTCGATTTACTTTGAAAGCTTTGTACCCCGCATAGGCTTATGGTTTTGATAATATCGAATCACCGTAAGCCTTTACCCGCATTTGCAACGATTCCGCACACGAAATTTTTTTAGAAATACAAAATTTTGCACAAATTCATTGTACGATATTTTTATCCATTGTAAAACTTCGCTGTAAACAAACTGGTTGACAGATCGCGCTCATATTTGGCATAGTAATTATGTGCAGGTCTACCAATTTAGCAAAATATTTTTTTTTGAAACATCAGTTTATCCGGGGAATTTAATTACAATTTCCGTGTGCCTCTTTGTCTTTGATATCCGGCGCCGTGAAATTTTTATGGTAGGCTGAAGTGGTATTACCGGTATCATTTTGGATTGTCGCTTTCCGGAGTGTAAAGAGTAATTGATATTATGAGGTATTGGTGCTATGTAACGGGTGATTTTTTTGAGGTTAGGATTTTCATGCAGTAGTATTTGACAGATCACGTGGGATGTCAGACATGGTGTCAAAGAGAAAGATGCTCAGTATGCTTTGACATTTCATCATGAATAGACTTACTAACGAGCAACGCTTGCAAATCATTGAATTTTATTACCAAAATCAGTGTTCGGTTCGAAATGTGTTTCGCGTCCGTGTCCGATGAGCGATGAGGCTCATTTCTGGTTGAATGGCTACGTAAATAAGCAAAATTGCCGCATTTGGGGTGAAGAGCAACCAGAAGCCGTTCAAGAACTGCCCATGCATCCCGAAAAATGCACTGTTTGGTGTGGTTTGTACGCTGGTGGAATCATTGGACCGTATTTTTTCAAAGATGCTGTTGGACGCAACGTTACGGTGAATGGCGATCGCTATCGTTCGATGCTAACAAACTTTTTGTTGCCAAAAATGGAAGAACTGAACTTGGTTGACATGTGGTTTCAACAAGATGGCGCTACATGCCACACAGCTCGCGATTCTATGGCCATTTTGAGGGAAAACTTCGGACAACAATTCATCTCAAGAAATGGACCCGTAAGTTGGCCACCAAGATCATGCGATTTAACGCCTTTAGACTATTTTTTGTGGGGCTACGTCAAGTCTAAAGTCTACAGAAATAAGCCAGCAACTATTCCAGCTTTGGAAGACAACATTTCCGAAGAAATTCGGGCTATTCCGGCCGAAATGCTCGAAAAAGTTGCCCAAAATTGGACTTTCCGAATGGACCACCTAAGACGCAGCCGCGGTCAACATTTAAATGAAATTATCTTCAAAAAGTAAATGTCATGAACCAATCTAACGTTTCAAATAAAGAACCGATGAGATTTTGCAAATTTTATGCGTTTTTTTTTTTTAAAAAGTTATCAAGCTCTTAAAAAATCACCCTTTATAAGAATATCCTTGTTAAGAATGTATCGCTGGCCAATCAACGATAAAAACCTATTTAGGGCTTATTGGCTAACTCGCCATTTATTTCTTAAAACAGACTTATGATTAGTGTTTCGAATAAAATGAAAAATCATATGTTAAGCGCCATTTTTACATAAACTTGCAATATACAATTTTAATATGATATCGAGTAACTAGTAGTTTAAAAACAATGTAATAATGCACCAAAACAGTCAATAAATATAGTGGCCTAAATATCTATGCTATGACTATTGGATTCCTTAGACTACATTAAATTAGAATTATGCAAAAAATGTTTTATTCATTTTTTACATGCAACTAGCTTTATTTTTGAAATAAACAGTCATATCGTATCTTGGTTGTTTACGAGCCATAACAACTTAAAGTTGCGTTATTAGCAAAGCTTCGTGATGACTGACATGCGCATTACAATGATAAACATTTGTGTAATGTGCAAAGTTTTCAATCAACGTGAGAGCTGAGTGCAGAGTGCAAAATCGCTTAAAATATTAAAAATTGTGCAGAAAAAATAGTGATAAATAATGAAAACCATGTTACGATTGTATGCAATTTTTCTTAAATAATGAAACGTTCGAGGTGGCTAAATTCAAACAAAGCATTCGTTTCACAGCAATTGAAACAGTAAATGCAGTGAAGTGCTGATTTTTTACGTTCATGTTGTTGAGAATTTCTTTTATTTAACCGTTCTATGTGATGGAAATTCATTGCTCTAGTTCTATATTTATGGTCTTGATAGGATTGTCATTAAAATGTTATCAATTAAAAATAATCTTTATTATAAGGCAATTCACTTTTTTTTGTATTATTTATTAATGTTTTTGTTAATTCTTTTTCATTCAAATAAGTTTCTGTTAAGTCACGTATGAAGTACTGTTAAGTGGGTTTTTTGTTTATAACTTCTGCAAACTTCTCATTCCAAATAGTTGCCGTGGTAAATGTGTTTGTAATACAGGTATGTTTATTAAGCAAATGCTTAAACGCACGTACATAAACGTTGTACATATGTATGTGTATTATGAAGGGTATCCCAAAATTAATGCTAGATTGGAATAAATACAAAATTAATGCAAGATTTAAATTTGCCGCCATTTTGAAGAAAAAAAAAACAGATCGACAGCTGATTTTCAAAAAATAATGAAAGCTTGGCGGTGCTAGTTAAAAATTTCATACAAAATATGGTTGGAGTAGTGTTTTAACTTCATCAAATTGCTTTAATTTTGGAACACCCTGCATGTGAATATGTGTAAGTGTGTAAATATGTATGTTAAATATATTGTTTGCTAACCTGGGGTGATCATATGCGTAAATTTAAGAGACAAGCTAGAAAAACGCATTTTTTAAGATTATTTTATCGACATTTTATTGCTTTAAGTAAATAAAAATAAAAGGTATTTACAGAATTTAATGCAATTCAACAATCGGTGATTCATTTTGAAAATTTTTGTATTTCCATGATTCCGTAGATTCTCCAGAAGAAAATATTATTACTAAAGATGCGTACAGTCACTGACTCTGCAAACAGCGCTTTAGGAAAAACGTCTCTAAAAACCGATTAGACCACATTAAAAACGGTTACCAACACGCTTATATGTTTTCAAAAACATGTACATTCAATATACATACTATTTGTATATGGAACAGAAATCTATTTTTTGAATGAATTGAATTTGTGAATGGATATAACACCTTAAATTATGTACATATTGTGCCCTATACATTTTTATAATATCGTCTGATTAACCTGATAACAATTTCGCTACGGAATCCCTACCCAGATTTGATTCTGATATATAATCTTTTTTCCTATCAATCAAAACAAAACTTTCTAAGTAGTTAAATTCAAACAGCCAGTTCATTATTGCTACTATTTGATTATGTTGATAACGGCATGTAGACTCACCATTGAACAATGTGAGAATAAGCGTAGCAACGACAATGGAAAGCCCCTCATGGAAATTTTAATGTTGATATATTTTCCCACAAAAATATCTATCAGCCCAAATAGTTTTACTTTTTTTGTTTTTATATTGTAGAGAATGGATCAAAAGATCGGTAATTCACCTACCACCTCAGTATTATATACAAAAAGAGAAGCTTCACGAAATAACCAAGTACCAAGTACTAAAAAAAAATATTTTTTGTCAAACAAATTATCACCCTAATACATACAATATATGTACATTCACATGCAATTGCATATATGTACATGCAGGTTATGAACCTCTCTGCTTGCTGGCCATGCAATGTACTCTTTTCTCAATTTGCGAGTGTCAACCGCCGAAAACTGTCGTGTGTAGGTGTAAATATGTGTACATATGTATAAATCAAGTTGATGATTGTAGGCAAAAATTACTACGAGCATGAATGAGTACATGTGTGTGCAAATATGTGGGAGTACATCTGTGTGCCTACATATGGCCGCTACCGCAACGCCTCATAAAGACGTCAAAGTAAAGCTCAACTGTCGACTACTCTACGATATAACGGCATGCTGCTGCCACGACAAACACCAACCCCAACACCAACACCAATACCAATACTAAAAACAGCGCCAACACTACGCGACGACGACCAATTTTCGTATTTTCCTTTATTTTGTGAATAGAACGAAATGAGCTTTCCACATTATGTCCTATAGCTGAAACTTGGAGAGCATGACATGTGTGCGTGTGTGTATGTGTGTGTAAATGTTAACATCCCGTTGAAAACTCTACGCAGGAATACACTGGGCTGAAAATTGCAGTCTAGTTTCGTCGCGATTGCAGTGTGGATCGATAATAGAACAAAAATTGGCAGAGTGAAATGTGAAAATTGTGGAAAATTATTTAATAGAAAATCCTTCAGTTGCAGAATAAGCAAAAATATATACTTAGTGTGAGTTAAAGGGAGAAATAAATATATAATGGAAATAACAAATGTGTTAATACTTTTAAAGAAATTTTTAAATGAAAAAATTGAAAATTCGCTTAAAGTGAAAATCAAAGAATTTAAAAGTTGCGTATACTAAATATTAATTTTCCATGAACCGTACAGGAGCAACGAGCACTTAAGGACCTGAAAAGTGGTACTTCATGACGTGCGTGCGTGTATGCGTGTGTCTTATGGGCAAAAATCAATGGAAAATTTATATTTCGAATTAAACGCTATTTAATGATTTGTATAACAAAGTGTATTATTTTCCCATAATCCAATTGTATGCGGTTAACATTTCGTGTTGTTAATCGGGCATATAGAAATGCTAAAAATTGTAGTGAAAATTTGCTTTGGTAAATTTTTTCACCAATTTTAGTATGTACATGTACTTAGATTGAGGGGCCAAAATGATTGCGAACGAAATGTGGCATTGAGCGGTAAGGGTAGACAGTTGAGCTTTCTACGCATCTCCGCGACCCTCAAAGCCTTTGCCATCACATTGTTGTAACCTAAAAACAACAAACATTAGTAGCACTTGAGTGGTCATAGCCGTAGCCACTGGTTTTACAGCAGCAGCCGACGTAGGAGCTCTAGCAGCTGCTACGAGCATTTGGAGGCTATGCCATCAAATTAATGTGAATGTGTTAATGTGTTTAATGAGAACTTATATTGAAGAGTTAATAATAAAAAATTATAAATTATAATGTAATTGAAAAAATAATGAATTATTATAATAAAGTAAATAAAAAAATTATAAAAATTATAAAAATAAAAACGTAGAAATATCTATTAATAATACTTAATATGTGGTTATTTGCCTTACCATAAGATTAATTGCTTAAATAAAAGTAAATATATGTAATAAAAAACATAAAATTGCCATAAATATGTGAAAAATGTATTTTCTACTTGCAGCGAATATTCAACAAATGTGGTTATTAATGCTTTTTGGCTTTCTCAAATAAAATAAAATAACATAAAACAATGAGTGTAAAGCGTAGTGTGAAAAAACGTTACGTTAAGCGTAAAAATATAGTATAAAGCAAAAACAATCCATTAGCTAAGCAACCTTAAAATAAATAACCAATCAACTACGTAACACCGACCAACCGTCCGCTTCTATTTCGAAAATTACTTAGTTAAAACGTGTAAAAAACTTAGCATACTTAATAGCATACTCAATAGCGCTGCCTGCTTCAGTTCACCTATGCGCGTTCATATAAACAACCAATACAGTGACGAAATCAATGAAAAATTCCGACACATAGTAAGGAAGAGAGGTAGAGTTCTTCGAAACCACGATAAAAACGCTCTGTGTACATAAAAATCCGTGAGAAAAGCTCCCGCAAAGCTTTTGTAGCAAAAGAAAATACGCTATAAAACAAACTGTAAAAACAAACACACGCATTGGTGCACAAACAAACAAAAACAAAGGCTAAAAACTAAAATAAGGCATAATAAAAGGAAGTTAAAAGAGAGAGGGAGAGTGAGAGTGAGAGGGTTGAGAGCGTAAATTCAATTCAATGAAAGTTACACTCGATTTAAATGCACATGAGAAGCAGTTATAGTAGTACGCGACGGCACAAACTCACATATCCTCGTAAACAGCACACATACATACTGACACACACGTGCCTGAACAACGTCAGAACGCATACATACGAACAAACAAACAGCTACACAAATTACGTACGAGAGATTTTGTCAAATGCAAAGGAACTTCAAGGATTTCAAGATATATACAAATTAACGACAGCGATATGCTAGACTCAGTAGCAAATGCTGCCGAAGTGTAAAAAATAGAAACTCACAACCACATCCGGTGGCAAAAACAAACACACCTACTTATTTGCATGTAGAAACATACACACACAACTAAAAAACTTAACAAGGACAACGGGAGTGAAAACTTGAAGGCGAAATGCATTTACTGTTAATAAAAGAAAAAACTGAGTAAGAAGCACGATTGTAAAGGAGTGGGGATATAATTCAAATAATAGTGTAGTGTGCTTTTTGGCGTAGAGGCAGCTGGTTTGTTGTATGCCATCTGCAGATGCAAACTGTAGCGTTGAATTCGCGTTTAAGCGTAACACTTTGAACATATCAAAATAAAAACTTATATATACATACACATACACATACAGAATACACGCAACGCAACGCCGAAAAATATGCAACACTAGTGCAGTGTCACGCTTGAAGTCAGCAGCAGAATGTCCTTAGGCGAACCTTGTGAGCTGCTGCCAGGCAGCACAGTGCGAAGGAGGAACAGCAATTTCAGCGCAATTGCAATGAGTGCCGTTAGTTACCCCTCTAACGGTACCACAACATGTCACGGTAGCAGTAGTTCTGCCAGCGGCTGCTGCATTAGTGGTCGTCTCATAAATCGGCATAGCAACGACTACAGTAGCTGTTGCAACAACAACAACAATAGCAGGCAACAACTGCAAACTATACAACAAAAACTGCCACTTCGGCAAACATTGCGGCAGCAAAGGAACAATGGCAATATCAATGCAAACTACAAATTCAGAAACAGCATCAAAGCAAAAACAGCAACACCAACAACAATAACAACGAGCACATCAACTGCAGTGGCACAGCTTGTGGGCTGCCCAGAAGCTGGCGACGATGTGTCGTCACATTCCCCATATTCGAGTTGTGGACGGCTGAAACAGCGCCGAAAGTTGAAAACGCTGTTGCCGACAAATGTGCCCGCCTCGGCGTATGCCCTTACCGGTTTAGTGCTGTTGTGTTCGGCGCTTCTATCGCCATGCCACGCTTTCCAGCTGGATGGCTCACAAAATTCTTTCGCCCAATTTCGCAAATGGTATACGGGACTCAATGGCTCGCTGGAGCTGGAGTTTAAGACTGAGCAGCCCAACGGCTTGGTGCTTTACACCGATGATGGCGGTACATATGACTTCTTCGAGCTGAAACTGGTGGAGGGTGCATTGCGTTTGCGTTATAATTTGGGCGGTGGAGCGCATATCATAACTGTCGGCAGAGAATTACATGATGGCCATTGGCATAAAGTGCAGGTAAGTGGGTGTATGCTTGGTGCTTTGGTTCACAGTGTGAGGTTAGATGTAATGCAATATGTTTGCATTTGTTGTTTTTGTATTTTTTGTTACGTAAATATATTTGAGCGCTGTCGTTATGCTTGTAGGTGTTGCGCAATGACGAACAAACATCACTGATTGTGGATGGCGTGTCGCAGAGCAGTACGACCAAGGGCAAGGAATTTCTATTTGGAAAATTTGCCACCAACTCTGACGTCTATGTAGGCGGCATGCCAAATTGGTTGGTTATCTACCGAGAAATATCAAATGCTTTGTCCTCTCACCAAACTATTGCCATTGAGTCTAATTTTGTAGAAATCGCGATGAAAATTTTAAAAAATTTAACAATTATTTTTTAAAACACAGTTTGCAACTCAAAAGCTTTTCTAAGATTAGCTGTAGAATTGATATTCTTAAAATTAGGACAATTGTTTGGAATTTGCTTTGACATTAACTAAGTTATTGTACTATTTAATTGAAATCATTTAAGCCAAAAGAGACTTTTACTCGATTTGTGGAGTTCAGTGGGAGGCGACCACGAATTCGTTACCGAGTTTCTTATTTAACTCTACAGATCGATTTTGGATACATTTGTGCCCATAGTTGATGAACCTTATAATAGTTTTGTAAGATTTGCTCTGGTTTATTTTTAAATATTTTGGATTCTAGTTGAAACGCTCTCGTTGTTACTTACCTATAATTTCCAAAAATTATTCGAAAATTTAGCCAAATTATTACGGAGACAGTTCACTTGATACTCAAATGTGCTCCTAGCGGTATGTTTGTTAGCACATTGCGCGCAATTTCTTAATAGTTTGTTATTTAGTGGTTACTTATTTTTAATAAAATAGAGGCTAGAGTTATTACTACTCTGGTGATAATAATTAAAATTGATATTATGATGGCAATTAAAAAAATAATATACACTAATCAGAAAAAAAATGTTATCAATACCTTCATACTTCCTAACAAAATTTACGGCTTAAACTTTAAATTATCAGTAGTATAGATAATTTTTCAATTACCATCATAACATCAATTTTAATTATAATTATTATTGCTAATCAGCAGTATAGATAATTAGATAAGACCTGTTATAACCTCGATGTTATCCATATCTGTCATTATTTGCCGTATTCGAGAATCATCACGTATTCCACCTTTGAACTTTTCCATTCTAAGTTTGAAAATCTTTTTACAGATATCACCAAAATAACCTGTCCAACGCCTTTGCAAATTGTTTTATTATTCCGAACTTGATTATGTATTAAAACCCTGAATACTGATATTTGGGTATTTGGCGGCATCACTGTTTCTGAGCAGTCCATGCGAATTACTTACGGGAACGAGATTTTCATTAAGTAAACCAGGACATTTTGTAGACTGTAATTCTAGACAATTCTACGTTTAATTTATAATAAAGCATAAAAGCCTTTCGGTGCGCAAAACCCTAATCATGACTAAATTTTTATTACGATTTAATTATCAAAGCATTAGATATGCAATTATCATAAAAACGGGAACACATTCAATATTTTCATGAATAAGGTCGTAACCTGGACACTTCAAAGCAAGAAAATTTGCTAAGACATAGAGCACAAGAAAAATTTTGTTTTTGTGGAGCTATCTAATCGGCGATTAATTGTTTTTAATATTTTCTTGCTCCCGTAGCCCGTTACTGTGGCGGCTTCTCAAAAAAGTCATTTTTGGTGAAAAATCTACACCACAGGCGGCTTAAAAAAACGAAATTATTTCAAAAATATTTTTCTTTCGATCTTTATCTAACAAATATATCCGAGTAGATCGTGTAAAAATTTTAAGCCGACCGCTCCATCTGCTTCGAGAAAATCGCATCTAAAATTTTGGAAATCGATTACACAAGGTTAAAAAATTCTTGTAAATATTTTCATACCACCGAAACAATTTGCCGGTTCAACTTCAATTTATCAGAAAATTTCCTCAAATATACTTATTATTCGATATTCCCATAATTCTCAATAAGTTAACGCAGGAAAGTGACTTTTTCCCAAAAATCACCCCTGCACATGTCACCTACGAGACTCGATTTGAGTCCATATACTGGTACTTTTTGTATATCATCTTTACAAGCAAATCATATTTATATGCACTTAACCGGTTACGTTTACACCGAAAATATTTTTATATATTTGCTGTAAAATCCTGTATGGAACGTTGCTGGTCTCGTATCATTAAAATATGATGAAATAACTTATTATTCTAGAACAGATCTATCTAGATGTCTAATTTGAAGACGAAAATTTTGTATTTCATATAAATATTGTATTACACATACATAGGTCCTGATGAAACACCTTTATACTTGAATTACTAAATAATATGAAGAATGAGAATGATGAAAGTAATAATTACAACTTTTTCTCCTGGAAAGCATTTTGATAATTATACAATTTTACTTTTAGAGGAATCTGTATCTCGTAGAGAGACCCGAAAGGTTTAGTTATGATTTCCAAAACTTCTGAAATTTTGATATTCGGATTCGATTTCCATTATTTGGCTCAGTTAATGCTGCACATATTCATTCACATGTACATATTCATTCACAGTTCAACATTCACTCTTTTCATAAAAATGTTCACTGAGTCTCAACGGGATATCTCTCATTTACTCTAAGCACCTCTTTGCGTGTCCAACGAATACCACACGTCAAACGCCCATCTCCCTATGCTCCGACATACCCTAAAAAACACGTTTCTAACGGTATAGTTGACTTTGATGACATACAATCTGAACCTTACCACCCAAGCGGCGATTTGATAATCGTTATAACAAAAACATTAAATCGCCAGCATAGCAAAATAATAGCTCATATAATTGTGTTCTCTTTGCTTTGCCGAAAATATCTGTAAAATTGAAATAGCAAAAAATGTTAAAATATCTATTATAAGTACATACATATATGATTATTATTCTCAGAAGACTTTGTTTTAAAGAAAATGTATTCGCGGTAATCTGCTAATGGAAAGTTTGGTGAGAGTGACATGTAAGTGAGTGACACATATGCACGCATGGCTGTGTGTATTTATTTACTAATGATAAGTACACATAAATGCGAAAAGACCAAAATTTATTAGTTAAGTGTAAATTTACACGGGATATCTTCTAATGCGTATGTGTTTGTGCATATCAACACATTTTTTATGGTGTGTAGGTACAGCACAAAGTTGGCATTATTAGCCTTGCCAAGCGTGATCTTCGAGCCGAGATTCCGGGGTGCCATTCGCAATTTGGTATACGCCGATCAGCCAGGTGGGGCGACACGCCGTCAAGAAATGAAGCAGCCACGTGATATAAAGGTAATTAAAAGAATCTGGCAATATTTTATTGTTTAACTATTTTAATTGGTTATAGTAACCTAACCCGACTTAAAGATAAAAGTGATAATTTGTGTAGCATTGATAAAATTATCCGAGACTTAGTGATGATAAAATGCTGAAGCTGGAGGAATGCTCAGGTTTTTCACCGACGTAAAGCACCTAGCTAAGCTTAAGTCGACAAAAGCTCTATTATAAAATTTCTATTAATTGAAATTTAGTCCTAAATTAAAAGAGAGTTTAGACGTTATGAAGTGTTCCCTACAAGAAATTTCTTTAAGCGAGAAACAGTTTTTCTAAAATTTATATTATCATTGCTCTGAAACTAACCTATTCACAGTCAAAACGATTGTTATACTGGATTTTAACCCATGATCCGTATAAAAACTAGACAATTTAGGTTTTTGGCTTCTACGGCCACTGTTCAAATATACTGAATTCTTAAAAAAACGATTTACACTTTGTTTTTCTAATCGACAGTGTGGCGACGGCCCATGCGATAACGGTGAAATGCCAAAGGAGAAGGTACCTAGGGTACGTTGTTTAGAAAAAATTACTATATATATTATACAAATCTGTGTCTGAATTTCTCTGTTATGCAGGGTGTACGCGGCGGTAATACCACAGATGCTTGTGAACGAAGTGATCCTTGCCAACATGGCGGTATTTGTATCTCAACCGATTCGGGTCCAATATGTGAGTGTCGCAATCTTGAATATGATGGACAATATTGTGAAAAAGGTAAATTATACTCAGATTTGCTACAAAATAGAAAATCTAAAAATAAAACATTTACCCCATTTCGCTGCAGAAAAAGCGCCATCAGAAGCCACATTTCGCGGTCAACAGTTCCTGTCGTATGATCTTGGCCAAACTAGTGCCGAGCCGATTGTAAGCGCTCAGGATGCCATTACGCTATACTTTCGCACTCGTCAACCCAATGGTTTATTATTCTATACAGGTTAGTATCTACTGTAAAACATATATGTATATACGTATGTATATTTGTACATACATTGCATTTGCTAATTTGGTTTCTCACACATAATCAGGGCACGGTACTGATTACCTGAATTTGGCGCTACGTGATGGCGGCGTTTCACTTACAATGGGTTTAGCTAACGGTAAACAGGAAATGCATATCAAGCCATCCAAGGTACGTTTTGATGATCATCAATGGCACAAAGTAACGGTACATCGTCGAATTCAAGAAATATCTTCGATAACAAGTTTCTGCAGAGTAAGTCAATTTGCTCCAGAATTAATAAACATAGGTTTTTGTATAATTTCGAAACGTTTTTTAATCTAGCTTGTGACCGTTGTTGATGATGTTTACACCGATCACTCGCACATTGCCGGCAAATTCACAATGCTATCTTCGTCTCGTGTTTATGTTGGTGGCGCCGTCAATCCACGCGCGCTGCTCGGTGCTCGTGTGCATAACAACTTTGTAGGCTGTCTTCGTAAGGTTAGTACCCTATTATTATTACTTTTTCAATAAATATTAAATGAACAATTTTCCAAAAGGTTGAGTTCTCTGCAGATACATTATTATTAAACCTCATCGATTTGGCTAAAAGTGGCTCAAAACTGATTCAAGTCGCAGGTAATGTCGAATATCAGTGTCCCATAGGAGACCCACAGGACCCAGTTACGTTTACTACAAGGGAATCGCATTTGGTATGAGTTCATTTTATAATTATAGACAAATATTGTTGTATTTTAGCTTTATATTGTTTCATACATATGTCTAATACTTGGATTGTGCTTATGTAAACCACGATTTTTGTAGGTTTTACCACCATGGGAGACTGGCAAACAAAGCTCTATATCCTTTAAATTTCGTACCAAGGAACCTAATGGATTGATCATTTTGGCCACAGGCTCGAAACAACCGCGCTCGAAGAATGTAAGTATATTTTTATCAATGAGAAAATATTGTGAAGAGAAAAGATTATAAATGAGAAATATACATACATATCACTCTTATAAATGGAAGCAGTGTCGACTTATCGAGTATATATTCTCTCTTTATTCGTTGGCTAATACGCCATAATCTTGCACTCTGTTGTGATATTTGTCCGTATGTCATTTATTAAAAGCGAGTCATTCAAAGACAAGAAAAGTGGGTCCCATATGAAATGATGTCAATACGTCGACATATGATTAGCTACAAAAAGAAGTAGTTTTTGCATCAGATTGGGGCTGATGAAGAAAATGGACTTATTACGACAACCCAAAACGGAAAAGCCGAATATCCATGACGTCAAGGTAACGCTTTATATTTGGTGGGATTAGAAAGGTCTGATGTGTTTTGAGCTTCTAAAGCTTCATTAATGGGAAACGCTACCGACAACAACGCATCAAATTGAAGCGGAAAAACGACTGGGATTCGCGACTATATACGAATCAATAGTTTCTCATTATGACTACACTCGCCCTCATATTGTAAGAACATTTGAAATGTATTTAGAAAACAGAGGCTGGGCAGATCTGCCTTGCCCGTAGAAATCTCTTCAATGGAATACAGTTCACATCAGGACAGAACAGCCTCTGGCATTTTCGTAATATTTGTATACCATACACATGGCGCGTGTCGAGAAAGTGAACAGTGCTCAATCGACTAACATTTGTTACACAAGAGGGTTAAAGCTCCATAAACATCAAACTGTAATGTTTAAAGTGGGTTAAGCGAATTTTTCTTGTATGAGTTTATGAGTTGCTCATATTGACCACCTTTAGCAGAATTTGCTGGTTGCATAAAAGCGGCGTGTGATGATGAATTGAGGCTGACCCTCATGGAAGTGCATGCGCCACACCAGTAATTCAATTACTTTTGTTCTTTAACTTACTTTAACTCACTAATGCTTGTTTACCGCCACAATTAAAAAGCATAATTAAATTGTTATATTTTCCAGGCCGTACTGTTTGCCATTGAGCTATTGAATGGACACATTTACATACACTTGGACTTGGGTTCGGGTGCGGCGAAGGTGCGTGCTTCACGACGTCGAGTTGACGACGGTGATTGGCATGACTTGATATTGCGGCGCAACGGACGAGATGCAAAGGTAAGCGTCGACGGCGTTTGGAATGAGTTTCGTACACCGGGCGATGGTACCATACTGGAACTCGATGGGCATATGTATGTCGGTGGTACGGGTCCAGCGTACAATAATATCGCATGGCCACCGGCTATCTGGACGGCAACGTTACGGCAAGGTTTTGTCGGTTGCTTGCGTGACTTGGTTTTAAGCGGCAAGGCAATCGATATTGCAGCATTCGCACGCTTGCAGGACTCAGGTATGTACAGAAGTATGTATGTTTGTATGTAGTACACATTAGATGTAAATCATTTTAAGTGTACGTGAAAGTATGAACTGTTTTGTCCATTAAAAATAATCGGACACAATTATTTATGCAAATAGCTGTTAGCGACAACTTTTGGTGTCATGTGTAAAAAAGCAAAAAGCTTTGAAAATTATTATTCATTTTTGCATGTGGTATGAAGAAAAAAAGCTATGTCAAAGACAACAAAAAAAAATTAAGATAATTGTTGTGACAATGAAAAAAATAATTACACTAAACATTTTCCTTTTATTTATCAATTTTTTTACTTCGTTTTTAGTCGGTTTAGAAGCATTTTAATTAAATATTCAATGAATTTATTTTTAAGATCGCACAGAATACTTTTTAGTTTGCGTAGAATTGGGCGTAGTCCAAAGATTTTAGATATTTCTCTCTACCATCTGCGTCTAATGTTTGAGATAACTCGATCTTTAGGTAACTCAAATACTGGTCGACGTGAGCCATGCTCATTTCTTTACATAACCATGTTCTTTAAAGCGCATATATGTATAAAAGTAATGTTCTTTAAAAATCTATTAAATGCATGTAATTAAATTTTTGCCACCTACCCGCAGCATCGGTGAAGCCATCATGCCACGTACAGGCCAACGTTTGTTCCGGCAATCCCTGCTTGAATGGTGGCACCTGCATAGAGGGCTGGAATCGACCCATTTGCGATTGCACTGCTACACTATACGCCGGACCGACATGCGGACGCGAGTTGGCCACATTGGCATTCAACGGCAGCCAACATATGACTGTATGGCTGGGCAATGGTCAAGGCACCAAAACTCAAACTGAAGAGCTTATAATACGTTTCAAAACATCGAGACCCACCGGCTTAATACTACTAACAAGTGCCGAGTCGAATTCGCCAGATCGCTTGGAGATCGCGCTGGTGGCGGGACGTGTGCGTGCCAGTGTGCGTTTAAGTGATCGAGAGAAGGTAATTATGAGCATTTCTTTACTGTTTTACTATACATTTAAACGTATGCTGTGTCCAATTTACTTTTAAATCTTTGTGATTCTATAGAATTTACTTGCCGGTCAATCGGTGTTGAATGACAACAACTGGCACACAATACGCTTCTCGCGACGTGCCTCCAATCTACGGCTACAAGTTGACGGGGTTCCCCCTGTCAGGGGTATGTTATGTATGTATCACCAGCACTTCTATTTGCCCTACTACGTGTCGTGCCGTGTCGTTTTTTTCATTCTACCAAAAATTAAAAAAAAATAATAATAATAATAATAATTAGACATTAAAAAGAAATATTGAAAATAGTTAATACATAAGTAAATCAAGCAATAATAAGCATAGGGGACAAACAACCGAACTTCTTAGCAAGAACAACAATTGTAAATTTCTATGGTTTAATTTTGGTTGCTTTTTGCTATAGTTTCCATTGTGATTTGTTTTTTACTTTTGTATTACCCAACAATTTTGTATTTTGTTCATCGAGTGCGTCAATGGGCCACGAAAGAACTAACACAACTATCTGCGATTTCGCATATACATAATGCATATGTATATAATATGTATGTGTATGAGTTTCAGTGCAGTGGTCTCGTCTCTGTCAGGCGTACTCGGTACTTCATTTGAATCTGTTTTTTTGTTAACTGTAAATACTCGTTGAATCAAACGTAAAAATACTTGTACTTTTTGTTCAAGAAAATGTTAACCAATACCTACCTACTTTGCAATCACCAATCACCAAATCACCACCATCACTTAATCAACAACAACACCTGTCAAGTGCGTGATGCATAAGAAAACAAAAACAAAACCGAACTAAATGTCAAATTAATGTATTGGTAGACAAAAATAGCAAGAATTTTACACGTGGCATTTTTACATCTACCATATAATCATAAATGGAGATAATCTCCCATAACTCTATATTGAGAGGAACAGAAAGTACCCTAAATTAGGTGAAACTAGTTTGCCACGCTTTAAACTCCAAAGGCAGAATAAAAAAAATCCTTTCTTTTTAAAAAAAGTGTGTTGTAATTTTTATTTAAATATTCGTATAAAATATTTTTGTTGTCAATTAAATACTTACTATATAATTTACAGTTCATTACCCCGAATCATTTTATCATATTTAAATTGTTATTGGTATATTGTATGTATCATTGTTTGCATACTTTCATATTAAACATATTTCCTTTCTCGACGTTTATTTTATCCTGTAAAATAATATATTATCATCACTTCACCAGCGAATCCTGAAAATCGTATTTATAAATATGACATCTCACATTAATACATACAATCACTTATACATAGTACATACATGCATACATACATCTTATAAATTCATTCTGCTTTTATGAAATTCGTTTGTTACAATTTTATATTTACTTACTGTACCTTAAACGTTACTTGTACCTAAATTTCTGTTTTGTTTTATAAACGATCATGGGGCACCAGAAGGCTTTTAGAACAATTCTAAGAAAATATTTGAATATTTTATGAAAATTAAACACTCTTCATAATGTACATACGTTCCAGACACTGAAAGTCTGCAAAAATTTGCCAAAAGCGGTTGATCGGGACAAATAAAATGCTGTGTGGGACGTTAACAGGCAGACCAGTAACAGAATTTCCAAGTGAGAAAATTATGGAAAGATAGAATTGTCAAATTGTATATTATTGGTTATTTAATTCTAAATAACTATTAAATTTTACAGAATGTTGCTATCACGTGCTAAATTTGTATATCCTGAACAGGGTGTAGGAGATTTGCCACGTTATTTAGAACACCCAAAAGGAAATTTCAGAGAGCCTATAAAGTACATACATATATTATATAAAAGATCAGCGTAATAACCATGTCCGTTCGTCTACCTGTATATATGCGAACTAGTCCTTCAGTTTTTGGGATATTGATTGCCCAGCTTTTATTTCAATCTGAAGGATCGGAATCAATAGAAGACTTTTTCATTTGAAAAGATATCTTAAAGAAATTTGGCATCAAATATTGCCTAAGGCACTTAAATTAATAGTTGTAATCGAAAAAAATCCTTTGTCCAAAACTTTAAGAATTGTATCCCAAAGACCTGTGTAATGTGTCATGAAGATCGGTTGAGCAGTTCTCGAGCAATCATTCCGACCGACTTCAAAAAGACAGTTTCGCCTAGCTGGTCTCGAGCTCACATGTTCTCAAGGCTGTATCTCCGAAACTATAATATTACTCGGATCAACTTAAAAATTTAGGACAATATTCGAGAGGTATTATAGAATTTAATAAGACCATAAAAATATTTTTTTTTTAACCCGTAAACGCATGTAACCCCTTAAGATCAGAAAAATATTCTCGAATGAGCGGCAATAGCGGACGTATTCTTCGATTGTTTGCCGAATAGTTGTTGCAGATTTTGTGAAAAGCAGAAACCGTGAGACGCATAAATCGTAAATATTTTGTAATTTCGGTAAATATTTTGGTAAATAACCTCCAAAACGGATTTTATTAGCGTTAAGGTTACAAAATTTGTTTTCGAAGTTCAACTTGTTGAATATACTATTATACATACTATACAAACTTGGGTGCCCTGTGAACGCATAAATTTCAACCTCTGTTCTTGTAAATTTGAAACTTTTTAAAATCTTGATGTCGTGTTTTCATTTGCCTCAATACCAAATTGCCTTCTTTTATGAGAAAATAAAATTGAAAATTTTCTTTGATTTTTACTTAACCTCTCCCTGGAGCGAAAAAAATAGATTAAATTTCAGCAAGAAAAGTTAGAATTTACTAAAGACACTTTAGCAAAAATGTAATAGTACTGAAAGTGCATGCTTTAAGAAAATATGAAAAAGAATATTTCATCATAGGGAAACCTTAGTGTAAGATGTCTGCGAATATCAGCAAAAAGTTGGTTGCTTGCCGTGGAAATATGTTTCATTGAATCTGACATATATTTTTTTGATAGATTGATGGATTATAATGCAAAATTTCACTTTGGTCATTTTTAATGTACATAATTACATAAAATATAACTGTATCGATATTAAATAAGTATTTAACTATACATACATACATATGTATTTCTCATAGCGCGTACATTTCGAAAGGTAACCGTAACATTTTTCGTGTTTTCTGTAACTTCGCGAATATAATATTTTTGCAGTGCGAAGTTGAGTAAATTTTTCTGCAAAATACTATCACCATAACACAAGGCAAGCTACAAGAAAGTTTAAAGTGAGAAAATAATTTATATAGGTTTGTATAGTGTTTTATATATGATAAATTAATAATTAAAAATATTTTATTTTTGACAAAGCTTTTTCAAAATTGAGAGATTGTTATATTTTTTTCTTAGAGCAGGAATTAGAGAAATTAAAAAATCGACACGCAAGAACAGGTGCGCATTTTTTTGTTGCCACTGTTGTTGTGGCCGTTGTTGAAGAGGCACTAACAATTGCGGCAAAAAAATGTTTATAAAGCGCCGGGGCTGTAATCTGCACCAATTACTAATATTCTTCTAGTGTTTTATTCTAATTCTATATATTCGTGTACTGCGATATACTAACTTAGTTTGTGTTAATTGCAGAAAACAAAAAAAAAAAAAAAAACAAGCATAACCTAAAACTAATCTCACAAATCGTAGCGATGCATTTGCAATACTACACAATAATGTACGTGTGTTTGTCTTCACCTACGAAATTTTAATTATTTATATATTGTCGCACAAGCACCAAAAATGTCCGAATCGCGTGTAGCGGACTTCTGCATACTTACTACATACTTACATATGTACTTACATACTTAAATAGTTTGCCAATTTCGTAAACCCGTCGCACTGTTACCACGCAACCACCGTATACACGCGCAAAATTTAGCTCTCCAACACCGCCACCCTAGCTGCAGCTGCACCTGGTTGTGTGTGTGCGTGTGCGTATATATGCATGTATGGCGCCAATTTGCCGCTCTAACGGCAACACGCATATTTCGCATGTTCCATAACTAATACACAGAAAAAAATATTTATTTATGTATGTATGTATATTTGTAATTTATACTTTTTTTATCACAAATTATAACTTTTAATTTGCATGAGTGATTCTCCACAATCGCAAGTCTAAAAATTGCTGCCTGCTGTCTCAAATTCTAGAGCATTAAGACATCGCCGTCAGCATCACCGATATCTAAATCACTGATCGTTCTCAATCATCCTCATCATAATTGAGTTATAGAAGGGTATTCACAAACGCAAAAAGTTGTCTATAGCTAAAAGCAATATCATTACAGAACATAACGGAAAAACTGATTTTTTATACCATATAAAACATACCTCAGAGTTCCACAGTATCTAGGAAATTACTTTAATTGATGTCCTAATAGTTCGATAAAAAATAAGGTGTACGAGTACTGCAATGTCTTGTGAATACCCATTACATAACGAAATTTATACACCCACTCTATTTACATACATATATATATATTTAATTATTCGCTTAAATATACATATGTATGTATATGTGCATTAGCTGTTTCATTCCGTGCCACCTCATCAACCTCAAATCATTTCGTGAAATCGCTTTTGTTGTTCCACCATACATATGAAGTTATCATAAATAGAAATGTGAAATGTCAAAGAAATTTATGACGTACCAACTATAATCTTACATTCTGCACATACTTTTGTTTTCTCTTATTTCATTTATAAGAAAAGATAAGATACTAGTGCATTATTTCCTAATTTAAATATTTCTTTTTAGAATTTTAGCCGAAAGATATGTTTTGTATTTCTAGAAATTAAAGTTAATATGAAAAACTGGCAAACCAGCGGAGTTTTGTGTGTTTGCGTTTTATTACACAGATTTATGAAAAGTTAGGTTAGATTTATTAAACGTTTACGTTCTTTATTTACGTTTTCAATTCATTGCACTTTTAGACTTAACTGCTGAAATACGAAAGTATTATTGTACGTTCCCAACTTGGCGCACTCTTTATGTCAATCACGATACAGATATATACATACGTAGTTTTTTTTTCATTTTATTCAAGCTATTTATTTTCTTCTTCAATTTATTTTTAACTCAAATAATCGCTAAAAAATCACTTGGCGGGACGTCGAAATTTGATTAGATAATATTTTTATATATAAGTATATTTTCAATGGATTAAATCAGGCAATAACCACACCCACCACCCATATAAGGGTGTTATTCAAAACACGAATTAAGTTAATTTTCTATAGCTATAAAACTCTTCGGCCGATTCGAATAAAACTAGATAAACGATATTCTTGAGATGCCGTGCTGGATTACAATAACGCTAGAATCCAATATACCGTAATCTTAAATTTCATTATCCTAAGACTTTATATCATAAATATCGGTCAAAACCTACATAGTTCGCTAATTCCGACGAAACTATCATCTGAATTCAAAATTTGGCCCGGATTTTTACTTATTTTAATACATATCTTGATTATTGGCTTCAAAATAGGTTCCTTTTAAACCAATACGAGCTTGCCTACGTTTACTAAATTTTTCCATACATACATTTCTTATAAGATTCATAGGCTTTAGGTACCTTCAGCGAAATTTTCTTAGATTGTTTGTAAACCCACGTCTCGTCAGCAGTAAAGATACGTTTGATGAATGTAGGGAAAGATTCCGGACTTTTGACACCCTCAAGTTTTTAACAGATATTGAGATCTTTTGCTATCTCTGTAGTTTAGGTATTCACAAATATAGTGCATCTTACCTTTCCATTCCAAATAAAGTCTTCCAAAAAAAATGAATCATCTACCATACATATATACATATCTATAAAAATATTTACTAGTTTTGAGAATACTTATTTATTAACTGCCAAGTGGTTTTTGTGAATATGCCTTCCTCTGTTGTTCTTCTGGTTTAGACACTATCCTTAGACTCTTGCAACATGTTGCTGCGGAGGATAATAATTTTGTTTACCAAACAGTTGTATGTATCACCTAAAACTAAGCGAAAAAGATATAAGATTATATACATATATATGTATATGAATGGACAGGATGACGAGACGAATTGAAGCCCGGGTGATTGTCTGTCTGTCCGTCCGTCCGCCCATGCAAGCTGTACCTTGACTAAAAATTGAGATCCCTTGATGAAACTTCGTACGCGAGTTCCTTGGCAAAAAAAAAATTTGCGAGTTCGTAGATGTGCGTAACGGAGCACTGACACTCTCACAAAACGACATTAACCGAAAACATATAGTGCTATAACTAAGCACTAAATTAAGATATAGAACTGTAATTTGGGACAAGGAAATCCAATAGCAAGGGCAACCTGCGAAAAAAAATATTTTGAAAATTGGACATGGCCCACCTAGATAAGTTTAATGTTTATATCTCCTAAACCACTGAAGCTACAAGAACCAAATTCGATTACATCGGATTACAACTATTTCTATGTACTTCCCATATAATACAACTTTAAATGCCATCTGATTCTTTCCTTTCGAATTTACAAAACAAGAAGGAATTAATATAATGGGATTAAACTTTGCACGAATAATGCATTTGAGATGTGCCACCTTATAGCCAAAAATTGTCCAAATCCAACAAAAACTATTCCAGCTCCTGAGTACTGATTATATGGACCCCAGTGCCTATAGATGACATTTTACCGAAAATATCGGTCTATGTGTGAGATATAAATTGAAATACTTTCTGATAATATTACCGTTATGTATCAAAAATCGGGTAAATACTTACTTTAGCCACATATATGGGTACATAAAGATTTTTGAACTTCCGCGTGACTTTGTACGGCTAAAGCCCTATGTTCCACCTAGGAACTACGGGAAAATATATAGTGGCCAATATGTGAGTTATCTTAATACAATTGAGAGAGCGTGATTTTCTTATAACGGTGCATATTTGTGCTTAGGATGAATAAAATCGGGTGCTCTAGACCCCATATAACGAACAAGCCTTATGTATCTGAAAGTTGCTTTAATCCTGACAAGTTGCAAGAGTATGAAATATTCGGTTATACCCGAACTTTGCTCTTCCTTATTCTTTTTTATTTGATTTTCCAACAATTGTAAACTGCACAAATTTAGTAATTCAAACTGCAAAACTATATACATATATATCTGAACAAGAATTCAACGACTCACCAGAATTGCTTGAAACTTCTTTAAATAATAAAAATATTTACATATTAATATTTACATATGTACGTAAAATTGTATAGTCATAAGAATGGCTAATACACCTGCATATGGTAGATACGTACATATATACATATGTCTACAGCTATATACTCTTATACATATTTACTTATGAGTCTATCATCTACTATGCAACTTACTTTTATGCATTTCACTAAGTGAAATATTTGTTAAAGCAACATTACTTAGTAATACAATATATAATACATACATATATACTATTACACTTACATACCATACATATATACATGCTTCTTGTAATTTAAAGATATTGTAAAAATGTTGTATTTTGAGGAGCGGACTTAGAACGTCCACTTCATACGTATGTATTTGCAATACACATACGAATGTATGTACTGTATGTTGTATTTACCATATATTATATTATTTAATCGTACATATGTATTAGTATAATTAATTGACTAACGAATAATCGTAATTATGCCGTAGTTGAATTAGGTGTGTGTTGCATGAGTGATTTAGTATTTTATCTAGCGTACATATGTATATTCCGACAGCGGAGACTATACTCGGTCGCCACAGCACCATCGAGATACGTTCCATCCACTTGGGTGGAATGTTTCATGCCGAGGAGGAAATCCAAATGACGTCGACAATGCCGAATTTTATTGGCCAACTACAGGGATTCATTTTCAATGGACAGAGGTGCGTTCAATTTCAATTCTGTGCAGATATCCAAATATATGCTTCACATTTGTACCGTTATTTCAGATATATTGATATTGTTAAAAATTTGGGTCCCGAGTTATCGGCACTGCCAAGCGCTACCTTCAAGTTGACAGCGCGTTTTGTGAACTCACCACCCGGTAATCCTTACCATGCTGCCACCTTCCGTTCGAAGCACTCTTATGTAGGTTTGCCCATGTTGAAGGCGTACTCCAGCGTCTCGGTGGATTTCCGCTTCAAAACAGTCGAACCAAATGGTTTGTTACTCTATAACGGTGGACGACGTAATGATTTCATCGCTTTGGAGTTGGTTAACGGTCATATACACTATACCTTTGACATTGGTGACGGGCCGATAACAATGCGTGACAAGTCACGCATACACATGAATGACAATCGCTGGCATCAAGTGAGCATACGTCGACCGGGACCCAAAACGCACACGCTTACCGTGGATGATTCATTCGAGATTGTTACACTGACCGGCAACAGCATGCATTTGGAGCTTTCGGGCATACTCTATATTGGTGGCGTGTTCAAGGACATGTACGCGAAATTGCCGGCGTCCATTTCATCGCGTTCTGGTTTTGAGGGTTGTCTGGCATCTTTGGATCTGGGTGATACATCACCGACACTGACCAGCGATGCGGTTGTGCCCAGCTCGCTGGTGGTATCTGGCTGTGAAGGTCCGACCAAATGCAGTCAGAACGCATGTGCCAATCGTGGCATTTGCGTGCAACAATGGAATGCCTACGTGTGTGAATGTGACATGACTTCGTATACCGGCCCGACGTGTTACGATGGTGAATAAAAGCGTTTATTGAAATTTAATAGCAAAACAAGTTACCAAATCATTTAATTTCCATTTCTACTTTTATTTTAGAATCAATCGCCTATGAGTTCGGCAACAACAAAGGTATTATACAATATGCTTTTCCGGAAAATATGCAAGCAGATACCGAAGAAGACAATGTCGCTTTGGGTTTCATCACAACCAAATCCGATGCTGTGATATTGCGTGTGGAGAGTGCGACCACACAGGACTATATGGAACTCGAAATAGTCGAAGGCAATATATTTATGGTGTATAATATTGGTACGCGCGATTTGCCGTTAGGTGAAATTGGCACCAAAGTGAACGACAACACCTACCATGTGGTGCGCTTCAGCCGTAAAGGTGGCAACGCTACACTCCAGCTCGATGACTATAATGTGCAAACCTTGACACCACAAGGTAAACCAGGCAGATAAACTACATTTATTAGATTTTTCATTTCATTCTCTATATATTTTTTATCAGGGCATCAATCGACCGTGTTTAATACCATGTCCAGCATTCAAGTGGGCGGAAAATTTAGCCGTGGCGGTAGAACACGAATTGAACGTCCATTTGCTGGTGTTATTGCCGGTTTGTCGGTGAATAAGCTACGCATACTGGATTTGGCTGTTGAACGTGACCCACATATAACCATACGAGGAGATGTTCAATTGGTAACTGGAGTATTAGATAGAAATGATCTGCAAAGAATGCAGCAGGTTAGGGAATTTATTTTAAACAATCAAACTTGCAAACTCTTCAAATCTCAAGTATTCTCATCGTAAATAAGTCTTGCAACAACAAAAAATTATATATATCAATCAGTCGATCTTTCTCTCTTGGTCATATGAATAAATAATTTATGAGCCATTGGGTGAACAAAACACTTCACAATCGCTAACACACACACATACATTGACACGTACATATATATGTATGTACATGAACATTTTCGTTAACATTACAAGAAATGTGTGACCGAAAAGAAAACTTTTGTAAATTAGATATTAAAATAAAGTTAGGATTATTCTTACCAATTATTATTAATTTTTATTTTAAAGATTTGCTATTTTAAACCGAATTTTTTTAAAGGTAGTGAGGTTTTATGCGGACGAAAGAAATAAGAGAAAATAGAAAATTATTAGTATCAAAATCTAACGGAGTAAATATATTGTTGTATAAGTAAAGTAGTAGAGAATTTAGAATTAGTTCTAGCTGAGACAAGCTTAAGCTTTAAAAGATTGAGAAAACGCATATGAAGCTATCTGAGCAAAGTGAGTTGATAGCACAGGATCGCGGACCTGGGTTTGGAACTCAATATCTCCTAAACCAAAATGCTTCCGATCTTAAGGGGTTACATGGGTTTCCTGGGGTAAAAACAGCCTTTTTGAATAAGTTTTTTCTCATATAAAAAATTAAATATTTTATTAGATTTTTTTTTATTGTTACAAATATACACTGGCACGCCATTTCCGGTGGCCCTAGGAAAAAAGACGCACCCGCGTTGGCAGGATAACTCCTTACAGGTTCATCTAAAGTAGAGAAAATAGGTATTTTAGTTAAAACCTTAATTTAGATCTTGAAGGAAGGAAAACACTGAAAATTGGATTGTTACCACAAATTAATAAAAATGAAAACTTCGCGAAATTTTTTTTCAAAAAGTTGTAATCGAAAATAAAATCCTTCGTTCAAGTCTTTAAGAATTGCATATTAAAAGCTGTGTAAAATTTCATCATGGCTTGCCAACCGACTTCATAAACACAGTTTCGAGAAAAACGCGTTTAAAGACGGCGCTGCTCTGAAGGCTGTTTTTCCGAAACTATTTCTCGGATCAACCTGAAAATTTAGAAGAATATTCTAGAGGTGTTTTCAAATTTTATATGATAATAAAAAAATCGATTTTTTTAAACTCCGTAAACGTAACATTCACATTAGTAGCGGATTTTTTGATTTTTACATATTCGTACATAGAGTACGGTATCAGATACAAATATATAGACCAAGATTTCAAAAATGAATTCGTTTATTATAAAATACTATAATAAATTCCTACTGGCTTAATTAATGTGGTTTAAAGGACGCAAAATAACCATCACTAATATCCAGAATAGTAGAAAGTATTATATATTTTTAAATTTTTTATGTTCAAGTGCTAAGTGATGAAATACTTCCTACAAATAAATCAACATGCGTACAAATATGGCTCATAAATTATTAACATATACTATATTGTATATTTGTAAACTTTTCATACTAACTAATAACATTGTGGATTGTTTCGATGTAAAATTTTATAATATTGCATTCGCATTCTTTAACCTAATATTATTTTATTTAAAAAGAATAGCAACCACGCTTATGATTAATTAAATCGCTTTTAATACTATGCACATTAGGTGCCAAGTTGAGTTTTTTCCAGAATTTCCTTGAAGTTTAATTTTACCCTAAAAAATTATGCAACGTAAAAAAGCTCTTGTTTACTTGTACTCATACAGTACACCATGTCGTATGAGCAACACTGAATTTATAATTTACTTTTAAGAATAAAACGTTTAACTTTTAAAGGAATGTTCTAATGGAAAAAATCAATGAGCTATTTTTTGTATAGAATAAGTAATTTTGTATTGGAATATGCTTTATGCAAAAAATCCTATGTTAAATACATGGGAAGATTAAGAGCTTTCTTACATTGGATAATTTTTTTCAAGACAAAAAATGAAAGTATGCAAAAAAACAACAAAATAAATAAACTTTGTAAATATTGAACACCCTAATGTATACACATTTATATATAAATATTAACAATACGTAAGCGTGGGTTGATATTCAATATGCCTATTTGATTATTTGCTACGCTTATTGCACTTACAACAATAAGAAAATTTTACACAATATACTCACCTTTATATATACATGTATATGTGTTTTTACAATATTTTTTTTGTTTTGATTTTTTCATTTAATTCTACTGATTTTTGACGAAAAACTAATTTTTATGAAGCTCTTTATCTTGATTTTGATAGGTCAGTTTGCATGGCATATTATGCTTTAGTGGTCCGATCTGAACAATGTCTACGGAAATCCCTATTGTGATGGGCTACCGACATTTTTGACAAATGAGCAAGTTTTTGTGGAGAAAAGGACGTGTGCAAAATTTCTGAATGATAAACTTAAGGGGTTACATGGGTTTCCTAGGCGAAATAAAATAATGTTTTTTTTTTTCTCATATAAAAAGTGAAATATTTTATTAGAATCTTTTATTGTTACAAACATACACTTTCAATAAATAAATTCTGAAATTTTTGGAAATACCCGGCCATTTCCGGAGACCCCGTGGAAAAAGGTGCACACGTTGGAAAGATAACTCCTTGCACGATCATCTGAAGTGGAAAATACGTGTTTTAGGTAAAACCTTAACTTAGCACTTGGACGAAGGAAAAAAACTAAAAATTGGATTTTTGGCAGACATTTTTACAAAAAAAAATGAAAATTTCATTGAAAGTTTTTCGACATTTATTTTAAATAGTTGTAGTAGGGCGATTGCTATAGGCAATGTTTTTTTTATTAAAGTTATTTAATTTAATTACTTAACATATGTATAATATGTTGCTCTGAAGCACACTTTCATGTAATTTATATTGGAACCACCCAGTTTTTATTCACTTATTATATTACGCACTAACCGAATCGAGCACATTTCAAAATCTTTTACATCTCTTCATGGTTTACATACAAATATCTACATATGCATACATAACAGTATATTCTGCATGATACTCGTAATAATCATACCCGAATTCTACATCTGACATACTCCGTTACTTCATATAAAATTGCATTGCTTGTCTTGACACATAATACATACATACACACATTTAAAGATACATCTTCATGCGCTGTAATGGATGTCATTAAAACCGAAGCATAAATTTGGATTTGCTGTCAATGAAAATGTTTTTCTAAATTATTCTGCATTTCATGACACCTACGAGCAGACCCCAGCAAGTGGCTATCCGGGCGCCATTGATGATCTGATTTTCTCGGGCGCCGGTTCTGGTTGTCGCGGTGACGATGAAGATGAGTGTACACCACCATTCGAATCGGGCAGCGGTGATGATTTGATCACACCTGTGTATGTGCCGCCCACAAAACAAACAACAACAGCACAAGTTGCTAATGCAGACAAAACGAACGGCACGGAACGTGCTTGCGACGATGAGGACTGCCTGCATGGATCTGGTGATTACGGCGAAACTACGGAGCAGTTCACTTCCACCAGCACAGCGAAGGGATCAGGTAAGTGCCAGTGTTTGTTGTATAAGTAAAGTAGTAGAGAATTTATTTAAAAGTTAAATAGCCATTTAGTTGGTAGTCAGTATGGTCATTTCATTGGCATATCACTCACAATAATTACGCTGAGAAGGCAGTAGAAGGGAGGCGCGAATGGATATAGAAAATTTAATGGGGGAAATTGAATATAGTATGGGCATATGTTTTTGAAATAATTTGTATAAATATTGACTTGTTAAAGTTTAGAGGAGAATTGGGATTCTAGTTTGATATTTAGTTTTTTTGCATGATTTTGGTACTTAATGAACTCCAGTACATGATTTTGGGAGATATTAAATGATAACATGAATTTGTAAGATAAAATCATGGAGATAAATCCATTATATCAAGCTCATAACACTTATTGAACAATCACTTTCAAGAGACTCGGAGTTTCGTAACGAGAACGAACCCTGTTTTAGACTTAAGGCATTAGCCATTTCAGGATATAAGGCTATGAAATGTTGAGTTCTTCTTCAACAGTAATAAATTGAGAGATTTCATGAAGTTTTTATAGATTTTCCCAGAACGAAATCTCGGACAACCGTCACTAGTCCCGCAATGTTTGAGCTATTGATCTGCATACGTCTTTTCTTCACTAAGAATCTATTCATACATATAAATTAAACCTTTTTTTTATTTGACAATATAACTTCAGGAAATTTGGCCTGGATTATTCTCCAAGCGAATTATATAATCTTCTAACTGTTTATCTAATTGTTCAGTTCGGACTTCTATAGCACATATCCATTTAAATTGATTGTTAAACATCAAGACAAAGATTTTTTGGAGGTTGTTTGATCAAATTTCGTGGGTAGAAAGAACTAACACACTGTTGGTTGGTTACGTTTCGAGATTTAGTTATTTATCTAATTATCACATATGCTATGTGAAATGCACCGTTGAAAGGTATATAGCTTCATTAACACGTTTTCTAACAGCGTTCAAAACTTGACAAACCGTATTACTCCTTTCAGTAGAGGGACTTTATCTCTCAAAAAAGAAATCAATCAGCCATTCAGACTGGGTTTTAAAAACCTACTCATATATGTTTCTGATTTTTAAAGAATAAATTCGGTTTAATTCTAATATGAAACGTGTGTGTTCTATTTTAAAGATAAAACAATGAATATCTAATTCCATAAAACTTTCAATTTTTAAACTTCAGTTCGGTTATTAGATTATAGATGTACTTGTTAAATATCTCGCCTTACTTACATATAAATATATGTACATAAATATTGACTAGAATTATAGGTATGCTACTAAGTTCCTTCATTAATTATGAGCACCTTCTTCCCCCTACTTTTCCAAGCATTTCTATTGCCTCCTATCCTAGTCTATATAAAATAAAAACTTCTACTACCAAAATCCTCTATATAGATTATACATACATATTGGAAATATTCTCGACACATATTGATTTATTTTGTACTAGACATACAAAACAAATAATACGAGTATTTGCATGTATTGAACATAGTTTGCCAAAGATAGCTAGCTGATTATAGTACCGAGAAGAAATTTAGTCTAGTCTAAGCTGTAGTCCAACATGCATATTAGGCACTTGTGTGCATAGTATGTACAAGTGTGTGTATATATGTAAATAGCATGGCTTTGCCCTGTCAGTTCATCAAGAGATAGTTTTGCGTATCATTTGATTGTAGCAAACATTATTATTCCATATTGTCAGACATACAAATCGCAACTCCAAGCATTCAATTTCGCTCAACCAGACAAAGAACCAAACAATTACCAAATATATAAATATATAACAATCAACAACATTTCAACCAACCAATCAATCAGCCATTTTCGTACATTCACCACAACCACTGCCGTTCGCCCATGGAAGCTCGTTACTCGTTTCTTGTTAATCGCTGTTCCACAACTTGAAATCTTGATTTCATGATTCTGAGTTGGAATTATCTCTTTCAGAAAATGAACTCTTCATATTTCTGACTCTGATCGTGCAATGGATTTGCCACTTGCAAACAAAGCAATCGTAGAATGAGTGGAATATGTGGCGAACGTGATCACAACAACAAGTTGTATTCGAAATAAACGAAAAGGCCAAAATGAAAAACAAAACAAAACAAAAATGAAATATTATAAATAAATAAAATGTTTAATAGAAGAATATCAGAAAAAATTCTATCAAAAAGATCAGTTTACTCACAACACGACCATGCCCACCACGATCACGATCAACAACACTTGCAAAATTACAACAAAAGACAACATCACCACCATTTTGCTGGCCACTCACTACAACTACTACGCGTTAACGGTTATGTAATTACGTTTTAACTGCGGCAAAATATCAACCTCGTTTATGTCTAAGTTCAAGAAGGCTTAAATCTCTAGCGACAGCATTAAAATTGGTTCAACGTTCAAATTAATTACCGCAACGGTGTGTTGAAATGACGGCTAACTGTAATATATTCAATTCGTCGCATTTGTAAAATGTCAGATGAGCCACTTAGAAGTCATGTGATTACACAAAAATTATAATAATGAACTTAAATTTAACGGAATCATTCCGAACATAAATATGCGGAGGTGTATATACAAATATAATACATATGTACATATAAATGCATAGAAATCTATAAATAATTGATTGTAAGCGTTATATAGTTTGTATTTGTGGATAGTAGGCGTGAGTTGAGTAAATATAGGTGAAATTACAGGACACATTTGTAAATGTATGTTTGTAGTTATGGGTTTATAAGAGAGCGCGCAGGTGGGGCAAAGCATGCATGCAACATTACTTGTATGCATGTGTATGTAATTGCGTATGCACATATATATATGTATAAGTATAAGTGACTTAGAAATGCACATGTTATTCTTTAAAACACATATCCCCTAATTAATTTACAAATTTAACAATCTCTACTGCTATGTACCTAAGTATGTACTCGTATGTCTATTATGTATTTATAGTTAATTCTTGCAGTTATTTATGTATGTTTATATATAAGAAAATTATTTGTTTACGCACTTGCTATAGTTACCTACATACTTACATATCTATTGTACATATGTTTATATGGACAAATGTTGTCCAGCTCTTATCAAATACTCATATATATGTATATGTATGTCTACATACTTGTTGAACTGCTTTTTTGGGCAATTAAATAATAAGCGAAGCAATAACAATAAAGCAAATTACGCTAAAACTAGTATACAAATAAAAGTCTGTGGTATTTCAACATTTTTTGTCTAAGAAAATTTAATATCAATGCAGAGTCTGAACAATACTGACACTGAAAGGGATCGGACTGACATCGCTTACCTGTTATTCTGCGTTGGATTTCGAAGTTGACATTGTTGTTGGCGTTAACACTGGTTTCAAGATAAGCGAATTTATCAACGATTTCGAAGTTATAACTGTCAACAGTAACGGGAAAGCCATGACGCGAGTGCGAAGATTGTTTGTTTCATTACAGAAGATATTCCGTCACTACCAGTTCCATTTGTTTCGCTTCCTTCCTGCTCGATTAAGCTCTGCTGCTGAAGCCGCCTTTGGTATGGAACGCCTCGGAGAGGTCCTGCCCGATCCTGATAGAGCTTTTGGTATTACTCAACGTCAGTTTTCTCAGTCGTATTATTTTTGCGGGCGACCCAAATTCAGAAATAACGGCATAAAGGAAGCTCGTTTTCATGCTGTCAAAAGCAGTTTTGAAATCGATGACGAGGTGGTGTGTGTCGATTCTTCTTTAAGGGGTTCCAGGGCTCAAGCCAACTTCTTCATGGTCAGGCAATGGAACGTCAGCTCCATCGTCATCGATTGGACAATCGAGTTCGCCATCTCCTAGTGTTATGCTTTCACTGCCATTCAGCAGGCTGGAGAAGTGTTCCCTTCATAAATTACCAGTTATTTTATTACAAGTCTTTATTATTGCTTTCAAATATACGGTCTTTCTGGCCAATACAGGCATACATTGCATACTCAATTCCCCATACACTTGTTAAAAGCCTACGCTGGGATGACCTATAGTGAGTTTTGTGCCTTCAGCGATTAGTTTTTTCGGTTTCGGCTCATTTTTGGTACACCATCCACCAGGTTGTTGGACAGTTTCGATGTCATGTTCATAAGCCCACATCTAGTCACCAGTGATGAAGTGTTTTATGAATGTTGGGTCTGCGTTTTTAAGCATTATTTTTGCGACTTCTATTCGACGTAATATTTGCATAACATTCAGGCCTTTGGTACGAGTATAGCAAGAACCCAAAACATTAACCAAAATGTGTTGAGCCGTTCGATAAGGGATGCTATGATCCTCACCTATTTCTGTAAACATAGTTTCTTTAATTTATTCGATGTTATTGTCATAAACACAGGTGGATGGACTAAGGCAAGTTTTCGATGACTTCACGCCCTTCGCTGAATACTTGGTGCAGTTCAAATATTGCTGTTTGTGTTAAAGTATAGTATTCTCCCAAAATTTTGTTACAATATCTCCAACAATTGTCTAGCCGTGATTCCATTGGAAACACAAAGTTCCATGCAAACTCGTGGTTCAATTTTTTTACAAGGTAAAAGCAGACAGATAAACATTTCGGGTAGTAAGCAAATATAGATAGCTGCCAAACATTTAATTTTATGTATTCGATTCGACAGCGCAGTAGAAATTAACAACTTCGGATAAATTTTAATCAGAGGAATATTAATTGAAGAGTATACCTCGTAAACACCTGAACATCTTTGACCTTCATAAAGGGATGAAATGTCAATTGTTATGAAATTAGAATTTAACTTGTGGATAACTTAAGGTTTTACGAAGAGAAATAATGAAAGATTTCTTACTATAGAGAAAAAATACACATTTTGAGAGACAAATTAAGAACAGCTAGGTTTCAAGAATTGCGTAAAGGTCTAGGAAATCTAAATGCATAGAAAATTTGCAATAATTTGGGGGTTATTCTATATATCTTCTATATATTGTTTATAAAAGTAATTGTTCAATTAAATATTCACCTCATTACAGAACCGAATCATGAAATCATATCGTCGACAACAGATGGCGTTAACCGACGAATTGATACGTCCAGCACAACCACAGAACAGCAGCGCTCAACTACTACTCTATCCAGCAGTGTGATGACTCGAACCGAGAGTCAAACTTATGCGCCGCGAGAAACTACCGTACCTTACAGCGCCACTACGAGCATTGTCACGCAGCAACGGCAGACATCAACACCCACTTCGATCTACACGACCTCTACGCAACGAGCATCTACATCAACACTGACAACAACTACCAGCCAAGCAACGCCACCCCCTGAAATTCATTCCACAGCGACGGAACATCAAACCACACCATATGATATTGTACAGGTGTTTAGCGGTGGTGAAGGCGGCGAACGACATCATGGCGATGAAGATGAAAAATCAAATATGATCTTTAATGGTGAGCATACATCACTGCCGGAGGAACGACCACCACCGCACATACCGTCACCACATGAAACACCACCATACTTTCAAATGCCACCACAACAACCGCCCACATACGGCAATAACTACCGCTCCAAGGGCAAGGGTGGTCGCGTCAACTCCATCGAAGAGGAGCGCACCGCTATGATAATCGGCATTGTCGCCGGCATACTGATAGCTGTAATACTGGTGATATTGCTGGTCTTGTGGCTGAAATCGACCGGTGATCGCAACTATAAAACGGAGGGAGAGAAAGCCGCTGCCTATGGACATAATCCCAATGCGGCATTGTTGGGCAATAGCAGTACCAACGGTTCCTATCATCAGCAGCGCCACCACGGGACACACCATCAGAGCAATGGGCATAATGCTAGCGGTGGTGGTGGAGGCGGCGGCACTGGTGGCAGCGGTAGTGGCAGCATGCTCGGCGCAGCTGGTGTCAATAGTGGTGGCGTAGTCGGCTATGGTTGTATAAGTTCCGGCATAGCCAGTACCGGCGCCGATGGTCGCCCACAAATGGCCGGGCTAGTGCAGCCTAAGCCGAAGAAGAGAGATTCCAAGGATGTTAAGGAATGGTATGTGTAAATTGTTTTTGTTTGAATGAGGTCGGTCTGGGACGATGGAGATTGTTAAACTCTTGGATTAACAGCGATGAGGTGTTGAGAAATGGAGTGGTTAAGTATTTTAATATTTAATTCAAATTAGCAATAATAAATTAACTAAATTTATGGAATACATATTTAGTCAAAGGCACACAAACACCTAAACGCAAACAAACACACACACACAAAATACTTAGTGAAATACGAAAGGGTAGAGAATATAGTTCAGAGATACTCATGATGAGCGTGTATTTAGCAACAATAACAGTTATACGACACACGAAAGAATGCATTTGCATACATAACGGTTATTACCTATGCGTAATTATGGGCGACAAAATATCGAAAACTCAATAAGAAATTATGGTATAAAAGCAAGCAAAAGCAATGGAAAGAAGTAACAACAACAACAAACAGCCAACCAAAACCAACATCAAATATTTATGACAGTTTAAAATATATAATATACTAACACTTGATTATTCTAATATTAATAATAACAAGTTGAATAATAAGATAACAAAACAAAAGAATAAAACTCATATGTATGTATGTATATGTAATGTACAAAAAAAGCAAAACGAAAGAGATAATAATCATGAGGTGCATCAGCGGCAGTTTCAGCAATGGGATCTTAACAAAAAAGAAACACATTTTTACTACAGAAATTTTCAAAAGGTCCTCAGCATTATTTCTCGAGTACAATAAAACCAATTGTTAGCAGACCTCGGTAGCACTTCGGCTTTTTTTAAGAATTATCGACTACTTATGTTATAAAGTCCTTTTGGAGATGAGTACTTACATTGAGGTTTTTGCAAAATAATCTTTTAGTTGTCAGTGTTCTGAGCTGAAATACTAATATCAAGAGAGTTATATGTCACTCAAATAATAAAAACCCTATAAATGAATTATGATACCCAGATTTAAAATAAATTTTCTCAATATTTTTTGAGATTTTTTTCTTAATAATATTAACCGTTATTGCTGAAATCATTTGAAAAAATCTACTTTATATATACGAATATTGGGTTAATGTATCTATTTTGCTCTAAAAACTGTGAGTTTATTTCAGAAGGTATAGGTATAAAGTTAAAAAAAAACGACATTCGAACTGGTGGGTTGAATTCATTTACTTGATAGATTGCATATGTATGATCACGTGTATATTGTCTGTTTCAGCTGCTGATGTTCCGAGTGAATCCAAGTATTATTTTGTGTTAAAAAACAGTATACAAATCCAATGGGTTTCTTTGTTGAAAAGACCGTTAGAAACAAGTGTATGGTTTAAGTTGTGTATTAGTGAGCAGGAAAATACAGCTAGTGGCCATATATGGGTATGAATATAATACTATAATGTAAAGTACATATATTTAGAATAAAATAAACTATAAAGAAATGTAAGGAAACATTGAAAGTTGTCTCGCGAGTTAGGAAACACATCAAAATTGATTCAGTTAGGTTGAAAAGGTGACGATGGTTTAATAAATAGATGAACAAATACACTTAAATATACTAGAAACAGTGTTGGCAATAATAATAAACATAAATAAAATAGCAAAGCATTACAAAAAAGTTTTAGAAAATGATTGCCGTCTAACGGTGAAAATCTATGGCTTAACAAATTATATAAAAATACATAAATAGGCAAAAAAAAAACACAATACCAAGTAGTTCCAAAATCAAGCAAATCTCTATGAATATTTAACCAAATTTGATTCGTTGAATTCTTCATGTAAAGTTACAACAACAAAAAGGAAAAATTAAAAACCTAAATATATATATATATAACAAATGTGGTGCTGTAATAATGTAATACTTAGTCCCAAATTTTTAAAAACTCAATTCAAGATATTTAATTTAGTACAGGAAAAACTCATAGCTTAATGCTACAAACCAAAAGTAAAATGCTATAACAAGCAACTTTAATGAAGGCACTTATTATAGTGATATACAAAATACATATTATAAATATAATGACAAAGAATCCGTGACAAAAAATTAAATTTAAAGCTAACCATACTGAAACTATATAATATTATAATATTAACTATTGGCTTTGACACTGCAATTACAACAACAACAAATGGGATCAGAAGGTAAACAACACTGTGCTGGACGATTCTCTAGACGCGATTTACACGTCACACGCCGATTTACACACGCTCAGTCATTCGGTCGAATAGCTCAAATTCACGCAAACACAAAATGGCGGGCTTACTGCACTTACTTGCATCTTTCACTACACACTCTAATACACACACACACACATCTTATCTAAGCTACTCACGCGCATACATGGCTCATTATTTGATCTCTCGTATCCGACGCCGTGTTGCGTTCTCTTTGTATGCATGAAGGGTATGAAGGTAATATTGCCAGTGTTCACCGTATTTAACTTTTTTACAATATTTATTATACAAAAAAGACACCGTAACAACTTATAACAGCTATTAGAATGCTAAATGTTTTACAACAACAACAAATGCGTGTTTGTATATCGTTTTTTGATGCTAAATACAATAGAGATTTTTTTGTGTTGGTTTTTTAAGAATTTTTGAAAGACTTTTTGTCTACACTTAGACTTAAATAAAATGCTTAACTCGGACATATCAAATGCAAAATAAGACATTTTGAAATGCAAACATTTTACTAAAACTAAGCAAAATAAATACAAATTAAAGCACACAAAAACGAAACATACAAACAAACATACACGTCATCACTTACAGCAAGCGATTGTTCTCATCCCATTAATCCTGTATTCAGCTTGAGGCAACGTGATCAGCAGTACATATATGTATTTCTAATTTTTTTAATTGCATGAGAGTAATGTATTTGCATATCATCTTTACATGAGAAAGAAAAGTAAATTCATAACAATCAAAAAAAAACATTAATTTAATTTAAATTTAATTTGAAGCATTTTTTGCAAGCAAAATAGTTAATTTTACCTCATTTTTTTAAATTTTTGTACAACACCATAATGCATTAAAAGGTAATTGAATTAATAGTTAAATAATTTTTTTTTTAATCCCTAAAATAATATTTCGAAATAAAATTTCGATTAAAAAAGTAAGAAAAATAAATATTGAATTTTTCAGTAGTAAATCCTTCCTTTTTGCTCTATTTATTCTGCTTTTTGATTTGAAAACTATTTTTTTCTTTTTTATTCCAAATGTTTAAATTAAAAATTTCTAATTTTTGATACTAAAATAAATTTATAATTTAGTTTTTGATTTGAAAAATATTTTTTATTTGTTACTCCAATTTTTGAATTAAAAAAATTTAATTTTTAAAACTAAAATTAATTTCTACTCAAAAAAAAAAAAAACGTTTCCAATATTTAATTTTGATTCAAATTTCAATATAAAATTTTTTAATGAAAAGATTCGTTACTCTGAATATATGTACATAAGCTACATAGATTGACATATTTGACAGTTAATCAATTTCATTTCTGTTAAGTTGTTAGCAGAAGTATTTAACTTACATTCTCTGCAGTAAAAATTCAACTCAGTGGCTGTTAGCATTATGTTTTCTGTCACACTGTATTAAATAGAAAATTTCATATGTGGTTCAACTTTTCTTCAACAAAGAGATACGGATTATAGATACATAGATAAACTGCCAATTCGTAATTGACATCTGCAAATCCAAATAACATACGAATATTCAAAAACACTTTAGAGGAGAAGCATTTTGAAAAATTTATATTACAGTCTCAAGAAATATAGCACTGAATATAAAAAAAATCAAAATGAACTTTTTATAATTCAAGTCGCAGACACTTTCTTAGAGTAAAAATGTTTTAATTACTTGTTTCCTCTTTTATTTTTGACTCAACCTTTGCTCTGTAAAACCCCATATGATATTCCTATAAAAACCAATATGACAACCTCTAATTTATATTTACTCCATATTTATATTTATTGCATACACTTGTTTCAAGAAGTGTAATAAGAAGAAGATATTGGTATAGAGCTTCAGACATTTTTTAATTGAAATAATATTTATAATTATATTAAATATTTTAATTTTTAACACCATAATTTAAACGCTTTCACTCGCCAGAATAACCCATCAACTCCGCAATACTCACCAACACACAAAAGTTCTGACACTTTATCAATCGAATAAAAAATAAAAAATGTTGACTTAAAAAATAAAATTTAATAACAATTATTATAACATAAATTATTGCATTAAACAAATATCTAAAGATATGTGCACCCGAAATTGTCGTTGAAATCACAAAGCAATTCAAATTTTTCCGAAACTCTTTGCAAGATATTATTGATTAATGTACACGATGAACTCATACACAATGGAACAGTAATTGCAAAATATGCATAAAACAATACTTTATATTTTATTACGATATCTTATTGTTGCAATGTATGTATGTATGTACTTAGGAAAAGTATGATATTTAAAAAATTATACAAAACACTTGAATTTTCTCCTAATAATTTAAAATGAAAAAAATTCAAATATACATACACATATAAATAACGTGGTTGCCACATATTTTGGAATCCATGCAAATTTACCTCCGAAAAACATTCAACACCCGACTATACCTACGTAAGCACGCCCAGTTATGATATTGCACAAGAAAATCTGCATTTATTGCTATTTTCATTCCAACAAATTACCCGAAAGATAAATACAACCAAAATTCATGTAAATATTTTTTGCATGGAAGCGAGCAATAGCGGAACATAATGAATGTACACGGATTGGATTTTTAATAGTTTTTGGAATTTAATACTCTACCTGTCAAGGGAGGTTACTACGACACGCGCCTCTTTATATTAATTAATTAACACCTAATAATTTTAAATTAAACGCTTATTGTAAAATTAAGTTCGTAAAGTAATCGGTCAATATAACCCAAAGTCATTGTGACAGGTTCAGCATTAGAAACCAAAAATGCAACAGCTTTTAGCCATAAAGCAGATGCATGACGTACCTTTGTACTAGCTTACAAAAAATGTTTTATCGGTAAATGAGCGGATCTACAAATGTTAATTCGTCTTCAAGCGGCTCTGAGTTGCCACATTTTGGCATTTAAAAAGCCCGTAACAGTTTCTAGCGAAAATATTTACTTTTAAGTTGCTGTAAATTTCATTTTATTCAGCTAACACATATATGTAAATAAGCCGGAATCTAAGCTAATTTTCACAAAAGATCTACCACAGCGCTTTTCCAGCAAAATGTTACTCATACGCACTAGCTGTCCCTGAAAGCATGCAATTGTGTACAGCTGAACTCATTAGTATTTTGAAATAATTTGTAAAAAAAATATATTGTTTTTCGGTTTTTAAAATTTAAGAATGCGCTAATAATACGAACAGTTACTTATTTGTATGATTCAAACGGAATAACCAAAATGTATGTATGTAACATTGATTAACAAGTATTAGCTTAAAAAATATATTTAAGTAACAGGTATAGAAGTGAAACTAGGAAAGTAAAATAACAGCAACAACAAAATACGGCTATATACCAAACGTATATAGACAGGAAACAAAAATGTTATGTACACATACATATATTTAGAGTGTGGACTTACACGTATGTAAATGTATTTGTATGCAGTATAAATTCATACATAAATAAATATATACGAATATGTAAGCTGATAAATGATAATACATAGTGACGGTTTGGAGTGTTAATAAGTTGACAAATTCTCACTTGCATTCTGAAGTACATATGTAACTTTACTCTAACAACCATATATAGGCTTAAACCCATTGTTATTTATTATTATAACTACATATACATTAAAATAAAATAAAAAAATGTGTAAAAATATCAACTAAATATATATATATAAATATATGTATGCATATATACACATACCATACATACAAACACATATTTAATTAAACACGTGAACTCACATACACACATTATAAAGTACTTACATACACACGCATATACTTACATATATAGGCCGCATATAATGAATGGCAATACAAGTAACGCGATAAGTTGAATAGACACAAATATATTAAAATATATATACATAGGTACATGCGACTAAATTACACAAACAACATATATATATATATATATACATTAATACATAGTATATATATGAATACAATGTATGGTATATCGTATGTAGCGGCAGTGATTGTTAAATTGCTTTGTTTGTTTGTATTAGATTTTATAATTTATAATAATAAAAAAAAGATGATGAAGAAAACAGAATGACTGATAAATCGCAAAAATAAAATAAATCTAATAACAAATAAATAATAATAATAAATAATATATATTGAAAATATTGTTGTTTCTTACAGTACCAATACTTAGGTAAGACCTTTGGAATTAGTTGCGAATGAAAATCGAAGATCTGCGCACATTTTCTAAGTATTTGCTATTACAACGGTATCAAATTTATTGATAAGAAATGCGCGCGTTCCGCGACGTCAAGTGCACTCTTTCGTAACTCTGCTCTGCACCCTTTTATCTGTGTGGTCTGGTCAACTCGAGAATTTATTAAAAATGTTGCCATAAAATGAAAAAAAAAACAGCCTGGAAACCGGAAATCCTTCTGTCCCCCCATATTTGCGTTTTTTCCAGAAATTTATGAATTTTCTGATCTTACTTTGCTTCCCCCGGTAGGTATTGCATTGAATACTTTCAGAGCTAAAGGTTTTCGTCAATTCGGACGACATGACCTAGCAAGCGTAACCCCTGTCTTTTAATTCGCTAAACTATGTCCATGTTGTCGTATATCTCATACAGCTCATCGTTCTATCGAATGCGACAGTCGCAGTGGCCAAAGCGCAATGAACCATAAATCTGTCCTCCTCTGCATCAGAGAGTGGAGATACGGGAATAATGAGTGACTTATAGAGTTTGGTTTTTGTTCGTTCAATTGCTTACTCAGTCCGAGGAAAACCCTGTTGGTAAGGCTTATCCTAAATTGGATTTCGAGGCTGACATTGTTGTTGGTGTTAATACTAGTTCCTAGATGGACGAAATTATGTACGACTTCTAAGTTATGACTGTCAAGAGCGACGTGGAAGCCAAGCCGCGAGTCCGAAAACTGTTTGTTTCATGGCAGGAGATATTTCGTTTTGCCCTAGTTCACAACCGGACGCATTTGCTTCGCTTTATAAGATTACAACATGTATATATAAAATTCCCAATTGTATGAACTCCTTTATTACTTCTATATGTTGAGTGTGCTTACTCCATATAATGCTTTTATGTGTTTATTTAATATACAATGTCATACATTTTCGATTTGGCCTATTTTATATAAATTTAGTAAATTTTCAATAATAAAGCAATGCAAAATGAACAAAAGTGTCAACATAGTCTATATTGGGGCGAGAAATGCCTTTAGTGTGTGCCACTTTATGATCAAAAATTATTTAAATTAAATAAAAACTGTTGAACAAGTACCGAATATTTGGACCTTAGTACTTGCAGTTGACTTTTGGTCGAAAATGTCGGTCAATGTGTGATATATATAACTGAAATTAAGGGATAATCGTATTAATAATTTCCTTATTTCCCATAAACCTAAATTAAAGATTTTTGAACTTCCGGGTGACTTCATACCGCATATATCGGCCAACATGTGAGTTATATCAATGAAAATGAGAGAACGCGTTTTACTGATAACAGTGTATGTTTGTATAATGATTTCGGTCGCTCAATGTATGAGTTCTATACATACATATAATATATTCCGATCTCCTTGATTGACGTCTTGCACCTTTAGATTCTTCCCTGGCTTTGATTCTTGCAAGTTGCGAGAGTATAAAATGTTCGGCTGCATCCAAACTTAGCCCTTACTTACTTGTTTTTCTATAAAATCGCATATTTGGGAAACGTTCTATGGACCATTCTGAAAAATTTTGCCTAAGAGAATATAGGTCTGAAATCGGTATCGAGCCAGGGATTTTTTAAAGAAGTTTAATTTAAGGGATTTTCAAAATTTCTTTGCCAGTTTTTGAGTTGTCCGGGTGAAATTTCATACATGGCAGCATTTTGACATACTATTGACCATCTGTAGGAATCGGCCAGATCGAACAATATATTAGGCTGTCAAAACAGTCTTGCGGTATTTTCGCTAGTTGGCGCTGAAAGTGCGTAGTTCTAGTTTTATTCGTCGCATCGGGTCATGCTATACCTTTTTGGAAAGCTCATTTCACGCGCTAACACGTGTTTGATTGATTGTCGTTTCTTTTAAGTCGTTCGTGAGTTATAGCGTCGCAAACATGGAGCAAAATAAAGAGAAAATACGGCATATTTTACAGTACTACTACGATAAAGGAAAAAATGCATCTCAAGCCGCCAATAAAATTTGTGCAGTTTATGGGCCCGATACAGTTTCCATTTCCACCGCACAACGATGATTTCAACGTTTTCGTTCTGGAGTAGAGGTGGTCGAAGATGCGCCACGCTCCGGAAGGCCTGTCGTCGAAAATTGCGATAAAATCGCTGAATTGGTCGAAAGAGACCGGCATAGTAGTCACCAAACCGTTATAAACCATTTGAAGAAGCTTGGAGTCACTAAGAAGCTCGATGTATGGGTGCCACACGAATTGATTCAATAAAAATACCGCAAGACTTTTTTGACAAACTAATATTTTATATCACATATCTCCTTTACAACCGATTAGTTACAAATTTGTAATTTTTGGACTATACCAAATTTAAATTTTGACATATTTTTAAACCTATGTACTTATGTCTCTTGTGTTTGTGGCTGGCGCCGCGTAGAGGTATAGAACGGCTAGTTATTTTTATAATGAAATTATTTTCTTCGTGATGAAAAAATACCAGTGCAATGTTTGCTTCAAAGAACAAAATGTTTTGTACGAAAAAAATTGCTCAATTCCACATGAAAGTTGTTTATTCGTAGAAAGAACTAGCAAAGCATTTTCCGTTGGATGCACGCTATTGCGTTCCATTTTCCATTTTAGCTATACCTAGATATTTAAGAAATTCTTCGTGAAGGGTATTATAGTTTCGGTGCAGTGTGAGTTAACTTTTTTCTTGTTTTCATTTTCGAGTAGTATTCAGTGGGTCGGACCGTTATCAGTAGGCTAAATATGTATAAAAAAATTAAATTTGTATTTATGCCCAGCAGTCAAAGTCAGAAGTCAAAAACGCTTAAAAAATTTCCCTCAAATTATAAAATATATATTTTTCTTTCATTTAGATTTTGAATAGGAAACTTCTGTTTTTGCTCCCGTTCTCTCTTTATACATAAATATTTTATTATTGGCAACATTTAATTTTTGTCTTAAAAAATATTATTGTGAATTATTAAAATACTTTTAAATAGATCTTTCAAACTTAAAAACAATTATTTCAATATTTTTTTTTAATTCCCAAAAACTCTACTCGTATTAGGTGTGCGCCCTTAAGTTATTTGGTCTAACAAGTTTAATACATTTGGGTGTAACAAATAAACTACCGTTAGCTAATTTAATTGGATTTTATATCACTTTATGAAAAACATTTCCATATAGTTGTAGGTACATACATATATCCATACATATGTCCATACACATATACATACATATGTACATATATAAATGAGAGGTGTACGTAGGTGAGATTGTAAGTTGATTACATTCGCTTTAGAGCTGATAACACAAAGAGCAATTTGTTTATTTATACTCATTGCACTTGACATTGCGCTAGAAGCCAGCGAGCGATCGGCTGTTGTGTAGCCAAGTGGTAGAATTTTAGTCAGAACTAAATACTCACCGCGGTAGGTTTGTATGTCAGTCCGTTTTGATTTTGCGTAAAATAAACAGATTTTATCACAATTGCAATAAAATGCAATTCGTAGCATCTGGTAAGCTTTTGTTGCATTTAAACGCATTCAGATTACGACCATATGTATGAAGGTATGTATTTTTCACATTTCAATTACGTATAGAGCATCCTCATCGACGATTCAATCCATTGATTGGTCATTGGGTGTTGGTGAGTCCACATCGCATGCGGAGACCATGGACGGGGCAACAGGAGGCGCCACAAAAGAGCAACATACCCGATTTTGATCCCACTAACCCACTTAGTCCAGGTGTGGCGCGACCAAATGGCACAGTATGTTTCCATGACAAACAAATATAAAGTTTACATATATGTAATAGCATGATGTTGTGTGCATGTAGGTGAATCCGAAATATACAGGAACATTTGTATTCACAAATGACTTTCCGGCTTTGATGGAGGACAATCCGGTACCACCACCGTCAGATGATCCCCTATTTCAAGTGTCGGAGGCAAGAGGTACCTGTCGAGTTATGTGCTTTCATCCCAAATCGAATGTAACACTGCCACAGATGACCGTCGGCGAAATAACTGCGGTTATAGAAGAGTACGTGTTCTATTCCACATGAGCCAAATACAAATCTATTAATTCATAATTGTATTTTTATTCAACACAGATGGATCAAGCAGTTCAATGAATTGAGTAAAAAATTCCTATGGGTACAGGTGTTTGAGAACAAGGGTGCTGCTATGGGTTGTTCGAATCCGCATCCTCACTGCCAAATATGGTGCTGCTCATTCCTGCCTACGGAGCCACAAATCAAAGACGAACGATTGCGCAATTACTACACCAAGAACGGCCGCCCTTTGCTGTCAGATTACGCGAAACGAGAACTAGAACGTAAGGAACGTATTGTTGTCGAGAATCCCGATTGGTTAGTTGTGGTGCCTTTCTGGGCTGCTTGGCCCTTTGAGACTCTACTCATATCAAGAAATGACAACAAACGCATAAACGATGTTACTTCAACTCAGCGAGAGAATTTGGCGAAAGTTATAAAGGAATTAACAACTAAATATGATAACTTATTCCAATGCTCCTTTCCATACTCGATGGGTTTTCATGGTGCACCTACTGGCGAAGCCAACGGCGCTGACACGTCTCATTGGACACTTCACGCACTTTACTACCCGCCTCTATTGCGCTCTGCCACTGTGCGCAAATTCATGGTCGGATTTGAATTACTGAATGAGGCGCAACGCGATTTGACACCGGAGCAAGCAGCTCAACGTCTGCGTGAAATTGATGGCGTTAAACATTATTCGGTAAATTAATCAAAAAAAAAATAATAATAATAAATAAATATCCTTTATTTATTATTATTATTATATATATATATATATATATATATATATATATATATTTCATATATGTATATATATATACATATATATGAAACGACAGCAGGTGTAGTTAAGTTCGATTATATTTTATCAGAGACCTCACATATCCCATTACATACATACATATGTATATTATAAATTGAAAATCCTTAGAACTAAACGGTTTACAAAATTTTAGATAATATAGGGAGAAAAGTTAAATGTATAAATGATTTATGATAGAACCAAAGACAAAATAATAAAAATATTAGTTTTCCGATTTGTTTATATATTGAATATTTATTGTTTCATACATAGAAAGCACATCAATATGCGTGTATAATGTAAATTTAATTTAACCTACTATCTAAAAGTCTGTCTTTGCTTTGAATATATATGAATATATCATTGAAAACATTATTTGCACAACTCTGTTCTTGTATTACTTGCTAATCACGTAGACACCTATTGCTATAACAATAATCGCCGCAACTTCTATAACAATTTAATAACATTACATTGAACACCTTTACTAACAAAGCTACATTAAATACTGTTGTAATACATTGGTAAATAACGCAACAAATATCAGACAGATGAAATGCTTCGCTTTGTATGTCCATCCATACACATAATAATGCGAAGGTGAGTTAATTCCATAAATATAGTATATTCTTGCTCCAATAAATATAGTCAAGATCCAATGTTATAAATGGCACGTTTGCCTAATTGAGCATTCAAAAATTCAAATGGAAAGTTCCATATAGATAATTTATTTCGAACTTAAAATTTCTTCATGACAGCGCGACTTTCAAGTGCTTGCATTTCACTTAGTAGCAAAGCAACATTATAGCGCAGTTGATGAAACATTGACAGTGGAAATTCCAGTGTGCGGTAACGACCGTCGGGTAATTGAAAATGCAATATGATAGTCGGCGCATTGATACTGCCATTGCACGTGCTGCCACAAAAAAATTAAATAAAAATAAAAAAATATTAAAATATTTAAAGAGTTAAAGCACACATACCCTTCTCCTAGTGATATGTTGATGCGCCATTGCAGGTTCTTTGGTTTGGAACGTGTTGTTTTGGCCTCAATAAAATTTTTCGTTAACGAGGCACGATGGTTATACAATACTTTACTTAAGTCTTCAACGCATTCATCAGTAAATCTACATATTGGAATATAATTGAAAAGGGGACATTGAAGTTTTTGTTTTGCAAAATTTACTAACCTCAGTTCCTTAAGGCAGTCTCGTAGTTCGTGGTCTTTAACAATACCCTTTGGCGTACGCAAAAATATTTGCATAATTTGCAGCACGGCTGCGAACAACTCACAAAAGTTATCTGGAATGTCTTGGCCAGAATGTGTAAGTTTAGTCAACTCCAAGTCTAATTCTTCCGGTGAACACTTTGAACTCTCCAAATAATGAACAGAAACTTTAATAAGCACCCGAAGTACTGGCTTTGTTAATTGCGGAAAATATTTGACATAAGGGCGTACGGTTCGCACCATGGTATATCTAAAGTTTGAGGACATTTTTCTGGACGTAGCGCTTTTTTTGCAAAATTAGAAAATCTAGTTGAATTTCACCAATTTTATTTGTAGTTTCTTACGACTTTTGTTTTGTGTACGAAACAGCTGTGTAATAAGCGTAGCCAGATGACCGGTGTATTATTTTTTTGGGTGACGTTTACATTATTCTGGACACAAACCAATTAGTTAGGGCACAAATACAATATTACTTATAATACGACTTATGCACTATGTCGTAACATATCTTAACATAGATTACAAATGCCATTTAATGTGTTGTAACAACCTGCGAAAGGAGCCTAAAAGTCTTTAATAATTATTGTTTTATTGTCAAAATTATTATGAAAAACAAAAAACAGTTGTTGGGGTTTTGCTAATAATCATACAGTAGAGAAAATGGAATATTGGAAGAAGATTGTTATCAAATATAACAGAACTGTAATCTATAAACCTTCAGAACCGGAACTATCATTTGTTTAAAACAATAAATAATGATAGCTTCGTCAGCACCGAAAATATATACCCTTCAGAGGCGAATCATAAAAGTGTATAAACAAGTTTTTATCTTGATTTTGATCGGACAGTTTGTATGGCGGAAGTATAGTGGTTCAATCTGAACTTGATCTACACCGTAGCCATATCAGTTGTTGTTGTTGGCCGAATAAAAATCTATATCGGTCTGTTTGTATGGCGGAACTTTAGTAAGCATAACGAAACTGAATTTATATCCGGTTCTTGAGAGATAAGTTATAGTCACGAAGAAGTCATTGAATATGTATTGAATTCTAAAATGTGTAAGTACCATTGAGGAGTACTCAAAGAGAAATTCGGTTTTAGTTTGTTAGAAAATGTGGATTTTGGTTAAATTTTAAAAAATGTTGAAGAGATGAGAGTCGAATGCCTTCAATGACTATTTATGAAGCCAACTGATCCCATCGTGCTAACGGTTAGTTTTTTAAAAGTGATTATGTATATACATACGTACACATGTAAGTACATATAAATGAATTTATTTACGTTTACGTAACTTCGAACTGCACTAAACTGGGTGTGACCCTTTTTAACTACAAGCACTTTCACTCTAAACTCACTCACACAAGTGATCTTGGCTGTTGGTCGCTGCAGCGCCAACCCTTTGAAAGTTCATTGCAAGAGAAACAAATAAAAATCGACATTTCTGCTCGAACACCCAGCGACCGTTAAATGGTGCAGCGTTTCGGAATCGCGTTCGCTGCTTTTTTACGTGCCAAGTTCAATATCATTTATGCAATTGAAAGACGAGGGCATTTTATTTACGTGTTTTATGGCGGGACGAGCATACTCACATGCATACATACATTTATGTGCAATTTACATACAAACATATGCACACCTATACATATGTTTATGCAGATGCATTGCGAATTAGCAGTTATTTTTAGGCAGAAAAATCGCCAGCATAACTTGATCAAGTGCAGCATATAATTGTATGTATGTACATATACATTTGTAGCGAAATCTCCCCCAATTTTCATAATTTCATGTTTGGGCTCTCAAAATATAATTCAATTCTACTTCACATATAAAGGCTCTCTTGAACATTATGAAGCTTACACACACATACACAATATTGCTTGACTTTGTTAGTGTACGAGCATCTCCTCAATTATGCACATTTATGTATGCAATATGTATGTATGTTTGCGAGCGAGTTGGTTAGTTCTCTGTGCTGGCTTTGGGCTGAGACAAGCCCAAACGCTACACCTAGCCAACGTTGCTTGGCCATGGCGCGCTGTGTTGTTTGTGGTGCTTGTTGTGACCAGCCGACCGAGCAACCACACCACTTGCCGCTGCCACCGGCGACCAGTAGTGTTGCTATTGTATTCCGCTCTTGCCACCAGCCCACCAGCCGCCAACCAACATGCGGCTCCACGAGAGTATGCGCGCGCCGCCGTGTCGTGTCGTTTGTTATCCAATTCAACAAGGAAAGAGCCATAATTGACATACAATATGCACATGCATGGCAGCGAGTCTGCTCTGCTGCTCCACGAGTGCATGGTCGCTCAGCTTGTTGGCTCGCCGCAGCAATCGGTCTCAGTCAGTTCTTGGTGAACCGTTGTGCTGGTCGTGTCGTTGTCGCTGCCGTTGTTTAAACGCTCTTTACTGCCAATAAAAACTTGTTCCGTGTGTGTGTTTTTTCTTGTTGTTGTTACTGTGTTTGTAGTACAGGTTTAGCCTTAGCCTCGACTTGAGGGTGTGCTACAAAGTGTCAGTGTTTTAGTAATTATACGTACGTATGACATATCAACGCTAATAACTGTGAGTGTGTGTATGTACGAGTGTGGATGTATGTTGAATACTTGGTCTTGGTCTGTTTGTGCAACGGTTAATTGGAAATTACCGAAAAAAGTCGGCTTCCAACATCCCGACCGCGCCAAGTACACCTTTCGCCGTGCTGCTGCCACACACCAAAGCTTCGGCTGTCATATTATTACTCAGTTATTGATTTTGCATTTGATGCGTGTGTGTGTGTGTGCGCTGGTGCTGCAAACGCTTTTAACGTATTTTTCAAAATTTAAATACAGTCGCTGGGAAAACACTTGTGTATGCCTAAAAAATTTCAAGCTTACGATAAATATTTAACGACAGCGAAAACAGAGCTTTAATGAGCGTGTGACAAGCTGACAAGCTGCCAAATGCGTCTTCAACGTGAATAAGCCATTGTGGCAAAAGCATGATGTTGTGGCAAGCGCATGTGAGCATTTGGAAAATGTGCTACTTAATTTTTTATTTTTATTATTCCATTTTTTTTTTTAATTTATTTACTCAAAAAGTACGCTGCACAAAAGCAGTTGCTACTGTAAGAGCATGCATACACATGCATACAAATATTGTGTGTTTGTCTGCACGAATGTAGAGAAAAGCACACAGCACAATAATGAAAACATCAGCTACTGGACTGGTGCAGACTCGACCAGCAGTCGAAAGAAGTTGCGCTTGTGCTGCAGCGTGTGCAAAGCCCGCAAGAGGAGCAACAACAACAATTGCGTAATTACGTTTTTGTTGTACTCTATTATAGCGCTTTGGTGGTGCAATATTTAAGCAATTTTTTCCTACTTGTTTTTAATACCAATTACAAAGAATTCTATACAATTTGAGCGAATTAGTAAAACACTTTACGCAGCGGGAGAACGAAGCCCTAGCAAAGTGCAAAGAGCCACCAAACGTCCTTTATACATAAAAACACACATATGCACATAAGTATGTGTAAGTGTGTGTAAGGTTGTTTTGCAAATGCAAGGATATGCGCCTATGACGTTAGTGACATAACGGTATAATTATAGTGTGCAAAAAAGGAAATCCTTGAATGGAAGTTTTAAGGGATGCATTCGTGCCGCGAAGGGTGCTTAAGCACTAAAAGAAAGTCAATGCAAAGAATGTGTAGTAGAAGCGGAGGTAGGGCAAGCTTTCCCGTCCACAATCTCGTTTATCGGCTGTTATCGCCATGTTGCACGCGTCCCTTGCATAATGAGCGCAAATTCACTGCTTACAATTGCAACTGACGGCTGTCAGCCACAGCAGCTACTGGTTATCAGGGTTGTCTGTCCGCCTGTTGACCATAAACACTTAGGGTGCCCTCCGCGCTTTACAATATCATCCCGAATTCCATCTCGAAGCGCATATTTCATCTACTCACACCATTCTTAATAGCTTTTCTTATCCTTAATAGGTTTATGCGCTCCACTTGCTTATTTGATTGGCACAGACGTCAATAGTCGCAAAAAAAAAACAACAACAACAAATTGTTAGTACCCTCACCCATTGTGGGCTGAGCGCATGCCACCCAAGGAGTGTTATTGTGCATCCAACTGTTTTGGGTTTCGACCACTGCTGTTTATCGCTTCCGTTGCGAGCAATTTCAGACCACTCAATTGTTAAGCTTGTGTTCCTCTGGCAATAAACACAGTGTCCGTTGGCAGCATAAATTTCGTGCAAAAAATATATGCTTACTGTGACTAACTATTTTCTTGAATTATGTATGACGAGCTTCGACCACACCCTTTTTTTAGCATCAACAAATTTAAACTTGTTTTCTGCTTGCAAGCCACTCTACAAGCTGTGAATTCGATATGAGCTTAGAAAATTATTATCATAATATCATAATTGATTGTTGAATATGTATGTATAATATAATTAGAAATATTTTTTTAATAGCAGCAAAATAGAAGTTCGATTTCGATATGTTAGAAATTTTCATAATATAAGTGCTCTTAAAAACTCTTTTTAGGCGACAAGGATTTATAAAAGCATTACTACGAGTAACTTATTTCAATGTTATCGCCATATTTATGCACTGAAGAGTGTAGATTAAGTTTGCCACGAGTCGATGTCTGTTTGCTTTAACGCCACTAGTCTTTCATTTTCTAAGATATCGATGTGAACTTTGTTGTTCCCAAGATGCTGCTCCTTTGTCGATATCGGACTATAGCATATAGCTGCCTTTGTGACCGATCAAAATCATGATAAAGATATTTTTATACCCTTTTATGCTTTCACTTATGTGAAGCGTATTATACAAGCTGCGGTGGAACCGAAGAAAACTTTTCTGTTTTGATTCAGAAAAACAAATTCTTTCCAAAAAGCTGACACATTAACCTTGAGAAACAGTGGAGTATGAGTCATCTGTCTGATAAACAACTGTTTTCAGAAGCTGACAATTAACAAGGAGATAACTCATTGATTTTTTAAGCTGAACTTCCAGTTTATAATTCATGATTCAGTATTGCGGTTAGCTAAAATTATAACTTAACTATCATTCTTATCGGAATTTGTATTGAATTTAAATTTGTGGAATAAATTTCGTAATTTTGAGAACTCTTATGATTTCCATTTACATTTTCATGATTTGTGCTTACAAACATTCAGTTTTGCGTCAATGCTGAATCGATCCAAATATATTTCTAATGAAATTAAAGTTGTAACGCAATAAAGACTGGGAGTGCTTCAAGTTAGAACTTAGTCATTGATGTAATATCAATTGAGCTGCCTTTCACAAAAATTTCGATCATAAGTCACGTTTTTATATATAATAGGATGATCCATGCTATTATAATTATTCAGCTAACCGAATAATAACAGATATGAACTCATAAGTGTGCGAAATTTTTAATATAGAAATCACTTAAAGATAAATTCATTTTTGTACAGAAAGATAGCTGAAATATTTTTACGAAATTTAGTCAATCTATTAAAATACCTTCCCAAAAGTACGCTTCGTTTTGTAATTTTTAAGTCTCTAACGGTATTTTTTTTCAGAACGTGACATTTAATTACTCTTGAATTACATTAAAGGTCACGTAAAATTGAATGCAAGCATTTTTTACATATTTAAGTACTATATGGAGACTTAATAATAAAATATTGATACGTAAATTCCACTGAATAAGTTTCGTCTATTCTAATTTAAGTTTCAAATTAAACGGGAAAACGGAAGTTCCTATTAAATAATAAATAACTTAATAATCTTCTTAGGAAGTTAACCGTTATCGAACTTTGCTTAATACTTGACCAAGCGATCCCTTTAAACTATTACAGTATAATTTAAAGATCGTGAAAGTTCAAAAAAAAAAGCTCTAGAGGAATGACAAAATTTTGTTATACAAGTATGTTTTTTAATGTCGGAAATGGTAAAAAACAGTCAAGTATGATTTTCCCCATGACTTTAGATTATTTTAGTAGCACATCATGTCCCATTATATACTAATCGAACACAATAAAGTATAACCCGAAAATGGAAATTTAAGAATTTAGTAAATATCTTCAAAATATGAGAAACGAGAAAAAGCTTTGCCTTTGACCCATCCATATTGCCATATTTTCATTTGTTGTTCTTTTCCCATAAGCCTTACACATATAACTTTAATAAAAAGCTTTATTGAGCACTAAAATTACAGCAAAACGCTAACATTTTTTTTAACTACTTTTCATTCATATTGCTACACTGTATTCAGCATTTCATGCACCCTCGGATGCTTATGTAAGTGATTGGTAAACTGATTACACAAACTGGGAGACGATTCTAGCGTCTTTATTGCCAATTGTCGAATTTTACCGTGACTGCATTTGCAGTAAACATGTTTCAATGATTGCGATAATTTCGCGTTGCCTTCCCCGACGCTGTAAACATTTTCTGTACAAGTGTGTGTGTGTGTGAGTGTATGCGTCCGTCTACGATTATTTAATGAAAAAAGTTATATAAACACCCTGTGAAAAGCATAAACGCGAATATCGCCGACACGCTCAATAACAGAAATATGTAAAATTTTGTCGCTACTGATTCACGTGCATAAATATATATACCGTGTCCATATGCCTATATAAATCTAATAAATAGCTCTTTTTGTTGCATTTCAAACCAATTCGCTGACAAACACCAACATCAATCAAAACGTGAAAACGCTGTCAACGCCGCTGCAATTACTGCCCACACTATACGCGCACACACATGCATTTCCACTTCTGTATATGTGTGTATGTGCAGTAGTATAAGTCTAGCAAACAAAACAAACAAAAAACAAGTGTGAAAAATGCCATCAGCGTTCCGCAGGTGCACGCTGCAGGCCGCGCTGCTCGCTTGCCTCTGCGTGGCCATGTCGCCGTTGCGCGCCAGCGCTAGCATCGTGGAGAAACTGCGCGATGATTCCGATCTGTCGCAGGTAAGTCAACAACTCAACACAGATATATTTTCCTAATGTATCAGTTTTCAACGATTTTTTTTCTCCATTTCTATTTATAAATTGTATTTACTTTTATGGTTTTCTTTCATTTCCACGTTTTTATTGTTGTTAGTGTTAGCGTTAATGCTATTGTGTTGTTGTTAGAGAGCGTTTGTGTTTTAACCCTCTTAGGTCGTCCTTGTTGTTGTGCTTCCCATTAGCTTGTTGTCGTTGCCCTCCACCATTGACTTTTCGACTGTGTCCTTTAGAATACAACACTACGCCCATACATCTACAACATTCATACATACATACATCCTAATCTCTTAGTATAGTCATATACATGCATATTTACTTAAAAACTTTTATTTGCGGCTTAGGTTTCGTAGACCTGCTGCTTCAAACATACTTTCATTTGCTTAACAACTATTAGACCTTAAACAAATGTTGTTGCTGTGCATATACACATATTTAGAAAAGTGTCCTCCAGCCGTTTTGATGCAATTGGCGACAATTCCCTGACCTAATTCCTATGTCATTTTCGTGTGCAGACACACACATACACACAGGCATTTGTTTCACCACGTTGGTATCGCGTCACAGAGCTCCAATGTCGTTGTTGTTGCCCTTGAATTGCCGCCTACCTGCTCGAGAAGCTGTATGCCTGTGCATGTGTGTGCGAGCCGCTGTCGGAATTCGGAAAAATGTGGCAACAGCTGCTCATTCACAAGTCGCTACAGCATACTGGCAGCGCGTCGCACGAGTAGATGAACACATCGTGTTGAGTTTTTTGTTCGCTGACGAATTGTGCAATTGCGAGCAGAGCGTCCTTGACCTCTCCCGTTTTGTGTTGCGTGGAGAAAGGTTTTACGGCGCGAAAAAACGCTAGAAACACAAAAAGCGCCGCTGGGTATTAGCCTTGCATCAAAGTGTGGTTTTACTTTACATCGCTAGAGGTACAAATTTAGCATATACTTGTGTACGTGTGTTTGTTTGACAGCTTTACATGCAGAAAAAATCAATAGTTACACAAAACGGTCGCCTTAATTTATTGCGCTGCTGTCGCTTGGCCTTGTTTTGTTGTTATGCTTGTGTCCGACTGCTTCCGTTTTAGCGCAGGCAAAGCTGGCGCCCCTCAACTCACCTTAACTAAGTTCCAAATATGTGAATTTACATGAGTATACATGTGTGCAATGTAAGTATGTATTTGCATCCTGTGTGAGTAATCGATATTTTTTACTATTTCACTTTCTCTCGCTTTTCGCTTCACCCTTTGGTCGTGAGAATTTTTTTGCCTTTCCTTCTGGGCCATTTTGACATTTGGCGATATCCGTGCGACATGTGGTGCAGATTAAAGTTTACGTCACCTGTGCGTGCTTTGGGATTTCGTATAAGCCGTTGGATTTTGCATGTGTGTGTGCTTCATACACATATAGATGTTTTATACCTACATATCATCTATTTTCGCTATACACAGCGTTACCAAAGAATTTACCGTTTAGAAAATCAAGAATTCTTGAGACGGAAAGATGATTTGGATGCTGTAAACCTGTTGCTTCCAAGTAATCGCAGCGTTGAATTTAAATAGTTGAATTTCGGTTACATAAGTGGCAAAACTAGAACTGCTTCGAATAATTAGTTATAATAATTAAATTTCAGCAAATAACATTGATCAGTGCTTTCAATGAATTATAGACAACACAAACAAACACATTTCTGAAAGGAATTTTTTTATGACTGCCGTTTATTTTAAAGCTGTTTTTGGACTTTTCAAAAACCACAGAGCTTCAAAACTATATTTATGTACATAAGTATTTATTAAGCTTTAGTTGTAATTTTCAGTTTTTTTTAAGTAAAAATATTTTGTTAGTTACGAAATTTATCGCTCCAATGGCACCCATGAAGATTAAAAGGTATACAAACGGTTCCCATGATTACACCATGGCTAACCTATAATCAAAATAGCAAACTGCCGGAATTAGGATCTTTAATAAATCTTGAAAATTCAATTTTTAAACTCTTTCATAATTGTGCTACAGAGTATAATAGTTTTGTTCACCTAACGGTTGTATGTATCACCTAAAACTAATCGAGTTGAATATAGAATGGTGAGACGAGTTGAAATCCGGGTCTGTCTGACTGTTCAGGCAAGCTGTAACTGGAGTAAAAACTAAGATATCGCGTTGAAACTTGGCATGCCATAGCTGTGAGAATGTCATGCGAGAATGAATATAATTGGAACATAGCCCCGCTCACTCTCCACATAACGGTTCTGATAAAAACTACTTAAAGTGCAATAAATCAATAACTAAATACGTCAGAGACATTTAATTTTACCTCCGGATGGTATCTGCTCTTTATGCGAGCCGGAGCGAAAATTAAACGAGTGGCACCAGCGACTTTATGCAATTTAGTGAGTGGCATTCTTCGCATATTCTTTTTTCAAAGAGTGTGAAAATCGGCGAATTCGGACTGCAACCACGTCAACTTCCGATATAGCACAATTTTGTATTCCATTCGTTTATTTCACTTTCCAGTACACAAATCAAGAAGTAATTAATATAACGGGATACAATTTTGCACTAATAATTTCTTTAAAGTATGCCAACTTAAAACCAAAAATTGTTCACAACCCACCAAAACTGTCGAATACCCTAGGAACCGAATATGTGGACTCCACTATATGTAGTTGAAAGTATTGGTTACTGTATGGAAATAATTCCGACCCTCTGGTTGACGTTTTACATCTTAAGGTATTGCCCTGGCGTTGATTACTGCAAGTTGCACGAGTATAAAATGTTCGGTTGCACCCAAACTTAGGCCTTTCTTAGTAGGTAACTATGAAAAATGTATAAGATAACGTGTTCATAAGTAAAGCAACAGGTGGATTATATGATTTTATTTATAGCACATCTTCTTGGATGAATGATTTTGGTGTTTCCACGTAAAGCTTTTAATCACTATTTTCTTCACTGTTTCACAAGAAAATTTGTCATAGCCTTGCAGCACAGAAAATTTCTATTTATTGAATATATTCGATCTTGTTAAATGCTTTTATGGAAATTTTAACCGATTTAAAGACTTTTTTCCCTTTGCCGGGAAGCCGACATATATTTAAAAATAATTACTATTATCGGACTGTCCGTTGAAAAATCTATTCCAAACTTTTAAAATCGACACCAATGGATGTGTAAGACATATTGTGAGTCGCAAAGCTAGTGTTTTATTCATTCATTATAAATGAAAACTAGAAAAAAAGTAAATTTAGACGACCACACCTTCTTCATTTAAATATTCAGCGAACGAAACAGTCAGGAACTTTCGGCTTCCCCAATGATCCAGCGATCATTATTCTGCAGACGTTTCTACGCATGCACGACGGAGCGTGTACTCGTATATTTAACTAATTATTCATGCCGTTGTGCGGGTACTTACGCACTAAAGACGGTATCGAAGGCTGGGACGCGACAAGACGCATTAACACACATGCATAATTATGCATGAAAACGCTGTGCGCCTAGGCAAATGCGTTTAGCCAATTAGAGTGTAAGAAGACATTATTCTGCAGCAACGATGGCACCGAACAGCGATTTTGAATGTCGCTTTTTTGCATGCTTGTGTAAATATATGTATGCGTGAGTGTGTGTGATTAGAGTTTGCTTACATATCACACTTTCTTTTGACCAAAAGCTGCAAAAATAACACAAAAAACACCACGTAGAATTTGTAGATATGTAAATCTATGTATGTGTATGTGTTTAAATACTTTACAAACCTGGCAGAGTAGGCACAATGAACTCATTTGCGCCTCGTTCATTGTTGGCTCGGCCATAGTTCCACATTGTATGGTTTGGCAGATATCTAATACACATGTACGTATGTTGGTTTGTGTGCTTGCCTATGGCATACTTGGCATTCTCTTGGCCAGCTTGCGTACATTTGTTGTTGTTGTTGTTGGTCATAGTGTTAGCGCCTTCCAGTAGACCTCTGCGAGCTGCACACCAGCTGTTCATGCTACCATAACATTTCACATATTAATACCCATCACCACACACTCACACAAACAAAACATCTCCACGCACACGCACATACATACATATAAACAATAGTTCAGCTCATTTACATACTTATTGTATTTTATATGATTAGTATTACCTCTGCCTTGCTTTGCACTTCAGTCATTGTAACGCGCCGAAAAGCGTCGCGCTCTGTTAGGCAAGTAATGCCAAAATTTCTAGCAACCAAAACTCGCTGCTCCACGTAAAACAACTGCCAACAACAACGCGTACAATGCGACTCGACTCGACTCTGTTTTTTTAGTATTCATTAAAATAAGTGACAAAGGGTAACCAGGTGGCTAACAGCAGACTCTTCCAATTGTAAACGTGTTCTTCTTGTTGTTTCTGTTTTTGTTATTGTTATTTTAGGTTACACCGAAACAAAAGAAAACTGCAAGTCAACACGAGTACATACATACATATGTATATATATGTAGATGTTTATATAAATGCAGTTATGTATATATGTATAAATCAGCTTGCGAAAAAACAACAAAACTTACGCAAACTATTCACACATATGCGCATGTCTGTGTATGTGTGTGCCAAGTGAAAAAGCCTAACTGGGAAATGGGCACACAAGGTAAATAAACAGCGTGAAATAAAAGAAATTTTGTAGTTGAAAGTCATCGTTAATGTTTGCAATGCGCTCGAACATTTAAATGCTTATGCGCGCATCAACACACATACAGACGTACATACATATGTACGTACATGCATGAAACCAAAATATGCAGTTTGTTAACAATAGACAACATAGCAATATATGTATATATATACATATGTACAATATGTATGCATGTTCATATGTAGAAAGTGTGTTGACAACCGAGTTCAGAAGGCATAATAATTACCGTAATTCGTGTTTTTGAGAAAATCATGTTTTTGTTGGTACTGAGTAATTGTCGTTTTTTTTTTAATTTTCCGCACGGTTCAAGCAACATTAAGCTCAGTATAAATATACTAAAATTGCTTTAAATGGCTCCTCTGAATTGTAATCGCACCTCTAACAAGTTTTCTTATAAAAACTTGTTTCTAATAAATATGTGATCACACGCCCGGATTATTTTATTTTATACACCAGGTAACGTACTTTCACCTGAGTAAAATTCTCCAGTATATTTGGGCAATGATTTATGCCGCCATAATAACGGGTGATCCAAGTAGAGGCACTTGACAGATCACGTGGGTAGTCTCAAGCTGTTATTTTTGTTAAGTATTTTTTGTCATTTCGTCATGGAAAAACTTTCGACTGAATAACGTTTACAAAACATTAAACTTTATTACGAATATTCACGTTCTGTTAAGAATGTGTTTCGCGCGCTTCGCCTCTGAGCGTACTACTCACAGCACCATCATCCATCTTGGGACTCAGCATTCTTTATTGGATAATAATTGACCGAATATACCACGTCCAGGACGCAGTGGAAAAATATGACAGCTGAGAGTGTACATCAAGACCAGTGAAGAGTTGATTCGGCGCCGTTCGCAGCAACTCGGATTGACGTATGTAACGACTTGACACATTTTACGTCGAGATCTTAAATCGAAAGCGTACAAAATGTAAAAGAAATGCTTTTTTCCACGACGAACAACTTTTTAGTAACCTCTTAGTTTCGTAAAGTTTATAATTTATTTCAAGTCGCAAATTAATAAAAGAAAGTTTTATTTTTTACTTTTGAGAGTATTTTCATCTAAATCATTCACAATAGTAAATCTGGGCTGAAATGGGTAGAACAAAACTTAGTAGTATTGAGGATAGGCGTTATACCATTTTCATGTAAGTTTTTTTGACAAGAGAGCAGCACGCAAAGATAGTGAGAAATGAAATAGCGAATCGAAGACAGTTTATATATATTTGATTTCATATTTTAATTGTACAAATTGTTCCTGATAATCGGCAACACTTATTCAGGTGACATGGTTACTGATTTAGCGGCCGTGATGAGTGTGCGCCTTTCAACATTTCGCTTATGGAAAAACGTTACTAGGCTTCTGCCACCATTCCATACTGAAAACCATACTGAAAATCACATATTCTTTGTTAGAATCATCAAAAACAACTATAATTTAACTTTTTTAAAGCTCATAGTTTAGGGTGGGCTATACTGCTTTGTTTTAGTTATACACTGTTTTGTCAAATAAGTTCCTGCTTAATAGATCAGAATCAGAATTACATATATGTTTCACCATAAAACACTGTTATTAGCTTTATGCTTTATATATGTTGAGCTACTGTATTAGTTTAGTTTCTAACCAAATGTTGGGTATCCCAAACAGAGATATCAGAAAGTAATTTTTTTCAAGAAGTATATTTTCATGTTGACGGCTATGTTAATACGAGGATTGCCTTTTAAATTCTGGAATCAGAGAACAAGAAGTAATGTTTATTCATCGAAAAACGCCTTATTTCAGATCCATTAAGGTCTATACACTTTTGCAACAGGTATTTGAAAAATTCATAACTCGCTTCCAACTACTAGAAAAATACATCCAGATTTATAGATTTTATAGAAAATTGAATGCTCTACAAAATATGAAAATTCCCATTTAAAATTATTATTTTTTTCACAGAGTTATAAAATCAATAAGAAAAAAATCCTTAAAATAATAAAACTTCAACTGTCAATAACTTTAAAATGGTTAGGTTTACGAAAAATCGTAGGAGACCGTTTTTATAGCATTAAATTTCATACAAAATCTAAAAAACGAGATTTGAAGTAGTAGGAAGCCAGATATGAATTTTGCTATGTGATTTTAAGAAATATAAGATAATCGTAAAACTGAGGACCTTCCCGTTATATACATATATACTTGGAGAGATTTTCGTAGAGATGTCTAAGAAATCATTTTTCAGAGTACCAAGCTAACAAAATTTTTTTACCCATTGTATTATATACACATAACTAGTGGATCCGGCCACGCGTCGCTGTAGTATACATTTTATACTATTATTCATACAATAAACTATTTAATACAGTGAAAATTTTATTTACGAATAAAAGCGAAAACGTTTTTGTCGGTATAAGAATCCAGGGATCGTAGTTGAGGTTTAATTTTGAATATATAAATTTTATTTTGGAAAAATAACAAATTTAAGGCTACGTTCTTAATGTCTAGTTACCAGCCTTTCTGTCCAGTTAAAAGAGATGTCCGCTTAATAGAGCGTCCATTTAATAGAGCATTCACTGTATTTTTATTTATGGATTGTTTTTATTATCACATTTTCTAAGTTGGTTCGAACTGAACACAGTGTGGTAGATTTTGTTGAAATTGGATCAATAGTTTAGGAGTCCATCGCGGACAAACAACGTGACACATACTTTTTATATACTAATATAAAGATATGCGAGCCAAGCGAATTTTTTTTATCCTCCCTAATATATGTTACATTCGCGAATGCAGTGCAATTTCTTTAATTGAATATGAGATCCCGCTTTCTGCACTTTCATTTTATTTTTAACAAATTGCTTAATTTAATGTCGTAACTTGTGCATAGTAATTGACCTCTGAATTTAAAGCGCTGACCCGTCTTCCTGTCAGAATCTTACAAGTCAGCGTAAACATATTTATATGTTGTGTATAAATTTACAATATAGTCACATATACATATATAAAAAGTAGATGTTCGTCTATAGGTATATACATAACAATGTCCGCCAAATGGGTGTGTAACTGCACATGCAACCACGCTCAGCCCACCGGCCGCAGTCGCTTAAAAAGTGCGTTGAAAGACATGCTCAGCCAGCGCCGGCTTTCTGTGGCGGACATGCGGCCACTTGTCAACATTGGCATATTGCATTCTCAGCCGCTGTTGATATATTCCTCAAGCAGCAAATTATGCATTTACATAAAAATGCATGAAAACATTTAAATGCATATGTGTATATGCGTTTATGTGAGTGTGCGACTGCATGCATGCATGCATAAATGCGCCGCATTTGCGCTTGTGTGGGCGTGCGCTTGTATTGATAATTACATATACATATACATATATGTGTATATGTGTATGGAATCATATGTATGTATATGTATGTGGATGTGTGTGCGCATACAAGTGGTGGCGCATGTGGGACGCTTCGCTGCGATTGACATTAATGGCACTTAGATCCCAATTGTTGGCTTTGTTTACCGGGCAGTCGCTTTTGGCCTCCAACTCTGCATTTATGGAACGTGCTGAATGATGAATGCAGGATCTATGACTATGATTAAATGCACATGTAATACTGTATGCACATACATATGTATGTACGTGCATGTGTGTGGTTCGGGAGCGGCAAAGTGCTCCAGCGACTACTTCAATTAAATTTAATTAAGATTTAAACTGTTCAACAACGTGACGATGACCTTAATGTAGCCACATCGATTGTGTCGGCTATTATGAGGGGGTGTTTATTACATTTATGCGAGTATCAAAGCAAGAGTCAAAGCGTCTATGTGCATGACGTGCAAAGAAAAGCGAACTTCATAAATGCTTTTCGCCGCTCACAACCGAGACTTTCGCAGCTATGTTGATATGTGTATGTGTGTTCGTGTGAGCAATTGCGCGTATGTGTGTGAGACTATGTTCGTTCCCGTTTTACTTTTTACAACTATGATGAATATCATATGCAAACATTTGAGTCTGTGTGTGTTCGTGTCTTTTGGGGAAGTGCTAATTGAGAATTACTTTCATCTTTCATCAGACAGGCAAAGCTTCTGCATTTCTAATATTTCTTCTAAGTGCATGTTATGAATATCTGTTGTACTAGTTGTTGTTGTTGTTGTTGTTGTCTTAATTTCCTTCTTCTTAGTTGGGAAAACTTTCTTAAGTCTAATTATAATGAATCGAAAGCGCTTTTAATTGATCGAAAATTAACGCGTGAAGAATTTTTATCATCACAACAACGTTTTTTTGTTTTTGTAAATTAAAGTGATACCCCAATGTGGCGTGGCCAGTAATAGCAATCAAGAAATTAAATTAGCTTTACTGCGCAATTGTTTAACGTAATCAAGAAATAAACGAAAGTTATTCTACTCATTCAAGAAAACATTGTGAACTATGATGGATCGAGCAAATAAATGTGACAGGCATTGCAATGAATTACTTTTACAGCCCATTGGTTTAAGTAACTCAAGTGATAAACCGATTTTTGGGCGAAATTAAAAGTGTCAACTTAAATTTTAGATCCGAATGGCATATACCCTCATCATGTAGTAAGTGCGGCAAAATGCTGGAGATTATAAAGTTCCCGAGGTATCTTCTTTTGAAATAGTGCAGCATTGTGTTACGTGAAATTATAAAAGAAAAGTGAGTTGATGTTTTCAAGTTTACTTTTCATCTATATAAAACATTGAATAATTTCTTTTCAAAGTCAAAACGCTTCAAGCAAAAACTAAAATCAATCGAGATAGACGTATTTTAGCTATCAATTTGTATCAGAAATCTTACATATATTAGAATATTGGTATTGGATTTGTCCAGCGAATCTTGATACTTTCGATTTCGACTCATTTTTGAATAGTTTCGAGGACATATATGTATATATATTATATAAACCCTCGTCTCGTCACCAGCAATGATGCGTTTGAAGAATGTAGGGGCTTCGGCTGCATTGCCAAGCATTTCTTTTGCGATCTGTAGCCGACGTCATTTGCAGAAAAGTTAGGTCTTTCGGTACGAGTATGAGTATTGCCGCGCTTTGTACCCAAAACCTTAACCAAAATGTTGTTCCATAAGACATGTTGAGGTTTTTTGCTGTCCCTCTGATGCCAACATGACGATTTTCAAGCATATCTTGACAAATGGAGATCAAACTTCTCAGGAACACTAAAAGGTTTTACCAGGAAAAACATTTCCTATCGTTTCGGTTGGCGCACGCTATTTGAATGGATCAGTACGAATCAATTTTGATTAGATGCTATGTGCTGTGAGTATTTATTGTAGTAATGGTACATTTCTATTCTAAATTCTGAAAGTCTTAACAACTTTAATCAAGAATTTGAGATAATCGGCCTATTAGCGAAAATAAATACCTTTAGAAATTTGGTACTTTCATCTTTGATTGTAATGAGTTCTTTTATTAAAAGTTTGAAAAAGAGCTACTAAGGCGATATGTTTTCGTGGGCTTATAGTAACTTAATCAATTCAGCGAATTTTGGGCTGACGCGCATTGATGTAAGTTTGAGAGATATCTTCGGCGACGGTTAGATGATTAGCTAAATTTCAAAAATTATTTTATTATAATTTTCGAAAATATGGTAGAAATTAGCACAATAAAAGGATCTGAACATCAGCAAGGCTAAAAAATAATAATAAGCGATAAAATAATTCACTTTATTAAAGTAAGCCACATATGTAAGTTGTATAAAAGCACAAAAAAGGGTATCCTGTTGAATTCAATACCAATGCGGATTCCTCGCTGTAGTTATATAACACCTTGTTATTGATCTCTAATTGATTATACCAGTATAAGTGATTTATACCAGTTGTTTGTTCGATTCGCTACTCTCCAATACCTGCCAAATCGAATGAAGCTATAACAAACTTCATTAGGGTAACAATTCCGTCCATCCTAACCCCAAAACAAATACAGTATCTCAATAAAATGTATGTATAAATATTTTTTTTTTAATTTTTCCCGAAAAATATTTAAATTAGTTTTAAAAAGCACACATGTGTATTACAAATTAATATATTTGTTCCTTTGATAATTGAAAACATTATCTAAAAGCTTAGCGAAATTGAAGTGTTAAATTTCCACTTACTCACTCAAAATACATACACAGTTATACATAAATACCTATTTTTGTACATATACACATATATATTATATTTAAAACTAGTTAGTCCTTTAGTAAAGTTCCAGCCAATCATACACTCACCTTAACACCCAAGACCCATCTAGCCACTTATAGGATACATACATACATACTTACACACACACTGATACGTGCATACAATATATCCTGGGTATAGTGTGTGTGTGTATGAGAAATAAATGTTGTTTTATCGCCTCTTTTCTTTCAGGCGACAACGCTGAGGCGCCTTATACCTGTTAGGGTAAGATATCCTTGAAGAGTTGCATTTCGTTGCGTTGCGTTGCGTTGAGTTGCGCTTTATTTCCTTTTCCTTTAGTTATGTTCTTCCAGTTGAGTTGTGTTGAATTACGTTTAATTAGTCGGTTGGTTGCGTTGTGTAGCGCATAGCATATTGTACGTTCCTTGCATTTAATTGTGCACACATGCAGACACACTCACACACACATGCCATCATAAGTGCATAACAAGTTAAGTAAACTTATGTTGCGGTCGAATTATTCGTATTTGTTTTGCGGTCGACTGTTTGTATTGGCCCGGTGGTTTTATGGTGCCGTTAGGAGTCGCCCATTATGGCCGACGTCCTAACCGAGGGTTGACCGTGCGCCAATGTGCACATATGAGCGTCCGAGCGTCTGAGTTATATGACCGGTGGCTACTGAGGGCGCGCAAATTGGTTTTTTAAAGCACACCAGAGATACTCCCGCTGCAGATATTATTAGAAAATTGGTTTTCTGTTATTTTTTTATTGAATTGCATACCAGCTGCAATTTGTTTCTGTATGCGGGTGCATTTCTGTATTATTCCAGGGGTTGCCCTTATCTCGAGTCATTGTTAGCCTTTCACATTTTAAACTGTATTCGAACACGCCAACTCAGGATGTTGATTGAACGTCTGTCATTACCTCCTCTACCGAAAAACATATGCAAAAGGATGTGTGCATGTTTGTATGCATGCGTGTGTGTAATCATTTAGAACATTACCATAATATGTGTGGAAAACGTGCCAGCTCTCTTTTGTTTGATGTATTGATTTTATAATTGCTAAGGTGATTCAGCGTTCAGAAAATGACAGTTATGTAGCTGGTTACGCGTGGCTTCCACGGGTAGTGACTAAATATATTTTAAACCAAGCATAAAGGGCGCTCATTCATTTCATACAAATACACACACACATACAGATACATGCATTCGTGTGCTTATTGGCTTTTGAAAATACATATATCTAAATATGCACATGTGTCTACATAAGTCCACATGAAATGCGTTCTCGAAATATGCATGTTTTATTTATTTCATTTATGAACTCATTCTGTTATGTAAAAATGCATGCTTTTCACAGAGCCAAGTTATTTTCAGTTTTATTTATATATAAGTATCTTTTTGTTAAAAAGAAATTATTCTTATGTCAGCTAATTAGTAAAATCTCCTTTTAGATCATTTAAAGATTTTTTTTTTTTCAAAATATGCCATTCAGTGTTTTTCCATTAAGTTTTCACCGCATAAGTAGCATAAATATAATTTGATTAGAATTTCCCAGACCATTTCCTTAATATCTTAAATTTTTATTCCAGTTGAAATCGATAGCCCTATGCCGCATTTAGGTATTATCTAACTTCTCGATTTTGACATATTTTTGCTTCAAAAATGTGGAAAATTCATTTTCATTGCTTTGTAACACTCCTTTCTTCTTCAATTTCGGCAGTTTTCGGTGGATTCCTCTTACAAATATTTCAATAATATATATAATAGTTTTGCCTTTTCAAGGTAGTCGATGAAAAATTTTTATACTAAAATATAAGCCATAACGTTGTCAGCTGACTAATTCGGTTTATTACTATTAAACAATTCTAAACACTTCTCAGAACTTTAGACGTGGCAATTGTCCAACATGCTTAGTGGATCTATCCCTCATTCTGCGGGTTTCCAAAGTTTTTGAAGTTTTGTACTCCTTGATCCTTATTCCTTGTTCATCGTTGCCACGGCTACGTCTCAGATGGTCCATCCGTTGAATCCAATTTTTGATGGCTCGTTCGAGCATTTCGACTGGCAACTGGCGAATGACACACGTGATGTTTTTCGTTTTAAGGCATGAATGGAAGCGGGATTTTCCTCATAGACTTTACATATTATCACAGAAAATAGTTTAAGGGTGTGATATCACACAATTTTGGTGGCCAATCTTTACTTACCAATTATTTACTTATCGAAGTGTACTCTCAATAAATCAATTGATTAATGCGTTGTGTGGGAAGTGACGTCGTCTTGTTGAAACCAAATATCGCCAAGATAAAGAACTTCAATTTCAGGCATCAAGTAGTCGGTTATCATGGCGCGATAACGGTCGCCATTCACGGTTATGTTCTGACCGGCACCATTTTTGAAGCATTATGGACCGATGATTCCAGCGGCTCACAAACTACACCAAACCTGCCTTTTCAGGTTTCTCTTTGTCCCAAATGCGGCAATTTTGCTTGTTTATATGCCCATTGAGCTAGGAATGGGTCTCATCACTCAAAGTTATCGAGTTGTAAACGTTGTTCAGGCATAAGTCTTTCCATGATGAAATGCTGAACAAAAATAACAAGAGAGATTAACACGACTCACGCGTGATCTGTCAAAAAAAGGCTATTGAAAAATATACCTCTACTTGGATCACCCGTTATATCTCACAAGTAAGGGTCTCAGGAGTACTTTTGGAAGGTTTGGTCCAACTGCAAGTCATGTGGATTCAATGCCAGTGATGCTTTCTTTAAAAAAAACAGCCTGGCATGCTAATGGAATATACAATATTAGGTATATGGCGTCGAGGTGCAGATATCTTCCGATTTACTAATCCAAGACACTTTATGGTAAATTTAATAACTTCATCTAATTTGAATAAGATACTCTTAAATTCTTCGGTTATCTACAAAGTGCGTTCAGTAACAGTAACTTTTTGAATTTAGCACTCCCTGGTGGCGCCTTCTATATGTCGACTGGTCCGTTAGAATCTGCTATCTTATTGATTGTCCAATGAGAATTTCATGAAATTTCAATGATTGGAAGTGAAGAAATTGCGTTTTAAGTGTCTGTATGTTTGTGCTATCGGGGCGAAAATGAGCTTCGAACAAAGAGCCAACATTAAATTTTGCTTTAAAATTGGTAAACTTTTACCGAAACGTTTCAATTGGTGAAACAAGTTTATGGCGATGATTGCCTATCGCGAGCAGAGTGCACGAGTGATTTCAACATTTTCAAAGTGGTCGTGAGGACATTTTACATAAATGACGATCAACATGGAGCAATCAAAAACCGTGATCACCGGAAATTCCATCGAAACTGTGCGTGAATTCATCAAAAATCAGCCGGAATAATCATTAAAATTCATGGAAATGGAATTAACCATCTCCAAAACATCGATTTATCGCATTTTAACCGAACATTTGGGCTTACGAAAGGTGTGTGCACGGTTTGTTTCGCACAAATTGACTGACGACCAAAAATTGCTCAGAATCCAACATTCGAAGTACGTTTGTGACCGATTATTTGATCAAAAATCACATTTTAACCATTAGCCACTCCCCGTATTCAGCTGATATGGCACCATGCGAATTCTTCCTTTTCGGAAAAATGCATTTGCCCAAGAAAGGAAAGCGTTACGCAGACGTAGAGGCCATTCAAAAGGCTTGTATCGTCATACTGGCGGCCATACCGGCCAACGAGCTAAAACAAAAAAGCTGTATTGAAGCTGAAGGACACTATTTTTAATAAAATAAATTGATTTTGCCGAAAAAAACATTAGTTCTATTTTTTTTTGAAGTTCTGTTTACTTTGGAACGCACCTTGTACGTATGTATTTTAAAAACTAATCAAAGCATTGCTTACGAAACGGTTTACTGGCTTCTATTGAGCTCGTAAAGGCGCACTAGGCAGGTAAGAATCAGACTGCTCTTTTTCATATGCCCCTGAACGATATCACTAGGCTATAGTTATTTTGCGACTGTGATATTAGGGCTACTTTTAGCTTTGGGTTGAAGAGATGGTATTGTTCATTGAAACAATTTTTTTGGTAAAAGATAGAAGCTCGGACATAATGTGGATCTTGAATCATTAGTGCGCATCCTTAGTCAACAGAGGGTTTTGTCATATTTAATTCATCACAAAATGACAACATTCATTACAAAGTTCTAAGAGCATTTGTTTCAATACCCCAACATAAAGTATCATGTTCTTCTAATATTCATAGAATATGATTTCTTCTATGTTAGAACATTTACAAAGCAGCTGGTGACAAGAGATAATCGAGAACACTATCAACACGGAGGAGTTTGATTTTTGAATAAAAAAGTATTTGTTAACCCAAAAAATGTTTTCACAAATTTTCTGTGGCGTTTGTAGATTGATTTTAAAGAGATTATTGCAAGGATCTCAAGCAAATTCAGTTAGGTAAAAACCGATATGAAAGTGAATACTGCTCATGAAGATCCCTTCGTTTTCCATACAAGGACTTGATTTTGATTGATCAATTATATCCAATAGCGATTATATATCGTCACTGGCGACAAATTATTATAATAATTTTTTGGGGAGAACGGTGAAATTCGTAATCATGACACCTCAAATACCCCACAGGACTGTAAGCACAACTAGCTAGAAGGGACTAATTCCTGTAGATATGTATGTATAGACAGGCGGACAAAACTAAATCGACACAGCTCTTCACGCCGATAATTATATACTTACATATATACTCGTACTCTAAAGTATCTCTGACGTTCAATCTTTCTTGACAAACTTAATATACCCTGTTTAGGGTTTAATAATAACATTATTAGATTTTTAAGACGAACTTCTTCTATACAGGGTTTCCATATAATTTTTTTGTGCAAATTTTATGTAAATCGCAATATTGTCCTGCTGCTGTAAAAAGGTATGCAATAATCTAAATATCAGAAATGTTTGAGAAAAAATAACAGTGAGTCATAATAAAGAAGAAGCGAGCGCACAATCAGACGGAAACGAGTTCACAAACTCGTGTACAAAAACAAATAAAACTTTTATAAAGTTGAGTATTAACCTACCCTCACAAAAATTAGAGCACACAACTGCAAAGGTAAGGGCACCCAACACGAAGTCAACCAAAAGTAGTAATAACACCAACTACAAATTATAAAACAACAACATCAACAATATTAAGCGAGGCACTGAACAGCGAGCGACGAGCGTCGGACGCCGAAGAACAGCCAAGGACCATGACACCAAATTCAATTCATTAATTTAGCTGCTCCTGGCTGCGAACTTTTCGTGTTGTTGCTGGTGTTGCTGTTGGTTGTGTTGCTGGTGGTGGCTATAATTTGAGTTTTCTTTTACTCAAACTTTATGCTTTGCTTTTCTGCGCCAATTGGCAGCACTGCTACCAAACTGTAATGTCAATAAAAACAGACAACAAAAACAACTAAAACAAATAACAGTTGCCATGTGCGTGTTGTCGCCGCACACATACGCACGCATTCAAGTTCATATGCAAAGTAAGGGAGGTAGTACACTAAAAGCAATAACAACAACAAAAGCATAAAGCGGATATGCACTGCACGACAAACGGAAGGACACAACACTTCGTGGTCAGGGGATGTCTCGGGTATTTGGTGTATTGAGGGTTGCGCGAAGGTGTGTTGGCCGCAAATAGTTTGTGCAACGGCGCCAAATGTGCAACGCCCAACTACCAACTGTATATGTGCATGTGTGTATGTGCAGTGAGTGCAGCTGACAGTTGCCTAACAAAAGTGGCAACAACACAAAGCCACTGGTGGCAGCGAGTTTGCAAATGATTAGTCACGGTGGTCGATGGCCCGGCTGATGGTACAGCCAACTGGACGCAGCTACTCGCACAGCTGAGGCCAGGCGTTCGCCGCTTTTTGTTGCCGCACATTGCACGAAATGCTCGTGCGTCTGCAGCGTTGGCCGCCAGACATGAGTTCCAAACAAACAAGTTGTAATTGAATGAGTAAAATGACACAGATAAAATACGCTGTTTGGCTAATAGCAGTTTGCAAACAATATTAAATTTAATGTGAGTGCATTTTAGGAAGCTACAACAACAAGTCGGATTCTGAAAATCTCCAAGCGCAATACAATCAGAAGTACATATATACATACATATATAGTATATATTGTATAAACCATACATATAAAGCTATGTAGGTGCTTACATAAGTTGAAGCCACGTTTGCACATACATTCTATATACATATATGTACATTTATCTGTTTGAATCTGTTACATGCATACGAAATTCATATATCTAGTTGCTGTTATAACTGAAAACTCTGCAAAAGCTTTTAGTTTGTAGCTTGTCGTGTTGTTTTTTTTTTTTTTGCTTTTGCATTTGTTGTTGTTGCAAGCGTGATGTAATGGCTGGTTCAATAAACTTTGGCAACAACGGGGCGCCTTTTTGGTTTATGCAAGCAACTGTATCTACATATGTATGCATTGTTATATGTCTGTTTTGCGCTTTTGGTTTTTTGCACTTTGTAGCCATAGCGACTGTACAAGCGAAGTAGAGGAGTGGGACACACACAAAGGATATAAGGGTGGCGGCGCTTTTTTGTTTTTTCGATATCACTTACAATACAACCATAACTATATACTACTAGTTGGTATATCAATACTGTATATATGTATATACATACATATATACATTTCTACATAATCATTGCACGCTAACTAAAGCCAGACTGAACACACCCAATGGCTTTATTGCTATCATAATGTCTTTAGTTTGTATATTATATATAAAAAGAAAACCGCTGCATCGAAACTATGATACCCTTTACAGTGGTTCGATGGTTCGGAGATTGTAGCGTTGCTTTGGCCAAAATCTATGCCAAATTTCGTAAAATAAAAGAGTTTTCCATACAAGTATTTGATTTCGATCGATCAATTTGTATGGCAGCTGCACGCTATAGTATTCCGATCTGAACAATATATTTGGAGATTGTGGTGCTGCCTTTGACAACAAGGTATACCAAAATTGGTGAAGATACCTTGTCAAATAAAAAAAAAATTCCATACGAGCGCTTGATTTTGATTGGTCAGTTTATATGGCAGCTATATAGAATAGTGGTCTAATATCGGTAGTTTTCACAAATAAGCAGCTTCTTTAAGAAAAAAGTGCGTGTAAAAATTTTCAGATCGATAGCTCAAAAACTGTGTGTCTAGTGCACACATATTCAAACGGCTAAATGGACGCTGACTATTTACATATATATTTTAAAGGGTCTCCGATGTATTCTTCTGGCTGTTACAAACTTCGTGGCAAAGTTAAAAATACACTGCACAGGATATACATACATACATATATATCAATACACTAATAATTTATATTTTACTTAGCATAAATTCATCAACCGAGAGTCCGAGTAGGCCCTACGACTATTCTTATAGCCAGCACTCTATTGCAAAAATCATTATTCAATCTATTCAAAATTTATTTAAAATAATGTGCTACCCTAATGCACACACATCGACATATACGAAGGCATAGAAATGATAATCAATGAAACTCATTCTGGTGAACTACTTTGAGAGCTCCATTAAGCCAGTAACACTGTGTTTACGAGTTGTTGTAATAAAATTAGGCCATCAAATACTTTTTTATGTGAAAGCTTCGATTGAGTGCAATTTGAGTTATCTGCTGCAGTTTATAGCACGATAGCTGTGATTTTATAACCATTTATTTGAACAATGCACTTTACTGCTCTCTTTCTTTCCCTACACTTTATGCTATACATCAAAAAGAGATTAATAGTATTTGTGACTAAATGAAATGAGAAATATGCAAAGAAATAAAATTTTGTTGAAAATAACGGGAATGAAATTTTTAGTATTTTTCAACAGAAGTTTTGGAGAGTCGGAGAAGTGGGTGTCGATAGTAAAACTGTAACGATTCACTTTTGACTCTGTCACCAATCCTGCCGAAAAATTATGTTCCAGACCATGTTTTCTGCCGTTAGAAATATCTTTATAATATAATGGTTCTTATTTGACAGCAGATCTATATAAATGCAACATAGAAAAAACGTGGCCTATATTACCAAAATATCTTCTAGCCTCGAAAGGACACACAAAATAAATGAGTTTATATTAAAAATAGATATAGTGTGGAATCATTATGACTTATCTGCAACGATATCTCTTTCGGCTTATATACATGCAAATTTTCCCAAAAATATTTAACTCCATTTTTAATTTTCCAACATCTAAGAAAGCCTAGTAGTGTTTATATGTTTTTTATTTGATAAATACTTATAAATCATGAGATTTGATAGTAAGAGGTATGACTCTGCTTGATACGTCTACATCAATGGGCTCCTTAAGGGATTACATGGGTTTACGGTTTAATCAAAAAATTTATTATTTTATTGTCATATTAATCTAAAATACCTATAGATTTTCAGTTTTTATACCCTGAACAGGGTATATTAAGTTTGTCACGAAGTTTGTAACACCCAAAAGGAATCGTCGGAGACCCTATAAAGTATATATATAAATGATCAGTATGTCGAGCTGAGTCGATTTAGCCATGTCCGTCTGTCTGTCCGTCTGTCTGTATATATACGAACTAGTCCCTCAGTTTTTAAGATATCGTTTTGAAATTTTGCAAACGTCATTTTCTCTTCAAGAAGCTGCACATTTGTCGGAACGGCCGTTATCGGACCACTATAGCATATAGCTGCCATACAAACTGAACGATCGGAATCAAGTTCTTATATGGAAAACTTTCACATTTGACAAGATATATTCACGAAATTTGGTATATATTATTTTCTAAGGCAACAATGTAATATCCGAAGAAATTGTTCAGATCGGTTGACTATAGCATATAGCTGCCATACAAACTGAACGATCTGAATCAAGTTCTTGTATGGACAACTTTCACATTTGACAAGATATATTCACGAAATTTGGTATATATTATTTTCTAAGGCAACAATGTAATCTCCGAAGAAATTGTTCAGATCGGTTGACTATAGCATATAGCTGCCATACAAACTGAACGATCTGAATCAAGTTCTTGTATGGACAACTTTCACATTTGACAAGATATATTCACGAAATTTGGTATATATTATTTTCCAAGGCAACAATGTAATCTCCGAAGAAATTGTTCAGATCGGTTGACTATAGCATATAGCTGCCATATAAACTGAACGATCGGAATCAAGTTCTTGTATGGACAACTTTCACATTTGACAAGATATATTCACGAAATTTGGTATATATTATTTTCTAAGGCAACAATGTAATCTCCGAAGAAATTGTTCAGATCGGTTGACTATAGCATATATCTTCCATACAAACTGAACAAATAGTTACTAACAGAAATGCACCTGTGAAGGGTATTTAGCTTCGGTGCAACCGAAGTTAACGTTTTTTCTTGTTTTTGTCTGAAGTTAGGGAGTTTTCCTGCCAACACATGTCTTTTTCCAAAGGGTCAGCGGAAATGGCATCGCAATAGTCGAGTTTACAATTTTTTTTTCGAAAATTCTCAGAATTTCTTTGTAAATAGTGTATGTTTGTAACAATAAAAAATTCAAATAAAACATTTAATTTTTCATATGAAAATAATTTTTTTTTTTAAATAAGACTGTTTTTTACCCGAAGAAACTCATGTAACCCCTTACCGTATTAGAAATTTGTTTGATTTACTCATCTATTACAAAGTTATTATCGTTCTTTTGTTGTCTTGAAAAATACCGTTAGACGGCAGACGAACGCTACATGTCGAGTTATTAATTAATTATGATAAAAATTAGTTTTTCGACAGATGCTGTTAGTATATAATGAACAAAAACTATATACATATATAAAGGAATAAAAAAACATACTTTTTTTAGAAAACTGTGGAGGTGGCATTTCTAAAAATAGTTATATGATAAAAATTCTTGTCAAGTGGGCTCTAACACTCTCATATGCCTTTTTAGTTTTCCATAGATGGTTTTGTATTCGGACCATATATGATACCTTCAATTAGCCTAATTCATTCAATTAAACCCATAGATATTATGTATCGCATGTCCATACCTTTTGTTATGTAAAAAAGTAGGTTTTCACGTCGCTGTCGCTTTATCATTTAAAACAACATTATGTGGATTTATTTTTCTTTTATGCAAAAAATAGAGTTGAACACGTAAAATTCTTGTTATAGGCTTCTAAAGTTAGGATGGTTCTAAACCTGGCTTTTTCTAAAATTTTCTGATTTCACTGAACTTTTTATAGTGTCAAATTTTAAATATTTATTTTTTAGTACTATGTGACTTTGATTTATTATGTATTATCACCCTACTCGTTTCGATATATACTGTTATATATGCTAACTAGTTATCTACATTAAATTATATCTATACACTTAGTAGAATATGTTATTTTTTAATACTATACACACACACATTGTAAATAACTCATTCATACTGATGTGGATACAACTAATTGTTAATTTTATTCGTCTTCTTTTTATTCTTTGCAGTTTTATAGTTTACTAGAGCAAAATATCATTGCGAATTCCACTTTAACACTGCGACCATGCACAGTGTTTGTGCCTACAAATGCTGCATTCCAGCGCCATCATGGACCCACACATGTGCTCTATCACATAAGTGAGTAACAATGCGTATTCAGCGCAATTAATTGAAAGATAAAAAACCACAACAACTTTTTATTGTCACTTTTTCTATTATATTATAATATTGTTGTTGTTGCTATTATTATTGTTTGTTCTTGTTGTCCATGTTGTGGAAAAAATTTCACAACAAACAAATAAATTACTTAAACTAGCGAATAACTAAACGCTTTATACATACGCATGCTGTTGTTGTTAAGATATATGTCTAACATAATAAATTCGCATAATTACAGCAACGACACCAATGACGAAGGACGAACTCATAAAGGTTATACCGTCAGATATGGGTGGCAATCCATCATTGTATATAACGAAAAATCGCAATGGCGATATTTATGTGAATAACGCTAGAATAATACCATCGTTGACGGTCGAAATGACCAATAGTCTGGGAATGCGTCAGGTGAGATATGAATTTTAAATCTCTATAATTTTATTTCTAGAACTTTAAAGATTATATGTTTGCCTCAAAATAGTTAGAGGTCTAGTACCAATTCACTGAAGGATAATGTTTTATTCACACTTTATGTTCACATTTTTGGTTATCTTATTTCACAAAAATTTTCAGATTTAAAAAAAAAAATAATAGAAGAAAATCTGCTAGTACTCGTACAAAAATATTTAAAAATGGTCTCTTCATTACTGAGTCAGTTAAAATAATAAGAATCGTACACGATATTAATAGAAAGATTTAGGTCTAGGCATCAAACTTTTAACATTTTTATCAATCAGCTCTATATGCCCGCTTCCCTTGGTTCTCCTATAATTCTAAAAATTTTTTGTCTTCCCACAGGTGATGCACATAATCGATGAAGTCTTGGTGCCACTTACTGCTCTGCCCACTGCCAAAATGGAGTTCACCAATTTGGATGCGTACCAATTTATGAAACAGGCTGACATCTTAGATATCGGCGAGAATCGCTTGAGGTATAAAGTCGTCGTTTAATTAAAAATTTCTTACTTTAAATTTATTTACTCTCATTTTCTTGCCATCGCAGATCGTATCGCTCGCAAGTGACTTTAATGCGTAAGGATAATCTCTATCAGTCGCCAGGTGGACATACATTTTTAATACCCGTCGATGAAGGTTTCAAGGTAAGCGACTAAAGTGGAATGTGTTAATTGTTTTATAAATGCTATCGTGGAGAAATACGCTTACATAAGTTATAATATATTACTACTATACTCGTTCTACAACCATATATGTATATTTATATCGTAAAAACAACCAGTTACCTTGATCATTAGTTCTGTACCCTTTTAAAGGTATTTTAAAGCATTTTACTGATTTGCACAATTTTTAAAAAATTTGCCTTCAACTTAGTCTATGTTAAATGGTATTAAGGGGTTATTCTTCAAAATCTATGTCGCCCCAATCAAAGTAATCCCCTTTGGCATCAACACACCTGTTCCAACGTGTTTTCTAATCCTCGTTTTAAAAGTCAGTTTCCGGAATAGCCTTTAATGCGCGTAGCGATTCACGTTTAATGTCTTCAAATTACTCAAAACTGTTTCCCTGGAGCGGTCGTTTGAGTTTGCTGCAGAAACGAAAAATTGTCGGCATATCATTCCGGCCCCTTTTTACGATTAGCTCTGCGCAAACGACGCATAACACTCAAATAGTATTCCTTGTTGACAATTTGGGGGGTTAGAGGGAATTCGAGTGCACCTCATCTCGATAGTCGAAGAAAACTGTCAACACAACCTTGATTTTTGATCTGCTTTGATGTTATTTTTTCGCTCCGGCTCCCCTTTGCGGCGATATTCAGCCGATTCATAGCCTGTTTCCGGCTGTCAGTAGAGATAGATATAAGACTCACCGTTAGTAACAATACGTTTCATGACATTCTGGTAGTCGGGAACCACAGATGTTAACGCCACGCTGCTTTTCAAAAAATTTAGTGATTTTGGAGCCAATTGTGGTTTCACTTTTCTCAGGAACAAATCGTCTTTTAAAATGGTTTTCACTGATCCTTCCGATATTTCAACGATACCAGGAAGATCTCTGACTGTAAATGATCCATTTTCAAACACCTATTAATTTATTTTATTGACGTGTTGATCATCAGCTGATGTTGATGGCTCGCCTTCAACGCGTTCTCGCTCCTTTAAATAAATTTGTACCAGGCAAAAACACTTGACCGCGACAAACAATTATCACCGAAAGCTCTTTCCAACATTCTGAACGTTTCTGCACCGGATTTTTCGATTTGGCACACAAAATTTAATGGAACTTCTTTCTTGAATAATTTGACACACCGTAAAAATCTCTAAATATACTTTCGAAGGACAAGCGTATACTAAACTTAAATGATTATTTTGATGTGACATTTGGCACAGATATCACTGACAGTCATACAAACCTAAAAAACAAAGTATTTCAACGAATGAGTTTTCGGGCGAAATTTAAATTAAAAAGTCTTACTATTTTTTGCTCACGGTAGTATAACTAAGAACTTAAATAAGCTAGTACAGAGGATTGCACTGGATAGGGGCACCAGTCCCTGTCAAATAATTGATATGTTTGCCTAAGAAATAATTCCTCCAAAGACCTTACAATTTAATTTTTCCCGCCTTATAGCCTTAATCCGATATTAATAAACAGTTTATCGAAATAAAAATCTGATTTTTATATCATCTACATGCAATTTTCCCTATAGGGCAACACACATTGCATACATAACTACAAAATATTTATGTTTACATATGTCTGCGAACACATCTAAACATACCTAGATGACATTTAATAGCGGCACTTATTGCAACCACTAATCAATTAAATGTCAATTAATTGTCATAGCAAACCACACGCAGCAGCCTGGTGGACAACAAAGTCATCGACGGACACGTCATACTGAACAATGTGATTTTTACGGCAGCCGCGCAAATGGAGGTGCCACAAACCACAGCCGCATTCGAGGACAATCTCAAAGTAACCGTTAGTTTCTTCAAACAAAAAGACGGCAAAAGTAAGTCGATTTACGCCAACTCTGCACTACACACATACCTATAACTACGACTACATACATATGTATAATATATGCGTTAGGTATAATCCACTAATGCGTTTTCTGCTCTTCTTCTGCTTGCAGTGTACGTCAAATCGAATACTCTTTTAGGTGACGCCAAGCACCCCACCGGTGTGGTGTTGGCGGAAATTGTCAAAGGCAACATTCCGGTGCGAAATGGTGTGGTGCATCTGATTCATCGGCCGCTAATGATAATCGACTCGACGGTGACGCAATTTCTACAGGTAGGTGTTCGATTACAAATATACACAACCGATCAGTGAGAGTATGGAGTTACCTGAGTGTGTGTGTGCTTCTGCGGTGACCCGCGACACTAAACTAGACGAAATACAATAACAAATATCTTGTAGAACACCAGTGTGTATGTGTGTGTGTGCTTACCTATTACCCAGTACTTGACACGCCCAACAACATTAGCAATTCTATTTGTGTTGGTATTTTAACTTACAACCACAAAGCGCAAGCGTGCATAGTAAGCGGTGTTTGTGGATTTAAGTTTTTACAGTTAATACAAATTGAATGAAATTGTCTTAAAAAAAATTAATATTATTATTTATCGCCCGCTGCTTACTGCGCGCTGCTTGGCACAATAAACACCTACATACAGTCAAAACTCGATAACTTGTACTTTTAGCTGTGAACACAGACAAATTTTATAAGAGTCGATTTTTGCAAAAATACTCACATTCAAAACGAAACATTGGAGTTATCAAGCTTTGTCTGCGTTCTTATAATTTGCTGCACATTTGCTTTGCTTATAAAAATTATGCTTACTAAAACGTAGATTTAATCTAAATGATAATCAAATATTCTATCGACAGAATTTTAGAAATTTGTAAATATTAAATGAAAATTTTTAGTGAAAATTTTATATCTCAGGCCATCATTTTTTGTTGATCTGGTGAATAATTAGGATAAATGAAATATCGTATAATAGTATAATTATTGGCAACAATTCTCATATTTCAAGCAGCTTTAATCAGTAGTGTAAGTCAAGTGTCTAGACTACTCAGAAACTCAGAGTTTAGCTAGCAACAAATTTTCATTAACTCGTTTCAAAGAAAATTTGCCCACTAAAAATGTCAAATTGAACTAAAATTTTCTTAAATATCGTGTTATGAGTTGGAAACACATGGTGGTCTAATTTTTGAGAGCTATTCAAACGAATACCAAAAATTTTGAATATTTCTTAAGCGGTTATATCCACTTGAAAGTCAGAAAAAACGATTTGTTTGAGCTTTTTTCTGAAGGAAATAAAATTATGGCTCAATACTTCCTCTTCTTAGCGCCAATCATTTCTTCTTTTAGCAATTTGGCGCAAGTTCGAAAAATCAAGTGCAGTCAGGTCTTTTTCCAACTGACCCACGACCAACGGAGTGGATGTCTTCTTCTGCTACCCCTGGCGAGTACTGCGTTGCACACTCTCAGAGCTGCAGTGCTTTCATCCATTCGGACGACATGATCTAGCCAGCGTAGCCGCTGTCTCTTAATTCATCGTTCCATCGAATGCGATATTCGCGATTGCCAATGCGGAAAGAACCATAAATCTTCCGCATAACCGTCTCTCGAAAACTCATCACTTTAATAATATCGGTGATTTATTTTGAAATGTTTTGGATTTCCTTGATTTCGTAGTGGATCTTCAAGAAGATCTTCGAAAAAATGTGTGAAGCGCTTAGGAAGACTTTTTTCGCCTAAAATCCTAACAAATCCAAAAACCAAGAAGTCCAATTATTAATATTGAGGAACTTAGATTATCAAAAAATTAAAAAAAAAATTACACTTCAGAGTTGCTTAAAAACTCGAAACTGTTATCAAAAAATCTATTCCCTCCATCAGTACCTAGCAAATATATGGTGTAAAAACTCGCAGCTGATAAATCCATCAAAATTTTCATCTCCGACTCTAAAAAGTGTTTTGAGGAAAATCCATTTAAAGTCTTGGGAGCCGGTTGCACAAGCTGGAACACTCTTAAAAATAAACTCATATCGCTGAAATCGTTTTCAGATCAACTTAAAAGTTTCGAAGAATATTCTCAAATGTGCGCACATTAGATATATTTGCAACAAGACAAATCCTTTTTTTGAAATTCACAAGCGAATTTAATGTAAAGCCTTAAATGTCGCTCATACGTCATGTCGTCCCACCTAACTTAATGTTAGAAGTAAACTAGCTGTACTATTGCAATAAGCTGCTAGATGTATATGAAAATATTAAATACTTCTTAATTAATAAAGAAGTTTATTATGTAATTAGTTGCTCTGCAATTGGAAATTATAAGTAAATGTAGGAAAAAAATTGTTCAGGGAAACTGCCGAAATTAACATTATGTAATATCTTTAACATTGTTTGAGCACAATTGATCTGCTAAAATTCGAACTAAAAATGCCACTAAAATATCCCCAAAATTGACAGCAAAAGAAGTAAATGTTGCCTACAATAAGGCGCATTTTTTATTATTTTAGCGAAGCCAAGTACCAAAATCTGTCGTTAACTTTTTAAGATTCTTTGTAAATAAAACGTGTAAAATTAAAAACATATAAATTTAGTAATATGAACATAATTACTGTAATACTAATTTTGAGCTCTTCTAGCTATACTTTACTTTTAAAAATATACCGGCAGTACGTGAAAAGAACCTAACATATAAAAACGTGGTATAAAATAAATTATTTAATACGACTCGACTGGTTTAATCAATATAAATGTCTAAATATATAAATATTGTATATTTTTAATTGCTTTTTACAAACGTGTGATTTGTCTTCAAGCACTAGTTGTTTTTCATTAAACGCCCAGCGCACATTTTGCAGCTTTGATCTGACTTGAACCTGCTACAGTCGCTTGAAAAAAGTTGTTTACAACTCAAACAGGTTTCTCGTACGAACAAAGCGAATGCACATAAATTTCTGATATTGAAAAAATACAAGCTATAAAAATTAGCAATATTATGTATATTTTGCAATGAGCACACGTTTTCATTTTTTATGTTTCCAACCATTGAGAAATGCATAACAAGAACATAACAAAACAGCAAAAATTTCAAATATTTCAAATATTTAAACAAAAACATTACAAAATGCAAACAAGAACACAATTTTTAACTAAATAGAAAACAAAAACCCTATAGACTGATTTTACCTCGAACTTGAATTAGCAAATGTGCGATTTTGTAATTCGTTTTCGGTTTGATGTAAAATCATAAGCAAAATTTTATTTTAAAATAATTTTTAAAATATAAATTTTATTTTAAAAAAATTTTGGGTGCGATGTAAGTATACAAAACCAATAAACGTTGTAATTTTGTTATGAATAACAAATTAGATCATCGTTCACTCACGCCACCCGAAAATCGTCATCTGATAAGTCATATCAGTCAGTTGAATAATTAATTAGTATATCAGACTAAGCATCACAATTGGCAACTCAATTGATGAAGTTAATTAATATTTGTTTATGTATGCAAATATGTAAATAAAAAAATTCTAAATTTCAAATTTAAAAAATTTATATAAAAAGGAATTTGTTAGCAAAGAATGGAAGCTGTATATACCATTATTACATTCTCGCCCATTTCATAACCGGCTCTTTGAAATGTCATTCACGCCCACTATCTACACACATCAGCAGCAACTTACACTGTTTACCAAAAATAAGCATCTTCAATACACAAGTGCAGTGCATAGACATTAGACTTTTAAAATATTATTAGAGATTATTAGTTAGAGATTAGAGCTTTGAAAAAGTTACATACTCTTTGGAGAAGAATTATTTTTAAAATATTCACATGCACAAATTTAATATATATGTAAATATATAACCTGAAATAACTCAGTTGGATACAATTTCCGTAAAACACTCATACAGACTAAATACTTAAAGAATATTTAATAACAAAATGAATAACTAAATAATACTTTTTACTTCGAAAAATAGAATAGAAAAAACTATTTTACTTCGTCTATCTATTTGATAAAAAAAACCCTCTGTCAAGACAAATCTTAGGATATCGCTGAGCCAAATTGCACTCACCCACTTCAATAAAAAGTAGTTTTGGTCAGGTATACAAATTTACATGCCATACATTGCAACATATGCGCTATAAATAATTTCATAATTTTATTTTACTTTTTTCAAAAGTTTTAGAACACAAATTTATGTTAGACAACAATACTGAAAATTAAGTACTATAATAATATTATTTTATTAATAAAATAAAATACATACATAATAAAAATATATTAATTTTAATGACTAAAATTCATTAGAATTCACCGAAGCCATAATACCCTTCACAAATACAAAATATTGTTTATAAGAACTCGATTTTGATCGATCAGATTGATCTGAACAATTTCTTCGGCGATTTTATTATTGTTTTAGGCAATAAGCCACGCCAAATTTCGAGAAAAATATGTATCTAACTGAAATCTATAACTGAAAACGTTTTCCTAGCAAGGGCTTGATTCTGATCGTTCAGATGTATATAGCTATATGGCATGGTGATCCGATATCACCAATGGACATGGGAGCAACATTTTAGGTCGATATCTCAAAATCTGAGAGATTACTTCAAGTATATATAGAAAGACAGACAGACGGGTAGGGCTAAATTGGCTCAGCTCGTCATGTTAATCATTTACATATAAAGGGTGATCCATTTCGAGGTTTCCTACTTTTTTAAAGAAAATTTTCAAATTTAGTGAGGAATATTTATTGTCATTCGAAAGAACATTCTTTGGCATTTACTTTTTTGAACATTAACTCTTTAAATGTTGACCGCGGATACGTCTCAGATGGTCCATCCGCTGGGTCCCATTTTCGATGACTCCTTCGAGCATTTCGACTGGTAACTGGTTAATGACAAGGCCTGAATGAAATCGGTGGCCCACAGGAAAAAATCTGAACGTCCAAGATCACAAGATCTTGGTGGCCAATGGACCGGCCCAAAACGTGGAATTATTTGCTCACCGAAGTGTTCTCTCAATAAATCCATTGATTGATGCAATGCGTGGGAAGTTGCGTCAGCTTGTTGCAACCAAATGTCGCCGAGATCACGAGCTTCAATTTTCAATTTCAGACATCAAATAGTCGGTTACGATGGCCGCCAATGACTATACTTTCTCACCGGCATCATTTTTGAAGAAATATGAAGCGGTGATTCCACCGGTCTACAAACGATACCAAACCTTTGTTTGTTCTGGATAAAATTGCAGCTCTTGAATCTCTTCAGGTTGCTCTTCGTCCCGAATGCGGACATTTTACTTGCTTACATACTCATAGAGCCAGAAATGGACCTCATCGCTGAACAAAATTTGGCTCCAAAACGTCGGATTTTCTTGGAACTTTTCAAGAGTCCATAAAGCGATGTCGCTTGGGAAGGTCGAGTAGCTTCAGCTCTTGAACAAGCTATATTTTGCATGCTTTCAATTTAAGATCTCGACGTAAAATGCGTCAACTCGTTCTATACGTCAGTCTAGAGTTGCTGTGAACGGCGCCGAATCGTTTCTCCACGGTCTTCGTGTACACTCTCAGTTACGACTGCTATATTTTTTTCATTTCGTGCTGGACGTGGTCTATTCGGTCGAATATTATCCAATAATGAATGCTGGGACTAAAGATGGGTGATTATACCTACGCTCAGTAAGTCTTTCCATGTTGAAATGTCAAACGACACTGAACAAAAATTACATGACTGCTTGACATGACTCTCGCGTGATCTGTCAAAAAAATGCTAATGAAAAAGTACTTCTACTTGAATCAACCGTTACATATATTTTTTTATGGAATCTCCGACGTTGTTTTCTGTCTGTTGTCAACTTCATAGCAAACTTACCTCGTTCTGCATATAAAAAAATAATATAGTAAATATAAAATATTTTTAACATAAAACAAAATATTATAACAAATATTTTGATAAAAATTATTAATTGAAATAAATAACTACAATATATGAATGATGAAATAAATATAATTTATATAAAAGTATGGAAGCTTCGATTCATTTATAATAAAATGCAAATAAATAATATTTATTATTGTGGCATTAAAAAGGTAAATTAAAGTAAAATAAAATAAAGTTTGAAGGCAATAATTTTTGACTTTCATATATAATTTGCATAAAATAAATATAAACTACTATTATAAGCTAGTTTCTTAAATTATTTAAATTTGACCTTCAGTTTCGTTTCTTGCACCTGCAATTTTTACTTGCTTTACAATTGGCTACACGCTTCAAGCCTTCACCCATACTATTGAAATTGTTTCATTTTCGCCAAAAACACAAATTTTCTCAACATTATTTCTTGAAATTGCATAATTCGGACATTTCGTTCTCAAGTAAATTTGAACAGCAACTGTTGACTCCATAACAGTCCAGTCCTGTACAAGTACAAATCAAGCATTGGCATTTCATGTATCATACGAATATTATATAGTATACATATAGTATAGTTTATTAAAATTCCGTTCCTTATTTGTTTGATGTGATTGCTGTGTTAGAGCAGAAAACAATATTGACTCTGGTATTTTCTTTGTACTCTTCTCTGCGAATGTTTTTTGTTTTGTTTTGTTTCGATTTTTATTTGTGAACTTTTTCGTTTTTATTATATGCAACGCTCCGGAACTCACGCAACCAAACAAACATTTAGTCCTTTAAGGTAAATACTTCAAACAGTATACATAGATATTCGTACACAAACATACATATTTATATATACATATATATGTATATATTTGAATAATGGCAAAATTATTTCAAAACATTTAGGCAAACAAATAAATTACATTACAATACTCATACTTAAGCATAAATATACTCCATATCACACACATACTTATTTGCATACATACATAACTGAAAAATGCATATAATGGCAATAAGTTGGAATATAATGCATATACTTTCGAACTTTCAAAGCATGCAAGGGTTAAATATTAAATATAAATTAAAAGAAAAATTACTTTGGGAGAAAATAATATTACAATTGTTGTATTTCAAAGCATGAAATAAAAAATATTCAAAAGATTAAAGATCAAAGCTTCCGTTTAGTTTTTAACATTATAAACCTGAGTGACGCTTTACTAGAAACATTGAGCTTTTTAAGTTTGTGACATCTCTTCTTGATATATTGGTATCAAAAGCAAGAGAACACATTAACTTCGGTTGCATCGGAGCAAATAACGCAGTTTTCAGCCAAGAAATTGATTTTAATTCCAACAATTTTTTCGAAGATTGTACCATTACCTTTGGTAATAATTCGTGCCAAATATAAGATATCTCATCAAACGAAAAAGTTTTCAATACAAGCACTTGATTCCGATTGTTCAATTTGTATAGCAGCTACATATGTATATGTTATAGTGGTCGATATCAGCGGTTCAAACCAATTAACAGCTTCTTGGAGAAAAAAGAAAGTGTGCAAAAGTTCAGAGCGATATCTCAAAAACTGAAAAACTAGGCCGAGTATACACAGATAAACGGACTTGACTAGATCGGCTTAGCTCATTATGCTGATCATTATATAGTATGTCATATCCAATGGTAGCTTCAACCACATATATATAAGAGAAATTGTTAGTAAAAAAATCAACGCTTTTCGAGACACTAGCTTCAAGTGTCATTTAAACAGCCCTAAAGAAGTTCACTTCAATCGAAGCTCACATAAAATATGTTCTTAGATTTAGCTTATCGAATTAAAAACAAAGAAATTGCATGCATTTTTATTTATAACACATACATATATCTACAAATAGAAATATGTGTACAAAGAACCCATAAGTATACGAGTACATCAAAGAGTGACCAGCATGCAACAATCAAAATTATCGCTACGCTGTCTACATTCTTATATATTTAATGCATGATATTTTATCACTTGATTTCAAAATCTGCTAATATTCGAAAATTCTGAATAGTGAATGAAAATATTTTGCAAAATCATGAAATATTTTTTTAATTTGTATGCATTTTTTCTATATCACATTTAACATTTTCATCATGAAAACTGTTAAGACTTAAATTAGCATAACTCAATATTCTGAAAACGCTAGAAAAGAAATGTTTATCTGTTTTTACGCACTGGAGAATTTCGAAAGTTAAAATAATAATACAACACTTTTGACTTACATAGTTATAGAAGACTTCAGAGCGGCATAATACAGATAGATATGCCCCAGAATAGTATTTCAATAGTTATTTCCTAGTGGTGTCTCACTCTAATACAAGCTTCGTGCATATGACAAAAGGGATATCATCTAGAAAATGAACTTGTAGATCAAACTTACTGTTTAATAAGCGAGAATTCTGCTTTTCCCCATTTTTATCCGAGCTGAATAAAACAATTTTGTTTTGTGAAAAATATTAAAAAAAAATTAATTCTAATGATAAAAAAACAATATGATTCAGAACGTATGAATATGATTGCCATGCATGCCCTAAATCTGCAATTCTCATATAACCGTTAGCATGTACGAATATATGTATGTACATATGTATGTATTGCAATATATCGGATTTTTCATTTGCGAAATGCGCATTTTTGCCTTGCTTGCCATCAACCATAATGCAACATAGCAGAGAAAAAAGTAGAAAACCAAATATAAACACACTTATTCCAAATTATGCATAAAATATATAGAGAAACATGAACCAAGTGCCAAAACACAACATTGCACGAAACAATACATACTATTACCCTTATACATAAATACATACATACATACAATTTATTGCAAATCGTTTAGAAGCAAACTCAAAACAAAAACAAAAAAAAATATTAAAGAAAAAAATAAGCAAAAAATCACAAAGTATTTTAATTGAATTTCAATTGATTGTGTATTTTCTTGACGTTGTCGGCAACTCGTACGCTGATGGCAATCCTCAAACTCTCTCTCTATCTGTGTGCAACGACCTTAAAACAAAACATAAATGTTTCTGTCGCTGCTCTGCCTGCGTTCTAACTGTCGTTTGACACAAAAACCAAAAACACAACCAATATCAAAACTCATTATCACAACAACAACAATTCGCAAAACGCGTAGTTGATGAATGTAAGTATGTACGAAATTTGCAAAAATCAAAATAAAAAAAAAACAACTAAAAATATTTAAATAAATCGTATGCTTGAATAGAATTAAATTATTTAACATGAAGAAAAGATACTAATATTGCAAAATCTGCTGCATATAAATACTATATAAATGTGCAAAATTATTGTTCTGATAATGCATTATGAAGTGATTTGTATAGATCTCAATTAATATACATATAAGGTATACATATATAAAACAAACACACACACATCTAAACATGCGCAATTTTGTTTACACAAAGTAGTTAAATTTTCTACACCATATCAGGTAGGGTTAAGATACGCCAGTTCGTGAATTACATAGTACTTATGTACATATGTTAAGCTAGTATTGCTTTCTTTGAAGTCCCTGCCTCTTTCCTTGATCCTTGATCCCAGAGTGAGGTCCCGAGAATTTGTAATAAAATTGGTAGTTGAAAAATTCTTTTCGTATTTTTAATGAAACTTCAACTAAATTTTTTTATATTTATAATGAACTTTAATGAACCAAATATGTACCATTTTGGTCGATCACTTTTTGCCATTCTTCCGCTAGAGATATTATTCCATCAGTGTAAAACTTTTCTGGTTTCTCGGCGAAAAACAAATAATTTTCACAGGCTTCTCTTGAAGCCAACTTTACGCCATTAAGGGAGTTCTGCAATGACCGAAACAAATGGTAGTCCGATGATGCAAGGTCAGGGTTATATGGTGGATACATCAAAACTTCCCATCGAAGCTCGGCCAGTCTTTGACGAGTTATCAAAGATCCCTTTCTGTTGATCAGTTCTGGCCGTTTTTTCGTTCGATCAGCCTGGAACAGCTCATAGTGTATGATTCCTTTCCAATCCCACCAAATACTCAGCACAACCTTTCACGTCAATCCTGGCTTTGCGACCATTTGTTGAGCTTCACCACGCTTGGATCCTGATCTCTTTCGCACCGTTGAATACGAACGTCTCAAAATCGGACAAAATGTCTTTCCAGTATATATTTTAACTTACTTTAACCGTTATATGATTTGAAAGCAGATTCACTTTCTCAATTGACATAAAGATTCTTTAAGAACTTGAAACAAGTTTTCGAATGCTAAAGGTTTTGATGCTTTTGAAATTTTTGGTGCATATGAATATATGTAGGTAGTATATGTCAGAGAGCTTGTCATCGTCCTTAACTTCGACTCGTAGGTATAAATCTTCCCGTTTAGTTGTTAATTTATAAATTGACTAAAGTTAGGAGTTTCTGAAACAAAACGATGATATAAGTTTTCTTTGAAGAGATTTGGAAGGTGTCGCTCGCATTTTAGTTATTGCCACTATAGACTCCTTTAGCACAGTTCATCGAGTTTAGGGCTCTTTCTTATTACCAAAGAAAATTAAAAGAAACAATAAATAGATAGGTGAAAACTCGATATCAGACAAAAAGCTTCAATTAGAACTTATGTAAGAGTTTTCTCCATTATTAATGGAGTAAATTTACGGGATTCATATGTATCTTATTCAGTTCTTTTATAAAACCTAATGATAATTTGAGTTACAAAACTAAACGTACAAATTAAGTTGGAAGGTACGTTAGATAAAATCCGTAGACAGTCGTCGATGCGCCACATCTCTGCCTTCTATTCAGATAATCATCATTTAAGATTTGGCGATTTGATTAACTTTTAAATTAATAATAACAATGGTGTAGAAAATTGAAAAATAACTAAATATCAAAATTCTTGTCGTCAGGTTTTCGAAATTCTGCGTTCAAATTCTATTATTGCAGCAAACATTAAACCAAATTATAATGCTTTTTTTACATTAACAAATCTGCTGAAACTCTATACATATCTATAGGATACATATTGCAAACAATTGCAACATTTTCCATGAATGAAACACAATGCATTAAAGTCCAGTATCCTTGACCTACAGCACGCCGAATTTAATTAGTATCTATCACCTGCACACTAGCAGACATTCCCTTGCATACTACCTATATAATCATTATATCGGATAATCATATTTAAAGCTATTCATTTTAGCAATTTACTTCCTGTATGCCACATACTCGTACTATACTTCTATGCTATGACATTGGAAATGCTTTAAATTTCCCATACTCATATTTGTCTCCCGCTGTTATTAAGCTCTTTTGATATATATATGTATATTTACTCACAATTTCAACTAAACTGTAATTATTGCTATAAATTATTTTTAATGTACCGTTATTATTAGTATTTATATGTATATACATTTATGTGCATTTAAATATAAATATTTTGAATATTATATATAGTAATCGTTTGTATGTACATATATATGTAAATAAGTTAATTTCATCTAAAATTTTGCAGTCGGCCTAAAGCCTTACCAATTTGATAAATCATTTATGTATTTATATTATTATGTACATACAACTATTTTGCGTATGGTTACTTTATTCAATACAAAATGATTGCTTTTACATACATAAATGTTCACATACAAACACAAATCAGTAAATACTAATGCTTTCTCGTTATTATTTTCATCGTTTAGGATAATGAAAATGGCGCTCTGCGCAAATTTTACGACGTAATTATGGATAATGGTGGCGAGGTGCTAACCGACATTAGCAACTTGGGTGAAATTACAATTTTGGCACCTAGCAATGATGCCTGGGAGGCTAAGGATGTACAAAACTTAATAAGGTGAGATATCTTTCGCTAAACTATATACAAATATACCTATGTATGAAGAGGAAGAAATTTATAGTGAAATTTAATTTTATTTTATAGAAATCGTGAGAAATTGCGTGATATCCTGAATATGCATATTATCAAAGACAAACTGAATGTTGATCGAATTCGCCAAAAGAACAAGAATATTGTAAGTGAATATTATAATACGTAGATATACATACATGCATACATACATATATAGACAATAGCACAAATAAAAAATTGGCTGCTCAATGTGAGCAATTTTAGAAAGTATACATTAACTGTTTTAAAACTATAATACTGCAATTTTCATAATTAGAAAAATGTTTGTACATAAAAATCTTTTCTCTTTGATTTTTGTTTTTCCGATTATGAAATCAACACAATACTCATGTTAATAATAATAATTTTACCATGTTCGAAAAATTGTAAATTTTAAACAAATATTTTTTATTATTATTATTAATCATAAGATAAGTTAATTGCGCCGTTTCTTTTGCAGATTGCTCAGGTGCCAACTGTCAACAATCGTACATTTTTGTATTTCAACATCAAAGAAGAAAATGGCGAAGAAATGATAACTGTTGAAGGTGGTGGTGTTAACGCAACTGTACTGCAAGCGGATGTCGCTCAAACGAACGGTTATGTACACATTATTGATAAAGTTTTGGGCGTTCCATATACAACTGTACTCGAAAAACTCGAAACGGATCCCATGATGAGGTAAAAAAAATATTTTATATTTGTGGGGTTTTGAGAATTTTTTATAATGATATATGCTCTTTCAAATAGAAATTAATATTACGGTTTATCTTAAATTGTATTCTGCATACTTTCGCTCATTATCATTATAATTGTTTTACTGTCTCATGGTTTCTTCATAATCGTTTCTATAAACACTAGATGGGTTCAAAAGACGGAGTCATGAAATAAGTAGATCTTGTGTCACAGCAAAAATAACAGCAAATGCTCTCTAAAAAAATTTTAAGAGAACCGCTGTCTCAAATGATTCTTTGTGCAGATATAATATTATATATGCAATAAGCAAAGAAAGGCTAAGGTTGGGTGCAACCAAATATTTTTTACTCTAGTTATTTTCAAAAATCAAAGTGTGGCACATCGCAATCATATTTAGTATCTGACTTCAACTATAGGTCATATAATCAGCTAATATATTCATGATAAATGGGAGCTGGAGGAAGTAGTTGACCCGATCATAACTATTAACGGCACGAAGACAGATACTCTTCCTGAATTTCATTATACAATATATATTCTAAAAATTTAAAGTTAGATATAGGCACTGAGATTTACATACTCATGAGTATCAGGAGCTCTGGAACCTGTCAGACGCTATTCTTGCAAATCCCTATACCAACTTTTTTATATTGAAAGTAATTGTGATTGCCACCCCTATTCATCTAAGCTACATATTTGTTATTTAAAACTATTGGATGCTTACTACCTTTCACAGATATAAAATAAAATACTCCGTTACAAAATAATGAAGTTATATACATTTAAATTTAAAACTTAAAATTTTATTTCTTCCAGTGATACCTTCAAATTGGGTCAATTCTCCGCCTTTAACAATCAATTGAATAACACACAACGCCGCTTCACCTACTTCGTGCCACGTGACAAGGCTTGGCAGAAGACCAAATTGGACTATCCTTCAACACATAAGAAACTCTTCATGGAAGACTTCGCCTACCATGTAGGTTCAAAAACTTTTAACATATAATACATAAGCAGAAGGTAATCAAAACCTTTAAATACTTACAGTCAAGATCCATATTGGAACGTCACCTGGTCATTGCCGATAATGTGTACACGATGAACGACTTGGTAGCCATGACAGCTGCGTCTGGCGACTCCATTTTACTGCCTACCTACAGAGACTCCTTGAAAGTTAAAGTAGAAGAGGAAGCTGGACGTAAGTATTAAGCATTACAATTGCTTTAAAAACTTTCAAAAATATTTGAGTATAAGGTATACTTATTAATATAAGGGAACCATTAATATACATATGGTTTACGGTTGCGTATAAATGTATTATCTAGTATTACTTATTTACAGCAAACTAATTGATAATATTAATTACAAAAATATTTCATTTCATTTTCAAAAAACGAAAATATTTTCGCTTTAATTGCTAACGTGAAGATCTTCACGATGAATATGCTTCACATGAGTGGACTGGTGAGTGGTGAGAGCGTTGAAAATTACCCGCAGCAAATTCACTCATCTATACATTAATTAGTATTAGTGCTTTTTGTTTAATATCATCACCGGTTTTCTTTTATAACTCAACAGTTACTAGTTTTGAGTTTTGAAAGTAGTTTTATTTTGTAGTTTTTGCGTGTACTAAGACCGCGTACCGTTAAATATTTGATAGGGTTGTGTTAATTTGATTATATTTAGAAAGAGTCAACAAATAGATCGGTATAATATTTTTATGAAGTAAATTTTTAGTGGATTCAAGATTCAAAAGTCGCAAAGAACCTATTCTTGGGAAAATTTTAGGAAAAAAGGACTTTTATGGATTCGTTTTTGGTTGGAATGTCTGTCAGTACAGAGCCTGTCGTATCGCGAAGAAAATTTTGTTTTGCTTCCGATAAATATTCATGGGAACTCTATTTAAGGTTGAGCACTTAGTAACAGAAGAAGAAAATACTCTACTTTGGTACAAACTTTTGGAAATATATGATAATTCTAAGCCTACAACAAAGCTTATACATCTAAGCTATTCTACCAATTACAATAAATTAGTATTAATATGAATTTTAGAACCACCTATTTAATAATATTTTGTTTATTAAAAGAGTATTAGTAGGTAACTCCATATCTTTAGCCATATGAAGTCCATAGATCCACACACTCAGCTCACCCTTATGTATTTGGTTGTGATTTTCTTATTAGAAAATAAAATTGTAAAAATTTCTCATTATTGTCTTCACATACATACATATAATTTTTGCCCAATCATATACTCATACGCATAACGTAGCTTTTAAATATTTATCGTCTGATTTTCAACACGAATTTATAAAATAAAAATTTAATTTAACAAATTCCACTTTTATTTATAGGTTATGTTATCACTTGGAATTTCAAGAAGATCAATGTCTACCGACCGGATGTCGAGTGCACCAACGGCATAATACACGTCATCGACTATCCCATGCTGGAGGAGCGGGACGTCGTCGTCAACGGAGGTAGCTATCCGTTAGGCACTAACTTGTGCATTCTCTTCTCAAATATCCTCATGATAGCAATAGCGAAATTTCTTTTCTTAAATAATTAATTGTATGTATAAATTAACTTACAACAACAAAACAACAAAAAAACCAAACAAAAACTCATTTTAAATGAAACAAAAAAGTCAAAAAAAAAAAAATACCAAACCGAAAAAATTGCAAACAAACCATGCAACATGCAACAAAGTGAACATACACTCATACAATCAAAGTTCATAGCCAGCAAACCGAGCATCACACATCCAAAAACCATATTTGCCTGCCACATTATGTAACATACTACAGATCACATGACTCACGCGTTGCACATGCCATCGCTGCATGTATACATATTGGCAAAAACAACAAAAGCAAAAACCAAAAAACAAAAAAACAAAAAAAGCAAATGCGTTCGATAATTGCGGCTGCCGGCAAGCAAAAACAAAACCACAGCCATTCCTGTACATTTCAACTTTGAATGCAGCCCAATTTGATACACACGTATGTACATACTTGTATTGAACGTCCGGCAATACCAAATCCGCCAACAAAGCAAAGTTAAAAGTAAAAGTTTTCAGTTCTCTCGCTCTCATCACACAACGAAACGAAATTCACATGTATGTAAATAACTTGTGACCAAAGAATTGCATTAATAGTTGTGTGGCATGTCACCAGCACATCCTACATACATATTTAAGTACACATTAAGTTTGCACAAGAAAAATTAAAAAAATTAATGAAAAAAGTGCATACTGCTTTCCAGCTAAAAAGTTTTTCAGTCGTCTTCACAAATTTTTGTTTTCAAAATTTGTATTTAATAGTTTTTTTTTTATTTTTGCTCCTTTCCGACTAGTATTAAACGAACTTACTTAGTAGCACACAGATCGCCTATAAGTATGCAACGCCTTCTGTGTGTTGCGCGAAATCATTGTAAATTAGCATTGAATGAAACTGACTTGTATGTGCTAGCTAAAGTTTAAATATTGTAATTATGTATATTTACTAAATATGTAATTCATACAGAGCATACAGTTGTTTTTATTTTCAAATCTTACTATTTTTTAGTAGTTTTAATGATTTATTTATTATTTTATGGTACTTTTTAGTCACTTGCGTGCATAAGTAAAGCTGTGCGCATTTTAAAATGTAAAAAAAGTTGCCTTTAGTTTCAATTGGTTGCTTTAAAATAAAAATAAAAAATTGAAAAAAATAAATAAAAATATAAAAAATTTTAAACATTTTAGTTTTGCTACTTGTGTTTATGTAGCTTTTAAGTTAATTTAATTTGTATATTTGAAACGCCTAAGATTTCATTATAGTTTCATATCAAAAATAATAATTTTATTACTAAGAACTAAATAATAATATTAATTAAAACTAACCAAAAGCATTCTCAAATAAATATTTTACTATAAGATAATTCAAACTAACATGTATCAAATTGCATCTGAAAGTGAGTAACAAGCAATATTTATGGAAAACAAGTATTATACGCCTATTTTAAACATATTCATGCAAAAAAAACTTTTCGCGTGCATCAAAAAATCGTCCATTAAATACTATAGTCGACATTGGTTAAAGACTTATAGTTACATTTAAAATTACTTTTTTTTTTAAATCGTCCATTATATAATATAGCTCATGACTGCTACTTAAACTTAGATATATATTTTTTTAAATTCTTCACTTTTTTTAAACATATTGTTATGTTTTCATTAAGATTTGCATGCGATATTAAAAATATTAATTTCTAATTCTATGCAAGCCTTTAAAATTTTCATTTAAAATTGTGCATACATAAGTATAAGTAATCACGATCTCTACTTGCTAAAAGTTTCAGTAATATCATCTAAATTAATATTAAAAAATCATCAAATATATACATACACATATAAACCAAACTGCCGAAATCCATAAAAAAGTTTAGAAATTTTGAAAGGAAGCCTACACTTTATTACATTCTAGAAATGGTCACACGAATTTTAGGGCAACGCCAGAGCTAAAGGAATACATACAAGTAGTTCACTATACGGAAAGTTATATAACGACTCATGTCATTGCCATTTACATGAAATCAAAAACAAAAAAATTTAAATAAATGATAATAAGCACTTCCGTTACTTTAATACAGTAATTTTAGTAAATACTAACACATATAAAATAGCAGCTCCAAAGATTAAATATTACCAAATACTACAAACTCTTAGTGTACCTCTAATTAATACTTAAATATTCAATTCATACTTAAATAAAAGCCTGTCTGATTTTGTGCGGCTTTCAGTTGAGGTGTGCATTTATTTTAAACTGCGTTGTTAAGCATTTTTCAATTGCATTACTACGATTACGTACTTTAAATTTTTTTAATAAATAATTATTTTGATTGCATTGTAATCAATAGTTGACAAATGAAATCTCTATTGTAATCATTATTTCACTTTGTAATCATTATTTATTACATTGTAATCATTACATAATTACATTTATGATTACAAGTTCGGTTGAAAATTTTGTTATCGAAAACTAACTAATTTGTTATAAAAAGTGCAATGCAAAACTTTTTTTATGTTGTAATGATTACGAGTAATCAAAAAATTAAAAATTTAGCACAGCAAAAGGCGCTTACAATTTTGCTATAGTAACAACAATTTATACTGATTCTTTCAAATAATTAGCCCATTACTTCGTTATATTTTTGAATACGTTATAAAACTGGTAACATTAAAATTACGCTCCATTACTCATTTTTAACTCATGCTTTAGCTATTCGTGTTCCCCGGAAAATTTCAAACTTTTATAAAACTTCCGAGGTTTAAATCTTCGAATTTCTAGGAAGTCATTGTTAATTTGCTCCAATAATTGTAATGCATAAGTTTTTTGTAATGATTACCTGATTACAAGTAATTAAAAATAAAAAAAATAACAATGTAAATCTACAATTTTGCTGGAGTAACGAGATTTTTTTTTGCTCCAATAATTGTATTGCATAAATTTTTTGTAATGATTACTTGTAAAGTAGTCAATAATTTAAGACTTAAATGAGCACCTACAATTTCCTGGAATAATGAGAATTTTTTTTATGATTATACTAGATATTGAATTCATTACTTCGCTGTATCTTTAAATACGTAATCAATTACCCTCCATAAAAATTCAAACTTCAATAAAATTGGTGAGGCTTGGGTTTTTAAGAAGGAGCATAAATATTAAATCACCACTTTTCTATACCCATTACACATTGAAATAAGTGAAATTCGCAAAAACAAAATAAATGCTGTCTCGTGCATTTTTTTCATATTTTTTACCGTTTATCTATCATAAAGATTCAAAGTACCATTCGAGCATACATATGTACATATATTGTACCACTCGTTCATACATACATACATACTACAATAATCTTCATTGTAAAAACTCGCCTTGCCTGTAGACTTGTTGATTGACAAAGTCACAACAACAAATCATATGCAAGTATAAAACCAAACGCAAACAGTAGTTATTTAGAAAACTATTTAAAATATTATAGTAGTAGCTCAGCAGCAGCAACACACCTGCTAATAGTGTCTATTCGAACATTTGTATGTAGTGTTAAAACAACAACAACATCAAACAGCATACATTACTACTACTATTCCACTTGCAACCACATCTTGTCTTGTAATGAAAAGTCAAATAAAAAATCAGATATTCTAATTTAAAATAACAAATATAATACTAATAGTTAACCATTACAAGAAACTAAAACCAAAACAAAAAAAATCAACAACAACAACAAAGACTTTCTATATATATGCTATAAACCTTATATATTTATAGGTTAGGCATTAACCTAGCAACCTTCAACTACTACACTACATACTCACATTATGTAGGTAATGCGCAGAACTATCTGCTTTGATGTGTGTGTACCATAATTATCAGATCACATTCCGAAACTGTTCAACATTCTTATTGATTACGTTAGTGATTACGATTTTTAATTACTCTTCTACTTCAACTACATATGTATGTATGTATAGTAATGATAATGATATTTAAATATTTAATTGAAGTTTAAATTACACTTGTTCAAAAATTAAAATGAAATAAAAGATAAACAATAATGAATATTAATAAATTTAAACAATTACTAAGTAATTAGTTAAGCGTAAAACGAAAAAAAGTAAAATTGAAAAAAGTAAAAAAAAACAGCTATATTCAATGAAGTTTAAAGAGACGAAATTAATTATGTAATTAAAGTATATATAATTGCAATAAAAAACATTTATCAACTTCATTAATTTTGGTAGTTAATATGAGTAATCAACACTTAATATAAGTAGGTGTGCTCGCAGTAGACGCAAAACATTATAAGCTAAAAAAAACGCATTTTAGGGTGTTGGCGATGGACAAAAATACAATTCTTATACTAGAAAAGCATAAACACATTTTCTAAAGCACTCATTTTCTAAAAAAAAAACTTGAAAGGCATTAGACTAGCAAGCATATTTCATGATATGCTCGGAGAGATGTGCGATATGTAAGCAAATAATTATATTTATATGTTATACGAAGCCAGAGTTAGATATTTTCAAATACAAAAACGAACTTAGGCTGAGCACATAGCGAAGAACGAGGTGCAATCAAAAGACAAAAAACATTCCACAATTTTCTGAACAGCAACCGATTTTTATTGCTTACACACTCACTTCTCAGGCATAATTGCATGGATTTATTGAGGGGAGTGATTCTATCTACAAATACCTTAAGGTTATAGATTACAGCGCATCACTAAGCAGAATAAGTTTGGTTTTTAAAAACTAGAAAAGGTCAAGTTTTGCCACGTTTCGAGTCTCATCGTTAATTGTATGCAAGCGAAAGCATTGTATGTACATAGATAATGTAAATTGGCGAAACATTATTCGTTATAGGAGCTGTAGCTTAAATGTCCCCTATCGGCTGTATTCAAAGTTGCATTTAAGATTATAATTGCACGGGTTACTGAAAAACATTAAAATTCCAAACAAATTGTTAGTTAAAGTTATATGCATTAAACTCTTTTGCCTTTTCACTTAAGCCTTCGCTCTCGAGAAGTAACACTTTAAAGAGTAAAAAAAAACCACAAGGTTTTACAATTAAAATTTATTTATATTCATTCATTTTATATTAATTAATATTATGTACATTTGTTTGGAAGTTCAAAACATTTATGTAATTAAATACATTTTAAAGAAAATTAATATTAAGAAAGCGAGTATTGCGATATGGTGGGTTGAATGAGGAATACAACACTGACGCTTATAAAAGCTTTTGTGACCTTCAAGCATTCACACTTCAAACGGTGCAAATATAAAAACAACAACATTTAATTACGATAACTAAATATTTATTGAAAATATTAGACAAATGTAAAGAAAAAAGAAAAACAACAACAAAATATATTATACATATATACAAGTATTTCATATAAATATGTATGCAAACTTATTGCTGTAGTCAGTAGTTACACGTTAAGATCATAAACTGCTCCAAAGAACATATTAAACATCACAACGACCCGCCTCTTTTTACACAAACACAAACACTATCACGAAGTATACAAATACACCACAAACATGGTCCACAAGCGACTTAATTTTAGTAAAATATCGTTTGGGAGTTATTACAACACCTAAAATACCGCTATGTGGCGAAAAATCAAGCACACCAAGTAAATATGTATAATTTTCAACACAGAATTAACTCGATTAGCACACCTGAGACCTCCCCAGACCCATAGCTGTAACATACACTCATATAGGATGTATATGTAGTTGTGTAGCGTGTGTAAGGTACATATGTTTAGCATTGAGGGGCGTGCACAGTGTACTACACCTTAGCAAATCGGTTCATTATATAACTATTATCTAACAACAAAATTAACGTGTAACTAGTGCCTTACTAAAGTTTAACTAATTACCTAAACCATAACCTTAAATTCATGCGTAAACATAACTTTAATTTAATGCATAATAAATACATAAATATATTTTATTAAAATTAAATTAGAAACAATAATTATGCCTAACACTTTGTAGTATGCCAGCTTACATAAAAATGTTAAATTAAAATTATAAAAAAAAACGATAAGTATAAAATGTCTTGGGCATGTCAAGTGCTACTTCATACAAAAAAACATAATGTATAAATGTATAAAATATATATATACACACATACTTACATAATAAATGCATATACATCAAGAGAGAGCATATTTAAAAAGATTAAATTAATTATATTTTTAGTAGTTTACTTAGATAAGCAATATCAGCTTGCATATAAATAAAAATCAAGAACCAAAAATGTATGTATGTTATTCATAGAGCAGCCAGCATAATGTTAGTTAACATTAATAAATGAAATGATGAATTATGATTATTAAGCAAAAGTGGGGAATGTTAAAATGAACATAGTCCACCCAGAGAACTTAAAACATTTTTTTATGTTCTCTGGTTTAACATAGCAACAACGGCGATTGTTCCCAGAGATTTTAGCGCCATAAGCTGTGTATTATTTACATATATTCCTTTAAATGTTTCCTAATTTTCGTATTTACTGCTTTCGTTCTTCTGTAAATAATGTGTTGTGCAAGTAGCGGGGCATCTCGACAGGCAAAAATTTATGGCATACTAACTGTCAAATCTATTGCTATTGCCATTGCCAAATTTGTATGTGGGCATTTGTTATCATAACATAATCATTTGCGTAAAGGCGTAGGATAGGTGGGTTCGAGCTGATGTAGCGCATGCTTTGAGCTCTTGAATTGTTTAAACTTTTTATGTGGAAAATAAAAAAAGGAGAAAGATCCTTGTATTACAAATGTATTTCTGGGAAAGATAAGAAAATGAGAAACATAAATTAACAATCTTAAAGTAAATATTAATTTTTTTTTATAACACAACCATCTTAATACTCGCTCTGCTAAAGTTAATATTACTGAAATGAAATTGCCCTCGATATATGTATTTGTAAATGGGATATGTTGTCTCTTCAAAATTTTCATAGAAATAAAAGCTGCGTTGTCAAACTGCTGAAGTGACAGCTTATTGCTTTCAATATATGGCATACTAATTAGTATTCCATGTTTTGCTTTCCATAAGTAATATAGAGTCCCCACAGGCAATAGGCACGGCAATACAGTTAGGATAACATAAATTTTATCCCGTCGAGATGCCCCGTAACCCTTCGGATTTTGAATAAACTGTTCAATTTACACTTCTTTGTTCAAAGTGGATTTTAACTATGTACAGTTACAATGTTTATTAATCTAATCTAAACAATACAATTCAAGAGTTCCTCTTAATAATAATTCTTAATTATTCAAAGAAATTAGATTTTTTTGACAACAGACTTAATATTTTCGCTGATTCAGGGTTTAAAAAAATTGCCAACAGAAGAATTTGTGAAAATTTAATTTATAAATAAAATTTGCGGAGATTAGAATATTTTCTTAAAATACCTAAAGTACCATTCGATAATATGCATAATACATTTACATATATACATATGTACTAAAATATATATACATAAGTACATATGTACATATATATACATAATAAAAACTTGGGGTGAAAATACATACCATACGTACTACGTAGTTAAACTTTATGCAGTCAGTGTAGCATATTTTATAAAAATATATCGAAAAGTACGCATGCATATGTATACACGCGAAACATGCAAAACTACATCAGTACATACAAATATATACATATGCATATATTTATGGATTAACATACATACATATTTAAAAGTAAATGAAAAGAAATTAAGTATATAAATGGCAAATGAATTAGGATATATGAAGAAAGTTCATTGCAAAGTTTTCAAAAAGCCAAAACAAAAACAGAAATAGCGACTTTCACTGATTTGCTGCTTAATTACCATTGCATAAGTGCATACATATTACCTGCAAAATGTGTCTCTTTTTTAAACTTTATGTTACGATTGCAACTCGGTACGAAAGTGACGAAATGAAAACAAAAACAATTAATTTGTGTACACGCTTGTGAAATGACTAAAAATGAACAAATATATATAAATAAATAAAAGAATTTATAAATTCTTCAATATTTCTTTTTCTCTTCTTCGCGCTCTCGGAATAATGGTAAGTAAATACAGTGGACCAATAAAGTTTACATACATACATCTAGTTCTATTAAATTGGATGGATAGAAAAAAATCACAAAATTTATTCATTTTAAAACAAATAAACGTGTGGTAATTTAATAGAACTACATATGCAGGTGTATGTAAACTTTATTGGTCCACTGTATATTGTTGGTGGAACTGCAGAGGTAATTTCGAGGAATGATGCCGACTCCACAGTCCTTTGCCGGTTACTTAGATCCGGCTGCCGTCGAAATGGATTTACAAATTAATATGTTATGTACTAATAATATAAACAGACAAACAATTATATTAATCCATTTTGTAGTGAAGCTGAACTCAAAGATTCTAACAGAAATACCCCATAAAACCATGAAAGTCTTCATACCAATTGGTGCACATCTGGCAACATCAATATTGTACTGTTTGATTATTCACCATTCTTGACGTGAGGCATACAAAGGCAGAGAATGTAGTTAATACATCAATAAATAAGTTTCATATCAATAAATATGATTGTTTGTAAACGTGTAAAAATATAAGCCAAAAGGTCAACATACGTCTGTAAAAGCAATGTACATTTCCGAGCATAATTTGCATTCAATACCCAGCGCTGTTCACCCGGCAATGTTAAAATTTCTTCTTCCGAGCCTACTGTGGTGAAATCCACACATTGTAAATATTTTTTTAGCTTTTGACCATTCCCACGCTAGTCCGCATTTGAACCTTCTCTGTAATCAACGTTCGCTGCTGAGAGAGACTACGAAGAACGTGTAAAAACAAAAAGCGTAATACAAAGGTTGCCGATAGTTTATTACAACGAGTAAGCACATTCCAATTTATACACTAACACTTCACAACACGGGACTACTGGCTTAACAAAAACGAAGAAAACAATTCCTACAACATTTCGGATGCTAATTATCAGTGATATTATATATTATTCCTGCTAATTATTTTACCGACATTTTCACACTCGTCAACAGCATTCTTCCAATTTCATGTCCAATAACTGGTAGAAATGGTCATAGATATGTATGTGAATGTCGCTAATATAATGTGGAACTTAACAACTCCGTTACGATCTGGCATCGCTGGTATTGTTTGAGCAAAGCAATGAGAGAAAAGTCAGTGATTTATCGGAAAATTCTACTGGATAGAGGAAAATAGAGTGTTTGTGCATTTATTTTGCTTTGCGGTGAGCTGCAGGCGGTATAAAATGCATTTCCCTAACTCTTTATTGGCAAATGCAAAAAAGTGACACGGAGTGTGCTGAAACATAGTGGATTCTTTGGTGCAGTGCAGCGGCATCATAACTGCATTCGTTACTACAACGGCGCTTGTTGACGGAGTCGATAGTGATAGTGTTGTTAATACAAGGCGGTGATTTAGAATTCAGTTTTTGCTTATTGCGGTTGTGTGAGGAAAAAAATAATAGAGAAAAACAAATATTGATAGCAGTCGCAGCGCTGTAACAGAGTTAGCGGCAGAGAGCAGTAAAAAAGTGTGTATCATTAAAGGGGACTACGTGACCTGTTAGCTGCTAACATGAGAAAGCGCACGTCCGATTACTATAGCTCCGATACGGAACAAATGGTGGCCTCTGAAGATATAGGAGCTAAGGCTCTTTCATTTGATGGATGCCAAGATATATATTTGATGTGTCCGCAGCCAAAATTGACCTTTGATAGTAGTTTTAAAGAAGCTAAACATTTCTATGATACTGGTGATGAAGAGGTAAGATCAAATTTGGTATGGTAATGTAGACAAGTTATGATTAGAGCAAATTAACTAGGGCTAGATGTGTTGGTGGTGTAAGATTGTGTGTTTAAGGGTAAACATGTATACATAAAACTAGGTCATGTATGATTTTCTAATCTGGCTTTATAATAAAACCCACTAATTGATTCAGTAGTTATGTATGTATGTATGTACGTATGTATATGAATATATATATTTTCGATTTTGGGTTTTCAGGTGCAACAATTGTTGTTGAAGGAATGTAGACTTATATATGAGTGCAAATTGTGTCGCAATATGTTCCGTAGTCTGACGCAGTTCATCGGTCATAAAAGAGAATTCTGCCGCAGCGCAGCTCACTGCGACGGTGACATATCTGAGGGCGATAAATATAATGGATTCGCCGTAAGTAACTGGCTCAATGTACTAATTATTTATAAAATGGCGTTGATGTGCATTTAATCTTTTTTCTTTACATAAATTTCTTTTACAGAGCGATGTAATGGTGACCAAAGAAATTTGTAGTAATAAAAATAGTAGAAATGAATCTGTTTTGCAAATAACCGAAGAGGCTGTGCAACAGACCAGAACACTTTGTGAAAGTAATGAACTTATGGATGAAAAAAACTCTGGTAATTTTATATCAAATATTCTTAGTTATACATACACATAGTGAACATAACCTATGTACATATAATATATTTATGTATGTAAATATATATATGTATGTAATGTATATCTGTATACTTATATGATATGGTATTGGTGTGCCCAACTTAGCTGGGGGTAGTGTTGGTACAATCATTTGTGATTTTATTTGTGTGTAATACAGGTGTATGTATGTATGCACACAAATGTGCAAGGTATATATAGAATGTCATCAGCATTAACAAGAGGTGCAATTATTAAGCTCTTCGACAAGATTTTTGTGAAAATTGATTTTTCAAAAGTGTAGATCTGTAAACATAAAAAACACAAAATTTTAACATCTACTGCATCGAAGCCATAGTACCTGTCATATGTAAAAAAACTGTGTTCCAGCTATAATGCTCCGATCTGTACAGTTTATTCATTGTTTTAAAATAATACATGTCAAGTATCGTGAAATAAAAATGTTTCCATACAACTGGATTTTAATCGATCAGTTGGTATGACAGCATGTCAACTCAGCGTGTCTCGTATATACATATTTCATATCAGGTCCTTCTGGGTGTTACAAACTTAATAACCCTGTTCAGGATATAATTATGTAATCAAAATTTTTTCGATTTCTTTCAATTCAGGTAATCAATGGAAAAATTTTATGCTTGCTATTCAAAAACATAGAAGTTAAAAATTTATTTACAGTGAAGTATATTGTAAAATATTACTATTATCTTTATTTTCATGATAAAATACAGGTGTGTTTTAGTAGAGGCTTCAATAAAGGGTGAATCATAATATACGTACTAATGTATATACGATACTTTTTAAAATTTTTATGAACGTTCATTCTATAAGCTAATAAATATTTTTAATTTTTTTTAGGCATTCGCGCGAAACAAGCAGTGGCGCAAATCGAAAATGAGAAAATAAAAAATATACTATCCTGCCCGCAGGAGCATTGTATGTTGAATTTTTCAAACACCAAAGAACTTGAATTGCATTTCTCTCAAGATCACACGTACGTATATTGAGATAACACATCCCTCATGTTAAATTTTAATAAAAAAAATATATTTTTTTTAACAGCAAATCTATGGTGTTTACTAATTTTGCTGAACAAAGAGTGGACAATCAAAAACAAACATTTTCTGAGGCTGTGGTTCCCACCAGAGCGCAGGAAAAGACAACAAACGTTCATACCTGCGAACACTGCGGAAAAACATTTGATTGCGGCGACGCTCTATCCACACATCTTTTACATTGTCCAGTTAAACATAACATATTGAGTAAAACTCTTGCCTCGGGAAATATTGACAACATTGCAACAAAGCGCATCAAATTGCAAGTAGTGACAACAGGGGAGGATTGTAATGGCATGGAAGCGCATAAACAGGGTCAAGATGTTGCGAATATATCGGATAATATTGCAACGGATATGCAAGGTGCTGTAACTGTGAAGCAGGAGCATGTTGCTTCAGAGAGCAACACAACGGTAAACACAAGCGCTACAGCAAAGAAAAGGAAATTAAAGAATCGAAGAGTTCAATCAAGTGCGTACAAATTATAATAAGCAATTTGCACAAAACTAATCACAATATAAAATATATTTTTGCAAATAACAATTAAATCACATTCATTTACAGATAAAGTTGCCGCGGCTATCGATCCGTCAAAAGGGGTTGAAGAGAATTTGCCAATAAAACAGGAAATTTGTAATGAAGAATTACGCACACATGCCAAAATTAAAACTGAAAGCAGTGTTGGCAGCGACGGCAGTGATTTAGAGCCAAAGAAATTGCTGTCCACTTGCAGCTATTGTGGCAAGTCGTTTGAACGACGTGCTGCCTTATCGACACATCTGCAACATTGTCCGATAAAGTATAGCGTCATGGAGAAGAGCACAATTTATGGCATGAGCATATGTTCGAAACGTTCGAAATTGCATTCGTCGGCAGAGAAAGCACTAAAAGACACGCGCCAACAAAACATTACATCTATGGTTACCGAAGATCCTGATACTGAACTCTTAAATGAAATGTTTGCAAATTTGGGCAGACAAACTTTTGGCGTGGGCTTGCAGACGGTTACAATTGATCACGATGACACGACAGCTTCCGGTACTGACGATGCTAAGGAGGTGGAGGACGTAGAAGATAATGGACAAATAAAATCACCGACTCAGTTGAATGAAACTTTGCCGTTAGATCAAAGTGTAACTGGTGCTGAACTTTCCATTAGCACCACCACAGCAATTGACAGTTCGCCTGACGCACACGAGGAGGAGGACGCGGAGAAAAAGGCAGGCCGTCGTGTGCGTTCAGCGCCAGTGGAAAAACGTTTACTATGTCGTTGCAAGATATGCTACAAACAATTCAACGCGCTGAGTAACCTGCGTCGTCACATTTCTATGTTCCACTATCGGGCTCAGCGTTTCGGTTGTACTTTGTGCGATTATCGCGCTTTTCGGCGCTACGACATTGTCAACCATTTGGGCAATACTCACGGCATGAAAGGGGATCCCGAAGCGATGTCAATTGAATTTGTTTCGGAACACGAAGTAAACTATAGTCGCGAAGATGTTGAGGGTGATATTGTTGTGCTTGATGAAGACATAGATGAAACGAGTGTGATCAATGAGTCAACTGAAGATGTTGAAAATAGCATTGAAACAAGACAAAATTTGAAACGCTTAAAGCGCAACAAAACTATTTCGATCTCAAGTGGGCTTACCGTTGGGTTAAATAAGCTTACACGCCAGAAAGTCAAACGGTCACAATCACAGCATGAAACATGCACGGGTGGCAGTGTTAAAACTCCGGCAAGGCGTCCCATACGGAATCGCATTAAGCCGGAGAATAAAGACTTCGTTTATGATCTCTCTAGTTTGGTTAAGAAGGAGAACAATGATGTACAAAATGACACTATACGCAGTCTTAGACGTCGTAATACAATGAATGTCGGTGCAATCGAACCTGCCACGCATTGCTTAGAATCATTACTCGGTCACGCAGGCAGTTGGGATCAAATACGTGGCGCTGCACAGCGTTTGGCTGCGTCCGCCATTAGTAGCGGTGCGGCAACGTCTGACACTCAACCAGAATTGCCAACGGAAAGACCACAAATGCGTCAGCGCTTGATTTCAACACATCGGCCGGACAATCATTCCGTTCCGGTGATCGAGGCCAGCGAACTGGAAGCCGCGCGTCTACAGTCCACACTACTGGAGGACACATTCCTCGAAAAAGTGGCTAAAGCATCGCCAACATCCTTTAAAATTAAACCCTTATTGTCACTGCATACCAGCACATTGAATAGGTTGCTGGAAAAAGTCGACTCCTCGCTGCATCAACACGCCAATGGCAAATCGTCGCCCAACGACACATCCTGTAGTGATGAGAATGTCATCAATAGCCTCCATATTTCCCCGCCTCCGTCTATTCCACGAGCAAATGCTCCACCACCCACGCCACGCAAACGCATCTCAATGCTGGATCGCCTGCGAGACGACACATTCAAGTACCGCGACAGTCTGCTACGCTCTGCATTGGAGAACTAAGGGCGCGGAAATGTATAATTAATTTTTATAATTATATTTATTAGACTACTTTAGATTATGTGTATCAATTAAATTTTAGTAGTACCTAACTATATTACCGCCACCTACCCATACACCCACACAAACACACACATCTGCATGAATTTTCATGCTTTGCAACTTAATAGCCTGCTAGTTTTTTTCAGTGGGTTTGTTTCGTAAATTCCATTGCAGTTTTATGTAAGTACGAGGTCTCAAATATATACATATGTATGTTTAGTTTGCAGTCGTACATACACATTTACATTAGTATTAGTGTAATGCCAAGATGTACAATACATGTACCTTGTACACTCAAACGAAATTATTGTTCATTATTTCGTGTGAGAAAAGCCTTACAAAATAAAATAATGGTAAAAAAAAACACTTTGATTTTTATTCAATTTGAGGTTATGTTCGTAATTATTTAGCAGGAATTATTATAGGAGATTGTACTAAGGTATGGAGGTTTAAGGGAATAAGAGAAGATTTGTTATTGTGCTTTTAAGAATACTCAATAAGGAGTGTTTCCTACAGGAATACGATAAATAGGTATAAAAAATACCCAAATTATTTTAGGTATGTTTCTTTTATTGTTGTTTCCGAAAACAGTTAGCAATAGTTTGTAAGAATGAGTTGACGGCTCTTGGTTGGCTAAGAAACATTTTTCTTTAACGTAATTTAAAAGTGAGCGTAAGTTGTCATAATTTCTCCGTTTCCACGATAGTTGGGTCTACACAACCGGAAGGGATCTGGCTTTTTATCTGACCAAGGATTGTCAACTGGGCAGCATTCTTCCAAGTTACTTCAGGGATGTTTTTCTACCTCTTCAACAACAATATATACATATGTTTGTCTGGGTCCGTTACGGTTACTTAGACCAGACTATTGAAATATAATATGTTAGGTGTAGTAGGTATTCAGTTTCAAAGGAATGTGTCAACCAAAACAATGGAAGTAACAGGAAATTGGCTCTATATATGACTTCTTCTGCTTATATGTAGTCCAGGCGCTCTGATATTTCCGACGCCATTTGTCCCATAACCGTCATAACTGAAAGTTAACTTTCTAAAAAGCTCCAGGTCTCACTTATTCCTCAAACTTTTCTATTTATTAAATAAATAAATAAATAAAAAAAGACTTTTAGAAAAATATTATAAAGAAGTAAGGAAGAGCTAAGTTCGGGTGCAACCGAACATTACATACTCTTGCAACTTACAATAATCAAAGCCCGGGAAATACTTTATGTTGTGAAACGTCAATTCGAGGATCGAAATCCAAGCAATTTCATATAAAGATATACTATATATAACTCCTATACTGACAGGCACAACAAAAACCATTATATGTAGTATATGGTAGTTGGGGGGTAGTATTTTATCAATTTTTCTTGAAACCACATACTATTAACACGTCACATGCTAAAAAAAACTTAACATGTAGAAAGAGAAGTTTTTGCCATTTTTTTTTTTTAGGCACAAACATACACTCTTATGAGTAAAATATGCTCTCTCATTTTCATTGAGATAACTCACATACGAGTATTGGCCGATGTATGCGATACAAAGACACTCGGCAGTTCGAAAATCTTTATATTAGGTATATGAGGGCTGAGGGAAGTATTGGTCCAATTCAACCTATTTTTGACATACAGACATATCATTGTCAGAGAAGGATTGTCCCTGATTTTTCATTATACATACATATATCTCAAACATTGACCGACAGTTTTTGTTGGATTTAAGGCGCCACACACTAACGGCATTATTCGTGCACAATTTTATCCCGTTATTTAAATTACTTCTTGGTTTGTGTACCGGAAAGTGAAAGAATCAAATGGAATTTAAAATTGTTTTATCTGAAAAGTAGGCATGGTTGTAGTGCGCTTTCGCCTGTTTTCGCACTGTGATATACGAATTTGAGAAGAATGCCACATACTAAATTTAGTCAAAGTCGGTTTGACAGGTCCCGAGATATGTGACTTTAACAAAAAGCGGGCGATGCCTCGTCCATCGTCCAATTTTCACACCGGCTCCCATAAAGCCTTCTCATACCATGTCGGAGGTAAAATTTCATGTCTCTGGCGTATTTAGTTATTGTGTTATTGCGCTTTTACTAGATTTTAACAGTACCTTTATATGGAGGGTGAGCGGGGTTGTACTTCGATTTCATTCATTTTCACACTTTCGGTAAGAGTCCTTATAATATTTGTGCTGTGCAAATTTGGTTGTTGTAGCTTTAGTGGTTTCGAAGGTATGTACATTAAACTTACGAGACCATGCCCTCTTTTTCAATTTTTTTTGCCCCTTACTATTGGGATCCCCTGTGCCAAATTAGAGTTTTATATCTTAACTTAGTATTTAGTAATGGTATCTTTATACGTTTTTGGTTAATGGCCCCATCTACGAACTCGTATTTTATTTACTAAGGAAAGCGTATACCAAGTTTCATCAAGGTATCTCAATTTTTACTCAAGTGCCAGCTTGCATGGATAGACAGTCACATGGATTTCAACTCGTCTCGTCATCTTGATCTTTTATATATGCATACACCTACATCCATCTCGATTAGTTTTAGATGATACGTACACTGTAGGTGAACAAAACTATTCTACTCTGTAAAAATGAAAGGATCAATTTGACGTGGGGGTTGTACGAGGTATGACAATTAAGTAATGAGACTGATTCCATAAAAACCGTATATTTGAAAATTATTCTACAATTCTGCCATCCCCTTCAAAGTAGTCCCCTTGGGCAGCTATACAGCAATTCCAGCGCGTTTTCCAGGCTTCGTAACATTTTCAGAACGCTTCGACTGGGATGTCCGCGAGTACCCTCGTCACGGCCGCCTGGATGTCCGTAATGGACTCAAAATGGGTTACTTTGACCACCGTAAGTCACAGTCGTGATGAAGGATCCAGTTACGAGCGATGTTTGGGCGCACCCTGTTGACTCGTTTTCGCAATCTTTCGAGTACTTGGCAATAGTAGACTAGATTCACAGTTTTCCCCGGTGGAACGAATTCTTTGTGGACGATTCCATTGCGCATTCGCGTCAGTCCGCACCTCGACTGGTCTCCCACTCCGCGCCTCGTCTTCCATGGTTTCGCGCCCCTCCTTAAACTCTTTGTGCCATCGAAACACTTGGGTACGACTAAGAGCACTATCACCATACACTCTTACAATTTTAGCGTACGTTTACGAAGCTGTTTCGCCCAATCTGGCGCAAAATTTTATCGCGACGCGTTGCTCTTGATTTCGTTTTTCCATTTTCGTGACGAGCACTACAAACACACGTCTACTCAACTTGACGCAGCAGGCGAACTAAACAAGCTAAAGCGATGGTACATATATCAATGGAGAGAGGAGGGATGCCGGAAAAAGAGAAAAGGAATTTCAAGGTCACAGGTTTGCCACAAGCGCGGCAATAAAATCAGTATCATTACTTAATTGTCAAACCTTGTAATAGCCAATGGCTACTCACTCCATTTAGTAAATTATCTTTATTCTTTGAGATCAGATGGTTCTGAAATACTTTCCGATACTTCATGGTGGCAGCGAAGACATTATTCTCATAAAAGCTATTCTTCTCATACTAACTAAACGGTTTTTTGAAATTATTACTCAATAATACTTGTTATTATCGGCTTCTTATCCTAACCTAAAATTAATTGCTTTCGGTAATCTGAAATAGTCTGTGATTGGTTATGTATTATGTTATGTATATAGTTTTGAAGAGTAAAAAATGCGAGATGGCCAAAATCGCAGAAATAACAACCCTGAATATACTTGTATTTCCATACAAGCACTTCATTCCGATCTTTCAGTTTGTATGCCAACTATATGGTACAGTAGTCCCACATCGGTGGCTCGACAAAAGAACAGATGCTTGGTAAACAAAGGACGTGTGCAAAAATTCTAGACCGATATCTCAGAAATTGAGGGACTAGTTCGTATTTAGAGACAGATGGGCATGGCATGGTATTACAAACTTTGTGGTAAACTGAATATACCCTATTCAGGGTGTAATTAAAGAAAAAAACAATTTTTTTAAGTTTGCCGTGTTTTTATATTAACAATTTGTTCCGCATAAATGACTCGAGGCAAAGATAATCTACGAAGGCACAAAACAATGAAGACGCCTTCTTACAATTAGAACCGAACTCTTAACTTGGTAACGCCAAAAATTTAAATTTTTTTAAGTAATAAATATTCTAAAACGCAAAGTTTGCACTTAAATTGAACTTTCTTAAATTTCTTGGTTGTCTTCACTCGCGCTATTGAATTGTTTCTTTTGTTTTTGCATATGTAATCAGCCAGAAGCCAACTTGCATTGCTGCAACTGAATTGCTGTTGCTGCATGGCTGCTGGTGAGAAGCCGCACCTACAGCCTTCAGGCCACTTCGCCAAGGACCCATCGCTGCAACACTTTTCAGGTTAACAGCCAAGCCAGCCAGCCAACTGGTGTGCATGTGTGCGTGGGTATGTGCTCGATATCCATTTAAGTGTTCCAATTGCGGCATTTGTTTTTGCTTCCCGTTTGCGCTGGTACTCACCAATGCGCGCTGTTGTCAACGTCGTCTTATTGACCATCGTTTCTTGCAGGAAGCAGTGGCAAAATGCAAACTGTGTCAGGGTCAGGATAGGTCGATATGCACCAAACACAAAACAGAGTACCGCCAGTAAGCGCACCAGCAGCAGTGTTCGAGGTGTGCGAGTGTGTGGGTATGCGTGATGTGTGTATGAATGCTACTCAGCTGCTCTGGCAGCGGGCTCACGCTTCGGCTGAGGTATGGTTACCAAAAATCAATGTGCAAAAAATATACATATAAATTTCAAAAATTGTATGTGTGCACAGATGCATGCTAATGCTATAGAAAATGTAAAATATAATGGAGAGAAAAAATAAGAGTAATAAGAGGATGCGCAGAAGGTGGAAGAGTCCGCGAAATATTCTATTATCAACTTATAAAGTATTAGTGAATTGGTGTATGATGAAAGCGAAAGTAGTTTGTGTCTCTGAGTGGGAGGATGTGCATACGTATGTGCCTGTGTGTGTCCAAGAGTAGAAAAATGTATGGAGGTAGAGTGATTTAGTGAAAGGAACCCTTTTCTCACATATACATATCACATTTACTATATACATATGCTTTACAATAAGTTGTAATCTAGAGCTTGTGCATTTGGTGTGTAATTGAAAACCACTTTTTAAAATTAAATTGGAACACACCGTCGTTCACGGCCGTTAATTCAGGATCCGCGAAGCACACATCCAGAGCTATGTATATAATATGCGTACACGTGAGTATGTTTTATATGTGTGTTGGCATTGTACAAAATTACTTGTATGCAACTTCACACACATATACATATCTATGTACCCTCATATGAAGCATATAATATAATTGAGCGTTTACAAGTACAACAAATGCTGCAAAATAAATTTACCAACAAGATTTTGACGAAATCAAAAACTTTGCCTTAGTTGGCCATAGTTTAATAGAACATGAAAAGTTCCGCAATAAGCGCAGAGAAGAAGAATTCAAAGAGAAAGTAAAAGAAAAATTCAAGGAAGGGATTCAAGAGCTGGTGAAATACAATAGCGTTAGCTTCGGTATTAAATAATATAAAGATAGCATAACTATAATATAATATATTAGTATTAATATTACGTTCTAACAAATTTTACATGCAGTTATAAAAGCTGTGCTCACTTCTTTTAATGTCTAACATAGTTTTATCTCAAAATTATATTATATTATTATATACGTATAAAATATTCCAAATAAGTTATAGATCATAAAAACTCTCAGTATTTTAAGGGGTTAGGGGTAGTCAGAGGCACGAAAAAATAGGAGTTTTCAGTATTTTTTTTTTTTTTTTGCTACTCAATCATGTTATTTTACAAAAGCAGTAATATGGCATTATTACAGGATGTGTTGACTTGAAGTCACGAAAATTTCAAAAAAAAAGTTTAATTTCCGAAGTTATAGGGCTTTGTGTTGACCCTGTTCCAAAAAAAGGTACTTGCGGTGACAAGCATAAGTCCTTGGAGATTCATCTAAAAACAATCGGACAAAAAAAAAATAGTTTTATAAATAGATAATCCCGGGCCTGATCGAAGGATTTTATTTATTTTTTTTTCAAAATTAACAAAAGTGGCCTCACGAAATTTTTTCTAAATTTTGCGAAAAAATCAACAGTTAATTGGTCTTAAAAAATCGAAATTTTCGAAAAAATAAAAATTCTTCGATCAGGCCCGAGTTTATTATGTATTCTAAAAGCTGTATAAATTTCATTAAAATCTACTGGACGGTTTTCGAGTTACAATTGTCACCGATTCAAAAAACAATGTTTTGAGAAAAACACGTTTAAAGTTTCATACTAACGCTTTGAAGTGCCCGAGCTCTCTTTTTTATTTCTCGAATAACTCAAAAAATAATTATTGGATCAACGTGAAAATTTCAGGGAATATTTTTAAGATATTACACTTAGCGAAAATGCAACAAAAAAAATATTTTTTGAAAATTCTAACTACCCCTAACCCCTTAATGACCCTTACTTTTTTCGACTTACTCCATTTCGCCAAACTGGACCTATCACAGCTACGAAATCGTTGAAATTGTTGCAGACGTGTTTTGGTGAATGTTCTACATGAGCACGAACACAAGTATTTGAGTGCCACAATGCATTCAGTGAAGGTCGTGAAGTTATTGAAATACTTGATGGAAGTTATCCATTCATCCTATTATTGGGTAGTCGAAAAAAATCTGTTCGTATTTTTTCAATATATATCGTTGCAGTCGTATATCTCCAGTGCTCCCAATCACATTGTGTCATAACATACTATAGTGTTGGAAAGGTGAAATTTTAAGTCCAATAAGAAATATTTGTAATAAAATAAGTGAAAATGTATTATTTTTTTCAGTCCAGGTCAATATATGGTAAATCAAATATGATAAGTGATGGCCAAGGCTTTACGGGTAGAGGTTTGGAGGATTGGGATGGTTTGGAAAGGAGAAGTAATATATTCACTTCTTTCACCTATTAGATCCCCTGTGGCAAGTTGTTACGGTTCCTTGAACTTTAAATTAGTAAATAATTCTTCAACATTCCTTGACTTTTTTTTATCAAATAAATATTTTTCTCCGTTATCCCCGGTAAAATTAATCAGATGGCAGATTTTGTAGCAATAATTCATCGAGGAAAAGAAACGCAATAAAAATGTTTCTGCACTCACTACCAACTCAGCTTTGTTTCAGTTTGCCATAATTCGTAACACCACAGTAATTTTACTACTGTCTATCTACGAATATTTATTGCCAAAAAATGAACACAACAAACAATTTGTTTATCTGGCCGAGATATACATACGTAATTGTTGTAGATTGAGTAGTAACTTAAATTGTGTACGTAACTTAAAGCAAAGTACGTTTCGGAAGAAGTTATGTAATTTTATTGCTATTCAACATATTCTTCATACAGTTTCGCATTCGTTTAAATAATTTTTAAACACTTTGCCGATATTCATGCTCCAACCTTTTCGTTGCAGCGGTTACTCGATTAGTCTATTCGTCAGGCGAGAGGAAATTAGATGTTACTGTGAGATAAATATTTGAATAAGCTCCATAAACTCTTGTTGTTGCATTGGGTATACAGGTCTTGTTTGGGTGATAAGACGTAAGTTAATTGTTACCAAAGTCATTTAATGGAAGGCCCAGGAAATGTGCTGTTTCGACGCGGTGGGTCTGTAGTGAAACAGGTGTTAGATGAGTAGGTTTCATAGAATATGCAAACAGGTCGTTAGATCTAGATTTAATCTAGCTAGATGCTGTTCTTACAGCGATCTAACCCTGATTGGAAGAGTAAGTACTTAACGAATGAGAGCTCACATTGTATTCATGCTAGGTGAATCCTTCATTAATGTACACCAGAAGATTCTTAAAGACTCGCTAAATAAAAAGATACACTTTGGAGCGACTTTTATACATTCTGTTGCTGAGCAACAATTCCTCGAGAAAACTGGCCTCGTTTAGTTCATCGTTTTATTAAACAGAAGTGAGTTGAAAGTTAAACATCTCAAATGTTGGAAACCTCAACCGACGCCTGAAAATATGCTTTGATCCGCTCTTGATTCTTATGGGATGATGTTATAAGCCTTTTGAAACAAACCGAGGCTTTTAAAATTTGGAGCGTTGGGTTTCGAAAGCGCAAGAATGCAACAAGAGATGTGTATAGAATTCATGACTTTCCTTGAGCTACTACGAATATAAGTTGAAAATTTATAAGACATAAGAAAATATAACTGATGAAGCTGTAGATGGATCGCAGCGTTGATCAAATATTTAGTTGCAGTTCGGTTCAAAGCGATCCAAACCACACTATTTTTTCGCAGTGTAGGCCATTGCGACAAGCAGGATGCTTATGCTAGCCCAGCAGCCCGTTTGAGGAAACCCCTTTATAAGATTCAACTGTTTAAACATACATTAGATAGTATATAACAATGTGAGGGCGTATGCGTATGTGTGTGTGCTGTTGCAAACAGCAAAGTCGGTAGGGAACAATAACAATCACGGCAAAGGAGGAACAAAAACATAGAAAAATACAAATAATAACAACAAACAAATACGAAACATAATACAAAAACAAAAGTAAAGCGAAGAAATAATGGAGAAACAAGCGCAAAGACAAATAACATCCGAAACAACAATAACACTTGCGAATAAAGGCAGTAAATAACAATAACAACAATTAAAATGACAAGAAGTCTGCCAGCATCTGGGCGTATATAACCTACTTACACAGCCATGCGAATACACATATACATATATGTACTACATAAAGGTAAGTAAGTATGTGTGCGTCTGAGCGGAATATCACCTTGGACTATCAATTACATGCTCACATTTCTATATAAACAAATTTTTACCAGCACATAACGGTATATGAAAGTAAGCGCTGAAGGCAAAAAGCTTAAGTGTGCGACTATCAGGAGACAGGTCGGGTGTTCGGTTCCAAAATAAGATCAAAATTTATACAAAGCTATAAGTACTTTTCGGTAGCGTTTGCTATTCGGCAGGAAAAATCTAAAAATCTTGTTTTGAGTGCACATGAAAGAGCTTTTTACAGAAGTCCAAAAAAGTTTGTTGCGATATTGATGCCGAAACTCGGCCAAATAACCGCCTAGGCGAATGCGCCACATTAACATTTTTATTATGTGTGTGTGTGTGTGTGAACGGAAAAGCTCCGACGATTACGAAGCTTTTATTTTGCTCTGTTCTCATTCATGCCGTTCCATTTCATTCACTTTCGGGTCTTTTCGCGCGTTCCAACTGTTTTGTTGTGTCTCAGGACAATGTACGATGCTACAGGCGCGCGCTTTTCGCTATGCTTGTGCAAGGTATGTGCGTACATACATACAAATACATATGTACATACGAGTATATGTGCAATTATATAGAGTTGTGGCGGGCGGAAGGGTTGTGCGGCTGTTAAACAACGAAAGGACATCCTCGTCACGAAAGGCATGTAGAAAACACGTCCGTCTTGCAGTGAAAAAATTTTAAGTGACAACAACAACAATAATACTTTAATTGCGGCAAAGCTTCAGCAGTGCTGATAACACGCTGCCACAGCTGCTGGCCGGGGCAAGGGTAAGGAGTTGTGGCTGTCATCAGATGTTTTCGGGTCGTTGCCGTCGTAACAGAGAGGACATTGAAGGACGAGCACATCATCGGCCGTTATGAAATATACGGAAAGCTTGGCGTGCGCGCACGAGTAGGGGCTGTGTGGTGGTGCTGCTGACAAACGGATGGAACGGATGGATGAATGGGCAGTCAGGCGGCTGAGAGGCGACCAAAGTGTCTGTGTCCTCCGACGTTATGCAAGCATACCTACATACTTATATACATATATGTATGTATGTAAATGCTGTTGTTGTTTGTGTGTTGTCTAATTCAGTGGATATGCACTGACTGACGAATTGCTTAGCAGATAAAAGGGATAAACAGATAAACGGACATTGTAGTTGACAGGAAGACCGCGGTTATATACTTTTATTGTTCAAAAACAAAAACCAACAACTATAACAGTACAAAAAACTAATAAAATAACGGTATAAGTATACATGGGTGTGTGTGCAGTAGAACTGGTTTCGACTGCTGAACTGTTGGCTAGTGCGGGTGTTATGCCCAAAATAATTGTTTGTGGTTGCGGGTTTTGATTAACACGAGCGTGATGGGGCTTCCACAGCTAAAGTTTCGAAGCTATGTGACAGCGGTTTGACTCACTAATCGTACATACTTACATACGTATGTATATAATATGCACATACATAAGTATAGGAATGGATCTAGCCACAGACTTTCAAGGCAGAAGGCAGTTAGATGCTAGAAGAGTGCGCGACAAGCGCAAGAGGTCAAACATTAAGAGGTGGGCTGTTGGGCAGTTGGTTGATTGTACGGTCGCCTACACCTACAAGCTGTTAACAGACGATGTTGTCTATCGTCGATTTGACACAGCGTTCGGCGCTGTTCGTGCCTTCGGTTTGGCTCAGTCAGGAGTAGGACGAGAGTGCACAATGGTTTACTTCGTCGCCTGCTTGGGTAACTGGCTGCTTGGCACTGACTTACTGCTGCTACTGTCAGTTGAGTTTCGACAGTACGTGTATACAGAGGTGCGTCTAACGTTGCGACCGATACGAAGATATTTGAAAAGCGCGTCTGTTTGTCTGTCTGTCTGGCCGCCTGCCTGTCTCACTGAATGTCTAGTCTTGTTGTCGTTATTGACGTCGATTTTCGCCTTTTTTGCCTTTCGCCTCTGTCGTGTCGAAGGAAAACGCTACGCTATAGATCGCGCGCGAGTGCCTAAATGTGTGTGGCTGTTTGTGTACACGTCAAGTTGTGTGTATGTGTGTGGAAATTTTCTAACAACACACTTGCGCTAACTTCGTTTGTCGGAGAAGAACGACAACCATAAACGATAATAAGAGTGGCAATAACAACTAACAGCAAAAATCATAAAAAAACACGCAAAAACAAACAGAAAAGTGAGAAGCTAAAAAAAGTGGCAGAAAAACGGATGGAAGCCGAGAATTTAAAATTAAAAAGTTTTCTACAAATTCACACTTTATCACCTCTGCGACTAGCCACCGCACCGACCAGCCACTGATACCGCTACTGGCCCAAACTATGTGCTACCCGTTCCAGTAAAGGGCCACTAAAAACTTTCGCCACAGCAGGACGTTATTGTCTGTTGGTGGTGGTCACACTTCAACTACCAACTATTCTGCCAACGCAGACGGTAGAACTGCCTCAGCCATCCACAGCGTTTCAATTCATTCTGAGTCCACATTGCAATCGCTGTAATAATCGTTACGAAGCGTTACTGTCTACGACGACGGCGTTGAGGCAAAGCCTTTAATTGACGACGAACAGCGGTTGGAGCAGTAGCAGCAGCAGCAGCAACGACGAGCAACAACAAGCCAGGCGGACGAACGAGCGTACGAACACAGTTTGCAGAAAAGGCGTCACCGTGCTTGCCACACTCAGTGCGAGGCAGCCGCAGTGACAAGAACACAAGGCAACCCCGAAAAATAGGAAAAAACGAAGCAGCAGCAGTAGCAGCCAGAAGCAGTAGAAGTATTCGTCGCAGTGGTAGAATCCAGTAGTAGCAACATTGGCCGTGGCAGTTAGTGGCAGCAACAAAGAGCTAGCTATCAAGCAATCACTCTAAAACGGCAGACAACAGCGCCAACGAGCTATCAGTGGTAGCAGCCAGTACCTTGACCAGCTGAAGACGAGGCTGTCGTCGACCACTACCATTTTGACCACTGATAAGAGTGAACGACCAGCGAGCAGTAGCGCGCAGCCAAGAACACGCAGCAAAGGTGCACGCACAGTGGGTTAAGGAATACGGGACCAAAGAGAACATTAGCACTGCACTATCAGGCGATTGTCTTCAGCGCATACACCAATGTGAGCTTAAAGGCATCGAGTAATATAAAGTGAAAATAAAAGAAGACGAAGCGCGCACTTGACGTACCGTTTAATAATTAAGCGCGTTTTCGCTTAAAGCGTTTCCATTATTTTCGTGTTATTGCTTTCGCTGCGCCACATTCTTTGAGTGACATTTCAGTGATAAACGAGCATTTCATTATCAGTCTTCATTAACAGCCTTCACAGCAGCTTTGTAGTTGTGCTTCCGCAAACGAAGTTGCCAACAAAAGTGTTGTTCGCAGAGAAGTCAGCAAAGAAAAACAGTTTTTTTTTCGTAATTCATATGAAAGGCAGCAGCGCACGCGAGCGGATAGCAGCGTCATTGTCGTCGCTGATTTACTAACCGTGACATCATTTGCGCACAAAGCAACTATAATTTTTACAAAAATTGCAACCACAAAAATATTCTACACATATACATACATAAATAAAAACAAAAATAAAAAACTAAATTAGTGAAAAGCGACAATTATTTTTTAAAAAATTTTACGTAAAATAATCCGACAAATTATCAGCGTTAAAATAAGATGCAACATTTTCTAAGCTGAGGAAATTTTTAAGTGAGCGTCGATAAAATTCCATTCGATTTCGAGAAACGAGCGACTAGCAAACAATAAACGAAACGCCTGAAAGTAGACATTAAAGCTGCCAAAGATGTTCTCCATGTGTTCGAAAGTGAAGCCACGAAACTCAACAGTGAATACACAACAACCAACGGGTGAGTACAAGTGAAAGTGTTTTTGGTGTAGGAGACCTTGGCTAAAGTGCTTTGGGTTGGGCTAGGAGGTGGCGTGGCGTGGGGGATGCACGAATATATAAACACATTTGTACAGTGGGTTATCAGTAAAATGAACTAGTATTAAATCAAAATTTAATACGAGCTCTAAAGCTTTTTAAAGAGCTTTCACTAAAGCATAAAAGTGATGATTTGATAGAAAGAAATATTTTTATAAAATGATTCATGCTTCGTTTTCGGAACTACGAACATAAATTTGATAAGAAGCTTTATATCGGATCTAAGAGCTTTTATAAAAACTTAAAAATTATTTTTAAAAATTAAGAATACATTCTTAAAATTATCTATGCTTAACAGTCGTAACTACGAATAGAATTTTGTTCAGAGACTTAATGTTGTATCTACTACGAATAGAAATTTGGTAAGAAGCTTTAAATTGGTTCTCAGGAGCTTTCATAAAAGCTTAAAAATTTTGATTTTAACTTTCTTTCGGAACTACGAATATATATTTGTTAGGAAGTTTTATGTTGGATCCAAGGAGCTTTCATAAAAGCATAAAAGCGATGATGCTTTCATAAAATCTTAAAAACTATTTTTTTTTAATAAGGAATATATTTTTTAAAATATCTATACTTAACTTTCGCAACTACGAATATAAATTTGTTAAGAAGCTTTATGTTGTATTTAAGGAGCTTTTAAAAGCTTAGAAGTCTTGATTTGACATATCTTTCTAATAGTATCTATGGTCAATTTTCGGAATACGCGTTAAAGTTTAAGCTTATATTAATCTTTCCGGAACTGGATTTAAAGATCTTTAATAACAAATTAAAAATTATGATTTTATTATATTGATAATTATATTATGTTCGTTATAGAAAAAGTATAGTAAGTATAAAAGTTTTAGATTATTTACCGGAGTTATAAATTTAATCTAATCTTCATTTTAGAGCTTTCGCCAGTGCGCCTTTTATATGTTTTACTGTACTTGTGTGAGCACATTACTTACAAGCACCTACACACACACAAGCGAAAGCATTATGCTGAGTTAAATGCTCCGACTGGGTTGGAGGTGGCGCTGCTGCTGCTACAGCTTCTCTGCTATGCCACCAATTCAACACTTTATTTTTCTCAATGAATTCAACGACTTGTCGTGTTTTGGTGCGAAGCACTAATACATACATGCAACCGAGCACGCACGTACATTTTATTATACATTCACGAGTGTGCGCTGGATTTTTTGGAGTGCGGGGTTGCCATACATATGTATATGTATGTACCTACATAAGTACATACATGTTTATATATCAGCGGGTACATAAAAGCAGTATATCTGTGAGGGGTTAAGTGTGTATAAACTGATTGGAAAGCTCGTATGTGTGTGTATATATGTATGTGAGTCCTTACTAACATTTTAAATGCTTCACTTGATGCGTTGTGATGTTGGTTCTGGACCAGCTAACCTTTCTTATCTGCTGCATTTATCGAGCACGATTTAAAGTGCAGCAAGTTCAGCGTAGTTAGTGCAGTGTTCAACACACACACACACACGCTCACACTAACACTACTATGAACATTTTATGCGCATGCATACATATGTACATACATAATAGAAAGTTCATTGCAAATATTCGTGGGAAAAGCTTGTGTCACTGAGGGAGCGTGTGTTGCGTTCGTGATTGTACGGCAGCTTGTGGATTAAAATGGTATAGTAGTTGTTGTTTTCTTTTGACAGTCAAATCAACATGGACCGAAATTCTTAGCTCCTTTGCCCAAGTAATGACCCCTAAGGGTGCAAGCACCCTCAGGTAGTCATCCCAGCAGCGTTTAAGTCTAAAATAAAGACAGTTAATAGTTGCAGTGAAATTGCTGAGCAAATAACGAAATGGCATTCTGCACTAAACATTAAAGCTACCAATTCAATTTGCTAGAGATGTGAAGCTTAAATTGCAAATTATTGCGGATTAATTTCGCAGAAGATTCATTCTCGGGCGTATACTTATGTATGTATGATAACGTGCTTGGGGAAATGTTAGTGATTTCACAAAATATTTGTGAGAAACCAATTAAAATTACTTGAAATTACTATTGCGGGTATTTGTAAGGGATTTTCATAATTAATTTTTTAAATTTCGTTTGTGCAAGTTTAATAGTATTTTTTATTTTTATATTATAAATAAAACACAGTGAAAAAATTTTAAAGGGTTATAAAACGAGATGTATGTATGGTCTTCTAAAGGATCAAACATGCACGGTTTTACTCAATTAATTATTGCCAGTTTGAGGGTAATTTAGTAATTTCAGAATGACACTCTTGAAGAAGTGGCAAAAAATGGGATAATCGAGCCAGCGACACTATTTGTCATAGACGGGAAGACTTAGTTGCAGGTTTGGACTATAAGGTGATTGCACGAAAATCGCCCAGGCAGCGTGATGGAGCATCTGGCGAGTCATTATCGATCGTGTTGTCCTGTTAGAATACAATTATACTCCTTTTAGCCAAAGCTGGCTGCTTTATTTGCCTTTAATAATTCGGTATTAGAGAACCAAAAAATGCATTCTCAACGTATCAGACGCCTCTTCAGATGATGAAAATCGTTGACCTTTTAGTTTAATTTTCATGTTTGGGAATAAAAAACGTCATTCGGCGCCAAGCTAGGACTTTACGTTGGATGACTTACCAAACCGATGTTTTGAGCGCTCAAAAATGCAATTGTTTCCGTCGATATGTGAGAGCGGAGAGAGATTTTTTAAGAGGAAAACTAAAGCAGCGAAGAATTCAGAAAACAATTTCTAGATAATGAAACTGGCCAAATTTAAAAACTTGAGCTGCACGAGCGATATTTGCCTTCCTCGCATTTAAAAGCCCTTAATAAAAATAAATATGGTAGTATAAGAAAGAAGAGGAATAGAAAATCCATTCGACGAGAACCGATTGGTGAAAAGGGAGTTCAAATGGTACCACTAATAATTTTAAAATTCTTAATTTATTCTCTAAAATCAATGTCGCCCTCTCAAAGTAATGCCTCTTGGCCAAATATACTTCTGCCAACGTTTTTTCCTATCCTCGAAACAGTTTTTAAAATCAACTTCTGAAATAGCCTTCAACGCGAGTAGTCATTCATATTTCAAATTGACTCTAAACGGTTGCCCCGTAACGGTCGTTTGAGTTTGCTGAATAGCCAGAAGTCACACGGAGCTAAATCAGGCGAATACTGTGGTTGCGGTACGATATTGGTTAAAATTTGTCGAAAAACTCATTTCTCGTGGTGCAAAAACCAAGAGTTGTCGTATCATAATTCCGGCCTCTTTATACGAAAAGCTACGCGCTAATGACTCATAAAACTCAACTAGTATTTCTGGTTGACAGTTTGATTGGTCGGAAGGAATTCGGAGTGCACCACACCTCGATAATCGAAGAAACTGGTCAACATAACCTTGGCGTGGTGGTTTTTCGGCTTCTGCTCGCCTTTGCCACGATATTCAGCTGATTGATCGTCTGTCTCGCGGTCGTGAGCATAGATCCAAGACTTATTGTCAGTAATAATCCGTTTCGTGACAACCTGGTAGTTGGAAAATATTGTTTCATAGACGTTAACGCGACGCTGTTTTTCGAAAAAATTGTGTGATTTTAAAACCAATCGTGCTTTCACTTTTCTTAAGGCAAAATGATCTTTCAAATTTGTTTTCTCTGATCCTTCCGATTTTTCAACGATGCGAATAAGATCTTTGACTGATCGTCGATTCTCAAGCCTCAATTCCTTTATTTCATTAACGCGTTGATCATCAGTTGATGTTGATGGCCGTCCTGGACAAGGTGCGTCGTCAACGCGTTCTCGACCCTCTTTGAATAACTTGAACCAGTCAGAAACACTTGCTTGTGATCAATTATCACAAGGGCTTTTTCCAACATCCTGAACGTTTTGGTACCAGAAATTTGACGCCGCACACAAAATTTAATGAAATTTCTTTGTTAAATAGTTTTCTTTAGAAAGTTCGTCATATGTAGATGTTTTAAGCGTTTGCGTTTGTAAAGCACTTCTAATCAGTAGTGAATTCATAATGCATAGTTTCTAATGAAATCGCTCACATAAATACATAATTCAGCATTTAAAGGATGCGCAATCCACATTCTTTGTGAATATTATTTCTGAGTAGCTCTTCTGGAGTGCTTCTAATCGCGAACGCTTCATGCATGCCTCAAGTTTTTGACATTTGATTTGCACAGTCTTAGCTTGATTATTTCGAGGTCACCGCTGTGCAGCACTGAGGATTTAGCCACCTTTTTTTATACTCTTATGAGTATACGCCAGCAGACAGACACGGCACTTCAGCGTAATCGTCATGGCCCCTTTGGTCATTCATACGAAAGCTTAAAACCTCATGCGAATTCATGTGTCGACTCATTGATGGGCCCTGTTGGAATTACGAATTTACCATATCTTCTTTGGTTGTCTAATTCAATTATTTGCCAGCTGTTGAACGAGATCGGAACTACTGAAGACTGAATGCTGTCATTTTTAACAATTATTCATTAACATGTATATTTTTTATTATTGCAAATATCACACCGGTTATGTCGTCCGGTCTCTCTGGAAAGAAGGTGCTTATTTAATCTGACGTAGAATCCTACTAGGTTTCAATAAGACAAAATTTAAATGGGCTGTATCTGCATGCACTTCCACAATCCTACGCTACTTGTGGGCTCTGGTGCAAGCTTCCTTTAGTCCCTGACTTGGGTTCTGTGGTTGTTGTATCGTCATAAAACCTTCCCTATCCAGTTATAAAGAAAATTGCGTTGGCTTTGACTGGATAAAAATCCAGGTCCTTCCCATTATCGTGGGTAAAGTTCCATGAGTTCCAAAAAAGTAATTTTTTAAAATACTTAGAATATATGAATAATTCGAAGAAATTAGAATGATAAAGGGAATTTATATTTTATATATGTACGTATGTGTATTTCGCTTATATAAGTATTATTCACATTATGGCAACTCTGCAGGTTATAAGCCTTATTACACACATTTTCAATTCATATGTAAGTTTTCCACTCGGGGAAGTCCAACATTTCAACATTTTTTTTCTATTAATCAGTTTTGATCGCTATAACTGTGAATGTCATCCGAGCTAGTATTCCTACATTGGTTAGGTATGTTTTGGACCGTTTCTTATAAGCCCAAAATATATATAAAGCCACAAATTTAGAGTTCTAGCATTCTCTATCTCAATTTTCGAATAGAGCTTTTGCTGGAGCTTGCAACGGGACCATATATGTATGTAGATCAGGGTGGAGACCATGTACCCAAATCACTTTGGCATTGCAACCGAAAGCTTTAAACATTTTTACAAGAAAGTGTAATATCCAAGTCAGTCATTCCCAACTTTTTTGAAGGCCACCACAAAACTTTTTAGGTTAAAGGCAAACTCTTTGAAACACCTGAAAGCCTCATAAATGTTACACAAATATTTCGATGAAGTGGGAAAAAATAATTCAATAATTCATTTTAAACCCTTCCTGTCGCAAACTCTTTCAACTCTCTTCATATGTGATTCAGATATTCTCTACTGGCAAGTACAATTCTCAAATGTGCATTCCAATGCATTTATGTGCTGATATGTATGAATCTATGTGCCGCAGTTCACTTGCCGACAAGAGTACTAGGATTTTATGAATGTGTTTTGCTAAGAACACACACACACACACATAAACTTACTCGCAATGAAGATGTTTCAGTTGCAGTTTTCTTCATCAGCATTTCCCCAGCGTCCTTCAGCAAACGTTGCAGCGACACTTGTAATCTGTCTGCAGCTGAATCGCTCGGTCTCACATTCCTGCCATTCGAAGCTCTCGTGCCAGCTCGTCGCCATATGAGCGATGGCATCGGATGTGTGTGTCTCTACGTGTATGTGTGGGTGCTTGCTTACATTTGTGCGCGTTTGATGGCTCACCGTTGGGAGCGAGTGCAACAGCGAGGTGGTAGTCGGGTCGGGTCGGGTCGCTTTGGGTCTTGTGTGTCATGTGAAATCGTAAAACGCTTTTGGTATGAGCCCACGGTGGCTTTTATGATGCTAGACAATCTAATGGATTCAGAGGTTGAGCCGGGAGTATGAAGGTGTTGGGGGGGATGGAATGCAGCTCGGCTGAATGGAAGACTGCTGGACGATTGAGCAAACGGACGGAGGAACATTGAGGAAAGTGAGTGCAGTGATGCGCAAAACGTTTGGTGGAAAGCGTTTTTATACCCCGAACAGAGTAAGTTTGTAACACTCAGAAGGAAGTGTCGGAGACCTTATAAAAAATATATATAAATGATCAGTATGTTGAGCTGAGTCGATTTAGCCATGTCCGTCTGTCTGTTTGTCCGTCTGTCTGTATATATACGTACTAGTCCTTCAGTTTTTAAGATATCGTTTTGAAATTTTGCAAACGTCATTTTCTCTTCAAGAAGCTGCTCATTTGTCGGAACTGCCGATATCGGACCACTATAACATATAGCCATACAAACTGAACGATCGGAATCAAATTCTTGTATGGAAAACTTTCACATTTGACAATGTATCTTCACAAAAGTTGGCACAGGTTATTTTCTAAGATAATAATGTAATATACGAAGAATTTATTCAGATCGGCTTACTATAGCATATAGCTATCATACAAATTGAACGATCGGAATCAAGTTCACGAAATCTGGTATGGATTATTTTCTAAAGCAACAATGCAATCTCCGAAGAAATTGTTCAGATCAGATTACTATAGTATATAGCTTCCATGCAAACTGAACACATAGTTACTAAAAGAAATGCACATGTGAATGGTATTTTAGCTTCGGTGCGAAGTTAAAGTTTTTTCTTGTTTCGTTTCTTTTCGTTTTTTCCGTTACACGCTGCGCCCTCGGCACGCCTTCCGCCAAGGCGGTGCAACTGCGGCGATATGCATATGCAAGTACGTACATGTATACAAATAAATGTATATATATATATACATATAAACATACAGACATAGTGGCAGACACACGTGCACAGACGCACGCATAGGAGGGTCCACACTGGTCGGACGGACAAACGTGCAGGCGCGTAGAGCTTGAGCGCGTAGGTGTATGCCTTGCAACACTATACTCATGAATACAAATATACAAATGTATGTACGGATATGTGAGTGAGTGTTTGTGCAACTATTGCGGATCAAGAGCATGTAATTATTGGTAGATAAATTTTACCATAAATGATATTGGGTGACGCCAGTGAAGCGTAACAGCGAAGGATAAGCCAACGTCTTTCATATGTCCTTCTCATCCCGCTCCGCTGTCAAGCGCCGCCGTTGTTGTTCGCAACGTCATTATACGCGCAGTTATATGTATGTATGTGTGTGTGTGTCTCTTCTTCTTGACTAACACTTGCGCAGCAGCGTTGCAATTTAACTTTCACTGAATATTCACCACTTGAGTGATGCGATGAGTGCTTGTGGCCAGAGCAGACGGAGCGCAATGGCAGACACGCTTGATTGCAACGGCTGAAAGGAATCGGAACGTAGCCGCAATTCGTTAGCGCCAGCGTTGCCTTCAAAATTGATACATTTACAAGGATATGTGATTATTATGTGGGCGCATATTAATTGAATCGAAATTGGTTGGTACCGCTTCAGTGTGTACAACAATAACAACTGTAATTAAATTGCATGGCAATAATTCAGTGAAATGAGATTTCCGACGCTGATGTCGTGGATGTAGAAGTGACACTGCAAATATTTGAGATACATATTTTACACAATTATTTTAAAGGTATTTAGGAAATTAAACAAGAAAACACGTTAACTTCGATTGCACCGAAGTTATAATACCCCTCACAAATACAAAATATGCCTTACCAGAACTTAATTTTAATCGGTCAGTTTGTATGGCAACTATATGCTATAGTGACTCACTCGATCAGAAGCAATTTTTCGAACACCATTGCATTAGACAATAATCACCGTTGAGTGCCAACGCAAAAAGGAGTTGTACGCGAAAGAACTGAATACCGCCCGGTGTTAGTCTGACCAGGGTTATTTTTTGAAGCGCGGCCGAAGGTCCCGAACGCAGAAAGGAACTCAACGCGAAAAACAAATAATGTTTTTTTTATTTCCTGTTTCCTGTTGAGGTATAATCTGTTTTTGTTATTTCTTGCAGTGCTTTTACAAAAGATGTCGATAAGGTAATTTTGAGAATGTACTTCTTCCTACGAAATAATTTTCTATACAAGCACTTTACTCCGAATGTTCGGTTGGTATGACAGCGATTTACTATAGTGGTCCGATGTTGGCGGTTCCGATAAATGACCAGACTTATGCAATATTCCAGACGGATATCTAAAAACTGAGGGACTAGTTCGTGTTTATACGAACAGACGGACATGGCGAAATGTACTCAGCTCTTCAGGGTGATGATTTATATATTCATTTTATAGGGTCTCTGACGCTTCTTTCTGAGTGTTACGAACTTCGTGGCTAACCCTGTTCAGGACATAAATTTTTAATTCGAATTTTGGCTATACTTTCGAGAAAAAAAAAACAAATTTTTTAGATTTTTTTTGAGAATATACCCAGGGTTATATGGATTCTAAAGCACCCCTCAAATAAACAATATTAATCCAGCGCTAAACCTTTTGAAACTGTGAGGAAATATTACCTGTTGGTACCGGAGTTGATACAGATCACTTGATATCGTAATAATATAAGATGAATGCGTCTTGAAAGAGCAATGCCATTATGTAATAGCTCTTGTTCTCGAATAAATGTAGAAATTTTGGGTAATCTCAGCTCCCTTGGTATTACAAATAGCTCCGAACACATTGGTAATACAATGATGAATCACCCTTACAAGAAATTGCATTTTAAGGACATTCCTATACAAATTTCTTTGTCTATGTACAAAACTCGTTATAAATATGTATACTAACGTAATATATACATAATTATATATATATCTAAATGATCAGTATGTTGAGCTGAGTCGATTTGGCCATGTCCGTCTGTCTGTCTGTCTTTCTGTCTGTCTGTGTACATATATACGAACTAGACATCTTTTTAAATTTTTTTTTTGCTAACGTCATTTTACCTTCAGGAAGCTGCTCATTTGTCAGAACTGCCGATATCGGACCACTATAACATATAGCTGCTTACAAACTGAACGATCGGAGTCAAGTTCTTATATGGAAAACTCTCACATTTGATAATGTATGTTCACAAAACTTGGCACAAGTTATTTTCTAGGGCAAAAATGTAATCTCCGAAGAAATTGTTCAGATCGGTTAACAATAGCATATAGCTTCCATATAAAATGAACACATAGTTACTGAAAGAAATTCACCTGTGAAGGGTATATTAGCTTCGGTGCAGCCGAAGTTAACGTTTTTTCTTGTTTTTAAATAAATATGTATATTAATGACAATATATATGATTTTATGTTGATTCATTGGATGTATATTAGTTAAATAAATTGTTGAAATTACACTTAAAAAAAGGTTCTGTACGACATCCACAATTGCAGCCGCAATCTTGATCTAAAACAAAAATTTCCAAAACGATTAGGAAAGTCGTCATCGCGCAGTGGAGGTTCTTTTTTATTTTATTTTTTTTTTTGTTATTTTTTTTTTTTGAAATTTGACAAAATGGCGGCGGTTTGAACAAAAAGTATCGAATTTTATTCTTTTGTCTACAGTTTTTCGTAGAAAAAATAGGAAAATGAAAAAAAAAACAATCCATAGCACGACAGCGAATGACGTTAAAAATGTTTTCTCCAAATTGGAACTAGATATCTTGAAAACTCTTCCTTTGAGAGTGGAAACCGTTTTGAAAAACACCATTTTGAGAAAAACGCGTTTAAAGATTGGAGTCGCTATGTTCCCTACTCTGTTCTATTTCTACAAGAAACCCTGTAGCGACCGTACGAATTTGAATTTCGATTTGAAAATTTGAGAGAATGTGTCTTCTATCCGATAATGTAACAAAAAAAAAAACGATTTTTAGAAAAATTCACACTGAGATAATTCTCGAAAACTCGTAACGCCGATTTATAACTTTACACAGCCCTATTAGTTTTGCGGGGATACAAAATTCAGACAAGTGGCAAAAAGGCATCTTCTTTGTGCTGTCAAAAGAAGCTTTAAAATCGACGAAGAGATGGTGTGTGCCGATCCTCCTTTCAAGGGTGTTTTCCAAGATTTGGCGCTTCATGAAAATCTAGTCAGTTTTTAATTTTCCAGACCCGAAGTCACCCTGATAAAGTCCAATCAACTTGTTGATGGTGGGTTTCAATATTTCACTCAATAGGCTCGAAAGAACCTTATACGCGATGTTAAGGCCGCTTATCCCACGGTTGTTGGTGCAGATTGTGGGGTCTCCCTTTTTGTGGATTAGGCAGAGCACACTTAAATACAAATCGCCCGGTATGCTTACGTTTTCGTCCAACCATATTCTACAAAGAAGTTGATGCATATTCCTTATTAGTTCTTCACCGCCGCGGCGCGCCGTATTTGAATAGTTCGACCGGCAATCCATCAGCTCCCACTGCTTTGTTGTTCTTCAGGCGGTTAATTGCTATTCATGGTCGGGCAATGGAACGTCTGCTGCATCGGCATTGGGGAATCGGGATCACCATCTCAGGATGTTATGCTTTTACTGCCAATCAGCAGGCTGGAGAAGTGTTCCCTCCATAACTTCAGTATGCTCTGAGCTCTGATCAGTCAACAGATTACTTCTGGGGTTCTACAGGAGTATGCTCAGGTTTTGAAATTTTCTGTTAGTCCGAGTCACATGGATGGAGGTCATAATGTGTAATGATAAGGCTCACTATACTGAAAAAAGTTATACGAAATTGAACAGAGAACATTGTCTCCATAAGGCGTAGTTATGATCCTAAAAATCAAATGTCTTAAAATGTCTGATAATGAAACCATAATATACTATTTCGCTGATTTTTTTATTGCATATTCGGTATAAAATTTCTTTACGTCTAAAAAACACGCTTTACAAATATTTCGAAACTGTTCATCAATAATTTTATACTTTTCAGAGCTACAATTCCAAGTAGTAACTATAGTTGTTTCACTCTCTTTACAGGCACAGTTGGGAAACAGATCAAAGGAGGATACTTGTTGCGTTACAAAAGTGAGTAAACAAAGGTGGAGTCCAGAGTAAAGCACTAGGAATTCATTTATATAATATAGAGGTGCGAAAATCAAAGCTAACGTGGCTCAAAGTGACTTAAATAGAAATTGCAGACTTTATTTTAGATAAAATAATAAGCCTCCTGTTACAAATAACAACAACAAGGCAGAAGTAATAATAAATTCGAAAACACTTTAGTCACTTGGGGTAGCACCAAGTATTACGCGCAGAAGAACTGCTTGTAACATTTTATCATATCAATCGATTCATGGCCTAATGCCACACAAATGACTACAAACACACACACACATGCAAACATCACTGTATGTAGATTGCAAATGAGTGCCAGGGCAGGGCTTTACTGCTTTGCCAACTGATACCACAGCGTAGCGTCTCGAAACTAAAATTACCAATCGCGCATATGTATGTAGATGTGTGTCTACTTTATTCTTTTCTGAATTCTTTTTTTGTTTTTTTTTTGGTTTTGTCTGTGTCATATACAATTTTGCAGGATTTTGCGACAATTTGCTAAATCAGCATAAGTGCAATACACATTGACATGACGCAGCAATTCCTTCCTTCCGACGCGCACAGACAATGGCTTGAATTTCCAAAGCGCACACTAAGTGGCAGCCCCATGGGGTAAAGCGACGCAATGCCGCATTTGGTTACACCGCTGCTTAAGCGCCTCCGCTGCCTCATCCACCACCCCCAACACACATGTGGTTGGAGTGGAGGCTGTGCGCTTTGGTGAAGGCTTTTAAGGGCCGCCTGCCGCTGATGTTGGCGTTGGCGTTGTTGTCGTTGTCGGTGTCCCTGTCGTTTATGATGATGGCATTGGCATGATTGCTTTTGCTGTTGCTGCCAGTGCTGCTGCTGCGACTGCTGTTGCTTGTGCCGTTGCTGATGGCGATGATGATGGTGCAGATTACATTTGTAAGCGCATTTAAATTTTCAAGAATCTTAATGCCGCAAAAAAGGCGTTTGATACACTAACGAATTTACATACCAAGCAACATACATACAAAAACACACACAGACATATGTAAATACGGTGGCACATGTTGAGTAGGTATATATATGCATACAAGCATACGCTTACATGCGTTTCCATTTGCATGTATGCATATATCTGTGTGTGTATGTGTGTGAAGTGCCCACTTGTATGGTTTCATAATTTTACCTACAAATCGCTCTCTCCCCGCAGCTTAAGCTACATGCTAATGCTGGATAATGCAAGTTGACGTCTGTGCTTGTGGACGGCAGCTGGCATATATGCATACATATGTACGTACTAACTTCATACATACACACATACATATGTACCAAATATGTATGTATGTGCAAATGTCTCCAGCATGCCACATACTTGAGTAGTCACAATAATTACATTTGCAATGTTTTCTCTTGTTTTTGTAAGCAAAAGTGGTTGACCTTCAGCGTTAGGGAGTCAATGACAAGAGTTTTTGAAATTCGCGTCCATTTTCTAATACTTTTTTTATCCTACTGTAAATATCTTTATGTTTTAGAGCAACTACTGTGGAATCGCTGGGCCGAGGAATGGGTCGTGCTGTACGATGATTCAACAATGGCTTGGTTTACGGTAAGTTCAATTAACCGTTGTGAAAAATTACATAAATCAATCAAAGTAATCCAGCATGAAATTGAATGAATACGCCTTATAACGGTTTAGGACTTTTGGTACACTAGAACTCAATGGATAAAATATACCCTGCAAAGCTCTCTCAAGGGTATAAATATATATATTATTTTTTACAATAAATTGAAGGTTGTATTTGGCATAATTAGAATGATCCGATTCAGGTCAAATAAGTAGGGTTTTGTTTGATAACTTGTTGCTATTTTGAAGGCTATTTCGTAATGTCATTCTATATAAACACTCGGTTTTTACAAGTCTCTCTTGAGACGAATTTTCCACTAGCAAATTCGTTCGCTATAGATAGGATCATCTGACAATCACTAGATGCCAGATGCGAACTATTAACCAACGCTCCCCTGGCAGACACAAGGGCGCAGTCCTCTTGGAAAATCATTCCTCTCATAGTGGCTATCATTTTCTTCAAATGGTCAAATGGTTGAAATGGTCAAATCTTTGACGGCACAGGTCCGAGTTAAGCGCATAAGAGCAGGTAGATAATTTCCTGCCGATCCTACCAAGAACAAAGCAAAGATCTTTCTGACCGTCAATGCTGGTTTTTATTCGGCGATTCGTGTATCCTAAAAAGATGAGTTTTACCGCGATTTGCAGATGGCGATTCGATCGATGACAACCAAAAATTGAGCTTCTTTTTGTACTCAGTTTTATTTAATTGGTTTCAAATGGTTTTTGTATAATATTTAGCTCCACCGCAATGTAAGAAGTCGGACCGGACTTCGGACTCCCATTATCTTATCGTTAATTTCAACATCAAAATTTGCAAAAAGGAACCGACGAAATCTAAATTACGCATTATTGGCTGTTATATGTAGCATCAGAACCATAGACCACAGACTTTTTCCACACTAAGTACAGAGATAATTGTCTCTGTAACGTGAACAGTACTCCGAGTTTTGATTTGATGTTGAAGTTAATAAAGTTGCACTTAAATTCTTAAAGTTGCACGAAAAAGAGGATGGGATGGGAGTTCTTCGATTAAGAAAATGCTTAAAAAAGAAATTTTGATTTTAGTTAGTTAAGACAGCCCCTGTTTGATATATTATCTCATTACTCTAGGGAACAATTTGTTTAAATTAAGCACTTTATTATTTATTGAGAAAGAGAATTATCAGTGAATAACTAGAAGCAAAATTTGTACATATAGGAACCCGGCCGGTCATCGCCAGCTGGTAAAATCCTAGTCAAGGAAGCGCCCGAAATGTTGGCCATTGCACATTGGACTGGTCAAATACCGCGCCGTCCACCACTGCCCGAAGGCTGTAGTGTGTCACAGTTGATTGCATTGGGCTCGAGAAGAAAGCGCTCCAAAGTCTACTGGATGTTGGCCAAATCGGAACAGGAAGTGAGGTAAATAAAAAATAACAATCCTCCTTCACAAGCCTAATAAGTTCTAAATTGTACACATTTCCATTTGAAAAACACAGCGACTGGGTTGACGCCATTACCAAGACGGTGAGTTTATTGTCATTGGCTTAATCCATATAAATTCATTTTAAACTAAATCATTGAGTGGCAAAGTTTAACTCAAACTGTTTTACAATAACTTGTAGCTGCCGCCACCACCACAAATTGAGCTCGTAGTTGACAAGCCGCATCTTATGAATGTCTTACGTCGGCCACTGGTGCGCATCCGCCGTAAGTTGCAACCACTTTATCGAATATAGCATGTTACTATATGAAAATATAATTTATTTCATTCTAGCGGCCACTACGTCGGAGGTGAAACAGCGTAAAGTTTCGGCGCATAGAAGCAGCAGCGCTCATCCGGCTTTGGCTCATCACCGCACGTTCTACGTACAGGATCCGTTAGTGAAGAGCGATGCCGCCGTTGCTATATTGAGTAAAAAACCCGATTCGAAGCCGGCTTTGGCCTGCGCATTGCCCTGGGGACACGGTTGGGGCTGGGCCACTTTGCCGAATGGTGTGTGGAGTGGCGGTAAGTAAAATAAAGTTCCAGGGAGCGAATAAGTGGTTGTTGAAATTGTTTCATATTAAGAATGACTGAAGCTAATTAATACAAAAAATAATACCAATTAAAAAAAAAATAATAATAAAAAAATGAAATAGGTCCAGATGGAATTTAAATACAGATTCCGGCACCCGACGGCTTATTTCTGACAAAACATTCGATAGTAGGCGAGAATATTGCATCGAGTGAGTTCTGTAGGTGTAGGTGATGAGAAAAAGGAAACCCTGAAGGGTTACGAAACTGATCCTGGGCTTCACGATAGTTTTTAGTCCGCAAAATTAATCTTAGATGAAAGGAAAATACTTAGATAATAAATATAAATAGGAAAACCTGAAGAAATCTCATTGAGGAAATTAAAAATCTGAAATGGAACAGTTATTATAAATTACCCAAAATCACTAATTCCCGCCGTTCTTACTCTTCATTCAACAGGTCTCACTTGGTCGCAGTGTGAGGACACTTTTACCCTACACGCACTGCCCACCACGCACTGCACCAATCTTGTGGACACGTCATGTAGCGGCGCCGTCTATCACACCGACATCGGCGGCTTCGATTTCCATTCGACCGGCGTGGAAGATCTCGGCGGTGAGGACTTCGACTATGCCATGGATTGTGGAGATTTCATATTTTAAGCGTAAACACTGCTATACAAAAGATAATGTGAACCCACAAAAAGCAATAGAACAGGAAGTGGATGCGCGGCATTAAAGAGGCAGAAGAAAAGGAGGATAAGAATTTCAAAAAAATAACAACAAAAAACATTTTAACTGAAAAAATATAACCACCCCACCCTAGAAACGAGTGCAAAGGCACTTGAACGCTTATAAGTTAAATAACAAAAACAAAAAAAAAGAAACAAATAAAGCCAAAAACTAGTTTAATTAGCAGGGGCTCGAAAGGAAAGCCAAATAATGGACTCACCTTCTAGTACTTTGGAATAAATTTTCACATTTTCGCTGCACCCGAGTCTTGAACGAAGAACGAGCCGAACTGTAAAACAATTAAAATAAAATTTAAAAGTAAACAAATAACAAAAAACAAGATCTATAGAAATATTGAATTATGTACATGTTAACTAATATTACGGGTAATAGGAGAACGAATTTTCAGTTGGGTTCTCAACTGCGTGACAATTTCGAGTTTTTGCATTTTATAAACGCCTTCGTTTAAGCGAATCGACCGACCTGTGAGTGGAATGGCAGAATGGATGAAAATTACTAGCCAAAGAAATAATAAAACAAAGAAAAAACAAAAACAAACAAATAAGTAAAACAACAACAACAAATATGAGTATTCCAATGGATTTCAAAAGATGCCAAATTTTTGTAAGACGCCACAAAAACAGCGCAGCAGGGAAAACACTGACCCACATTTAGGCGCCGGGTGCACCTAAGGGACGGGTAGCTGGGAATTAGTATTACTTATGTGTATATTGTAGGGATGTTTACACACGACGTCGTCAATAGTTGTAGTTGAAATTTAACCAATCATAGCGCATATTAAAACAAAAATGAAACAAGAACAAAAACAAAAATTTAAAACCTGAAACAAAAACAAAAAAATATAAAGTGAAAATTTGAAAAAAAAAACCAAAAGTAGCGGTATATTGAAAAAAGAGATTTAACATTTTCAGCTAATAGAAAATGTTTATTTTTATGTGTATATGTACGTATGTATGTGTGAAGCAACATAATAGGGGACGCAAAGAATTTAGAAACCATAGTCAAGTTTTGAAAACATAAAATTAAAACCAAAAAAAAATACGCTAAATAATATTACGTGGTATATATGTAGGTTACCAAAAGAGCAAACAAAAACAACAAAAACGAAGTTAAAAATCACATACACAGACACAAAGTACTCATTGATCTGCCAAATAGTTTTGAAAGATATTTAAAGTAGGTATTGTATTGAAATTAAAGATGTATTAAATAAAAGAAAACATTAAAATGATAACAAAAAAATAACAAGAACAAGGAATCGTTGTACACAAGGAAACGCCACCAAGCAACAATGCGAAACACGAGCAACATTTAATTGACAATGCAAAGTTTTTTGAAATGCCGAATTGATTATAGATTTTTTAAATGATTTTTCGATTTTTTACTGTTTTTACGTAACGAGAGATAAAATTATTACAAAAAAAAAACACAAAATAATTAATTAGTAAGAAAAAAGTAATTTTAGCGAAAAAACTAGGCAAACCACGAGCAACATGCTGGCAATGTTCTCCGTTAAATTACAAAAACAATTGTCAAATTTATATAGTATATAGCGATAAACACACTTGTCGAGCAAAATAAGTAAAAATATAAAAAAAAATCACAAAAAAATTAACAAATGTTTGTATGTAGCAAAAAAAAAAAGAAAAAATATAGATTATTATAAATTTCAAGCGCACGGCATGAAAAGCGAAACAAATAAATGTCAACAATATTTTTTGTGGGGTTAAAGAAGAAAAAGCAAAGAAACAAATTACAACAACATTTTATGCAAAATACAACGGGACAGAAAAGAAATACAAAACAAATACAAATTCAGTCAAACACCAGTGTTGCATTGCACGCGAAATAGAAAAAAATATTTTCAAGTTACAATTACGCTCATGTAGAGATCGGCCAATCAACCAAAGTTTCAATTAATTACAGAACAAGAGTATGCTAAATGCTAACAGAGAACGAAGAAAGCCAAAAGATTGTAAATGATGTTTCATTATTGGTTGGCAGCTGATGGTCGCCCGCAACTAGTGTTCCTTCCCACACCGAAAAACCTCAACAGCACCAACAACAACAACAATTCATAATGCGCTAAAATATCACAAGACTTTCATAAAAGTATAGAAAGAGAGTGAGAGATAATTATAGATTGGACACGGTGATCCTTTAAAGCTAAACTAGAAGAGGTCTAAGTGAAATGTATGGGTTTCACACAGAAAACAGTTCTAGTAAATCTTTAAAAAATTCAAATTTGCGTTAATTGAGGAGATTAATATAAATACAGAAAAACTTACTTACTTTTCACTATTAAATTTTTATTATTCCACAAAAGTGACGGATGAATTATTGTTAAAAAAGAGTTGTTTTTAGTGATGTGTTATTTAATTTTCCGAAAATAATTTCAAATTAAATTAAATGATATATTAGTTTTTTCTAATAGAAAGAAATAATATAAGTACATTGCGACAAAAAAGTGTCCGGAAATATTATAAATATTAAATATTATTCATTAATATTTATTTGATCGCCTTCAAAGTAATCCCCATCAGATGTAACACACTTATGCCAACGTTTTTTCCAGTCCTCGAAACACATTTTATAAGCACTTTTTGTGATGGCCTTTAACTCCTCCAACGAGTTTTGATCTCTTCGATCGATTCAAAACGGGTTCCACAGAGCGGCTATTTCAGTTTGGGGAACAAGAAAAATTACCAGAGCCAAATCTGGTGAATACGGTGGTTGATCGATGGTACTCATTGCGCAAATTCGGTCCAAATCGTGAATTACAATTCAGCTTTAACCAGATGAGTCGAGCAAGAACGCGTTTCATACCCAAAATATCCACCAAAATCATACGAACGGACTCAGAAGACATTGAACTTTTTTGCCATCTCTCTAACACTTGCTTGACGATTTCAAGCACAATATCCTTCACTTTTTTAATATTTTCATCAAATGAAGAGGTCGAAGGTCGTCCGGAACGATCTCTCGACTGTCTTTGAAGGCTTTGTACCACTTATAGGCCATTTATTCACATGCCTACTGGATTAACATCCTACTAACTCATCACACGATTTCCAGTAGCTTTTAAATAATCCTTCTCAATTCCTTCGCTACAATATTACGGATTTTCGATGTGAAATATATTTCCATTTAAAAATTTGACAACAAAAGAGTCGCTAAAACCGTTAAAAAGTGGTGTGACAAATATCCGCATTTTATGCTGAATCACTGTAAACACACACTTACTAGGGATATTACTTTAACTATGAACTATAAAAGGTACGTATGTGCACGTGAACTTTCTTGCTTGCCATAAAACGAATATGCGCGCGGAAAGGGCAATAAAAGTTCATGTCAATCGGTTTCCACGAATGTACATACATACATGTATACGTACATGTATATGTACTATATATGTACATTCGTGGAAACCGATTGACATGAACTTTTATTGCCCTTTCCGCGCGCATATTCGTTTTATGGCAGTTAATTGAAAATTCATGTTGTAATTAAATTCGTTATCATTTGTCAATTAAGTCTTGAAAAAGCTCATTTAATAAATGAAAAGTATATAACAAATATGTAAATATTTGAAAAATCTGTAAAAATTATAACTACCATGAAATACAATTTCTTGTAATTATACCCTGAACTGAACACATAGTTACTAAAAGAAATGCACCTGTGAAGGGTATATTAACTTCGGTGCAACCGAAGTTAACGTTTTTTCTTGTTTTTATTCCATAGATTTCAAAATATAAAGGGTGATTCATTTCGAGACTCCCTACTTTTTTAAAGAAAAAGCACAGAAAAATCAAATCTAATGGGGAATGTTTACTATCATTCGAAAGAACATTCGTTGGTATTTATTTTTTCAAAATTATCTCTTTCAAATTTAGGCTGCGGCTCCGTCTCAGTTGATCCATCCTTTGAGTCTAATTTTTGCTGATTCGTTCGAGCATTTCGATTCAAGACCTGAATCGAGACGGGATTGACCGCATTGACCATAGCCTTTACATATTCGACCGGCCCAAAACATGAAATTATCTGCTCACTGAAGTGTTCTCTCAATAAATCCATTGATTGATGCGGTAAGTGGGAAGTGGCGCCATCTAGTTGAAATCAAATGTCACCGAGATCACGAGCTTTAATTTCAAGCATCAAATAGTCGGTTATCATGGCGCGATAACGGTTGCAGTTGTTACGTTCTCACCGGTAACGCTTTTGAAGAAATATGGACCGATGATTCCACCAGCCCACAAACCACACCAAACCGTTGTTTCTTCTGGATTAAATGGCAGCTTTTGAGTCTCTTCAGGTTGCTCTTCATTCCAAATCCGGAAATTTTGCTTGTTTACATACCCATTGAGCTAGAAATAAGCCTCACCGCTGAACAAAATTTGGCTCAAAAACGTCGTGTCTTCTTGGAACTTTTCAAGAGAGATAAAACTTATTATATTAATAAAAGGGTTTGTGGTTTAACTGATTTTTTCGTCATTGAATTTGACATAATAAGAATCGGACAGAGCTGTACCTCTACGGGATACTTGTCGTAGCATCAACAGACGTTTTCTAGTTTGACATACGAATTTTTACGTTGATAATTTCAAATATTTAGATTTTACAAAATTCAATTGAAGTAGAATATTCAGATATTTAATAAATATATAACATTTTAATGAATGCCGAATGATTCCGATCAGGTTTCTTTAAATAAATTGACTGTACAGTTTCGGTATAGTCATAAACTTGTGTAAATTTCTTGTAAGAAAATGGTTTATAAGTTCAAAACACGATCTAAGTGAAATTTAGATTTAAAAGCGGTCGTCCTCAGCAAACCAGAAACCAATGTAATAGATTTGAGTTATACTCGTAGTTGGAGGTGTAAAAATGCGTATTCAGTGCTGGTTAACAGGGAAACATAACACCAAATAACAGAGTGAATACTTAATTACAAAATCTGAGTTTAGTTCGACGATAGTTCAATATTTTTTCCGGTATACTGAGACTTATAACTGAAAATAAATTTTGATTTAATTTTCTCACATTGAAGTGATGACTAAAGGAGGAATGCAGGAAGGCAGGAGGATAAAGTGAAAGCCCCTTTTACACATATGAAAACTTTATAAGCATGTACTTGTATTCATAGCACGGCCCGTTCCTGGACTAACTTTTGATCCCACAGTATGTATGTACGCATGTACTCGTATTTACATTGGTAGACTACAAGACTTAAGCAATTGTCGCAGCGACATTAAAATATTATGTATAGTATGTTTATGTATGAAGTACGCATTGTTTGGCTTTATATGTATTGCATACATACAAATATATACTCGTATAGGAAATGATAAAAGAAAAAAGGTTAAAAACAAAAATTATAATGATGAAAATATAATCGAACAATAAAGTAAAAATAATGAATAGCAATGCCAAGAAGCAGCAAAATGCAATGTTAATGAAGCAAAAAAAACAAAAACAAGAAACGCTTTGAATATATGTATTTGTCGAAAACGGTGTTGGTATTTTAATTTTTCAATGTAAAATGTGTCTTAGAAAATGCAAAGTTTGCCACTATAATTTGGAAATGTATGTATGTACGTGTAAAATTTAAAATTTAAGTGAAAAAAGACATAAAAAGTTAAGTGATTAAACAATTACTGTGTAAAAAAATTAAAACTGCACACTCGAAGAGCACACACAGTCGTTGCATGTCGGCGCCAGAAATCCAAAAATTCAAAAAGTATAAATCAATTTTCAAAAATATATATTAAATAAAAAGTTGTTTTCGGACTTAACTGCAAAAGTGGCATTTATGGAAAAGTATAAAAATATTAACGGCAATTTGTAACTCAATTGAAAAAGGCGCTGACGTAACGTTTTAACCACATTTACAACTGAAGTAAGCGTAAAATGTAATTTCGAAAACTCAATTGACCTCCGACAATCATCATATGATATCTCATCGTATTCGAAAACTGCTTTTATTTTAATATTGATTGAATTTTTGTTATATTTTACTTTATTGTAATTTTAATTATTCGCAAGCTTATTTCGCCCAATACAAATATTATAGAAGTTTTAGTGAAATTAAGAAGTTCAAAAATTTATTGTTTGATTTTTCAATGAAATTCTCTCAAATGCGAAACTTTCTTACACAGAGGGCGATGATTCTGATTGACTAAGTGTGCTAAGAAATCCAACAATTTTTCATACGCTTTAATAATTTTGGGTTTTTGTCCTTAATTGTCAGCGATATTTTCTGCCAGTGATGGTCTTCACTCACTAAAAATTTTTTAATACAATTTTAAAATAAATTTCGATAGACTTATCAAATCCGGCGTTTGAAACAAAGAAGTCACATATTTGAAAATAAATGAACTGAACCTTAAACTTAATAGTAGAGGTTCAAACAGACCGTTAATTGAGTCAATTAACAATACTGCCTATAAATATTCTATAAGTTTTAAGTGGTCATATCCAATTACAAGTGTTTTTTTTTGTATTGTTTTGTTTTTTGAAGCGACATTTTATGTAATAGATAAATAACAAAATTATATTTACCGACTTTAATGTATTTTAATTATCGGCGATTTATTTTGAAAAGTTTTGGATACCTTGACTCCGTAGCCGATCTTCTGAAAGACCTTAAAAACAAAAACTTGTCAGGCGGTAAGCAATATTTTTCTGCTTAATTCTAATAATAATTATTATTATAGTTGAATACAGGTAACAATCGAAGGGCTAGTCAATATTTTGATTTTTGACGAAATGTCGGCAGCTCAAAAAACGATAGTTTTTCTGTGATACAAATTTTTATTTCAAAATTAAATATCAAAAATCTAAATCCTTTGATTATTACATTCAAATATGTGTAGGAAGATTGTGCGAAAACTTTTAGTCGATCGGTCTCATCTTTTCGCAGAAATTTTCCTCACTGCTAATTGACTAAATTAAGGGCTGTCTGTAATGCCTTTTAGGAGCTATATCAGTGTGACGCATTCAAAAAGTCGATTTTCTTTTTATTGCTTTTTCGTTAGTTTATATTTTCCAAAATATCCTGTGAAATCGGTAAGGTCGTATCTTGAATAGTTTTTGAATGACAACTGCTGCCATCAAAACTCAACGATCGACTTCAAATTGAAACTGGGTATACTTGGATGTATTCACTATACAATGACCTACGATCTTTTTGATTGGTTAAAAATTGTCAATTAGACATTAAAAAACGACTATTTTTAACTAAAAAAATAACATTTTTTCTGTTAACTTTTGATATTTTTCAAAAATCGTGGGTCATTGTTAATAAATACCTTCAACTTCAATAATCTTTTTGAAATTTTTTGTTTCAGCTACTCATTCGGCCGTAATCATGTCAGCAGTTGGGGAACTTTTTTTTGCACCTCCGAAAACAGCACATAACTCAGTTATTTTTCAATATTTTTGTAAAAAAAATCTTAAAATATAGCTGAAAATATTCCTTACTATGTCCAAAGAACTTCGAAACATTCGATCGAGTACTTTCTTTTAAAAAAATTCACGAAAATCGTTTAATTTTTCATGGGTTACACTGGTATAGCCCCTTAAGGTTAGTTTTCTTTTGCTAAATTTTAATAATTTTCAAGAAGTTTCGGAAGCTTTGAAAATCTATAACTGAATTTTAACAATTTTTAAAGAGTTTTGGAACTTCTATCTTCCGAAACTTCTATAAGGGTTCCCGAGGGTAAATTGTTTCTATTTAAAGTTAATATTTAAACTGACAACTTTTTCTTAATTTTTGTATGAAATACAGTTAATTTGAATACTGCAGGTTAGAATAGTTTTATTTACTATTTACCTTTTTATCAAAGAAATTAATTTCTTATATTTTCTTATTTATATTTTTTAAATTTCATACTCATTAATGAAGTCTTCGATAACATTTACATACACACATGTAATTGTGTAACATAACGTAGTTAGATGTATAGAATGTACAATACATAAGCACAATTAGATTTATGTAGTCAAACTAAATAAAATTAATGCAAATGAAAAAAGCGCTAACACAATGAAGTCCATGAAATCGTTAAAAACGCGAAAATCATATATACACACACACACACAAAAGTACATACGACATACATAAGTATGTATATGTAAAAGTATAACAACAAAAAAGTATACATACATACATATGTACATGTTAAAGAGAAGAAATAAAAAATAAAAAATATTAATGATAATTAACAAAAAACATGAAGCGAGTTAAGAATTTTTCGAAAATAACGGCTAATAAAAATTAATTGACGCGAAGACTAAAAATTTTCGAAATTTTAAATATTTTCGTAATTGATTGAAAAATAGGTTTCTAGTATTTTAAGCGAAATTACGAAATAAAAACTGCTATTTCATATTTTAAAATGCAATGCACACACACACAGGCACGCAGACACAGGTACTCATGTCTGACGGTATTTATAAATTTCACGTGTTCCCTGAAAGTCTTCGAGCGAACGCATCTGCAGCCGATTAGCAAAATAAACGCTCAGCATTTCGAACCCAACAAGCAGCATATGAATATGAGCCTCTGATAAAGGAGAAGTAGAAGCACAAGAAGAAGAAGAGGAAGAAGAAGAAGAGTAAACCATATAAGACGTGTTATAATACACACCAACATATGTAGCATATTTATTGCATGTACTGTATATGTTTGTATGTAATAGCGAAAGCGTGTAGTATGTAGGCAAATTGAATAAAAAAACAGTTATAATAAAAAAAAAAACAACAGCAACAAAAACAATGTGTTTCGCGTTTGCAAAATGCGCTGTTCTAGGCACATCTAGAAATATTGTAATTTGTATTGTAATTGCGTCGATGTCTTATTGTATGTTATTGTTGTAATGTCATGTAATGTAATGTAGTGTTGCGTTATGTTTCATAACACAACGTACTAACATAAATGAAAAGTACATGTAGCCTGATTAAGAAAAATAAAACTGAAATAAATAAATGGAGAAAAATAATAATAAATGTACACACCCCGCAGAAAAGAGAAAAAGAAAAATGTCTTTTTACTTTTTATACTCTTGCAACATGTTGCTACAGGGTATACTAGTTTTGTTCACCTAACGGTTGTATGTGTCACCTTGAACTAATCGAGATTGATTAGGGTTTTATATGTAAATAAATGATCAAGATGACGAGACTGGTTGAAATCCGGGTGACTGTTTGACTGACCGTCCGTCCGTCCGTGCAAGCTGTAACTTGAGTAAAAATTGCAATACCTTGATGAAACTTGGTATGTGCGTTCCTTAACGAAAGTAAAGTACGAGTTCGTAGATGGGCTTAATCGGACCACTACCACGCCCACAAGACGCCATTAACCGAAAACGTACTATAACTTAGCACTAGATTAAGATATACAACTCTTATTTGGCACATGGGATTTTGGAAAAGTGGGTGTGGCCACGCCCACTATTAAGCTTAATGTACATATCTCCTAAACCACTAAAGCTACAAAAACCAAATTCTCCTAGAGCAAATATTCTAAGAACTATCGACAGTGTGCAATTGGATGAAATCGTATGACAACCCCGCTCACTTCCCACATAACGGTACTGTTATAAACTACTAAGAGCGGGATAATTCAATAACTAAATACGCCAGAGACATTAAATTCTACCTCCGAAATGGTATGAAAGGGCTTTAATGCAGTCGGGATAAAAATTGGACGATGGCCGTGGTACCGCCCACTTTTAAGGGAAGTCACATATCTTAAAACCCGCTCGTCCGATTTCAATCAAATTTCACACGTTACATACACCTGTTATTCTTATGTTACCGTGTGAAATTGGGGAAAATCGGACTTCAACCACGCCTTCTCCCATATAACACAATTTTAAATTCCTTTTAAAACTTTCAATTTCTAGTATACAAATTACAAATGTATTACTATATCAGGATAAAACTTTGCACGAACAGGGCATTTGAGGTGTGCCATTTTATTAGTAAAATTTGCGTAAATCGAACCAAAACGGTTCAAGTCCCTAGACATTGTGCCCAGTGCTTATAGTTGATTTTTTACCGAAAATACCGGTTAATGTGGGAGATAGTATAATTGAAATTCATGGATTTTTTCCTGATAATAGTACTCGTATATCGGTGTGTAAAAAATGGGTTGAATCGGATTAATACTTCCCTTAGACCCCATACACCTAAGATTTTCGAACTCCTGCGTGACTTTATATCGTCAATATGTGAGTTGTCTTAATAAAACTGAGAGAACGTGTTTTTCTTATAGCCGTGCATTTCTGTGCTTAGAATGAATAATGCCGGGTGAAAACTTGCCTTATACCTCATCTACCCCTCTAAAGGTACTTCCCTGGTTTTAATCCTTGCAAGTTGCAAGAGTATAAAATGTTCGGTTATACCGTACTTAGCTCTTCGTTACTTGTTATTTTCCACACTTTATGGATCCGTTGTCTGGAGGAGAGCGTTCGGAAAAACCACACTAGGTAAGCAGCTGGAGCGTGTTCAAAAAGCGATCCTCATGGGCATCTGTGGTGCACTAAGGACAACCCCAAAAATAGCACTCAATGCCATTTAAACGTCTGCCTACCCAACTGGGAGGGGGTCGGCGGCGAAGGCTTGGAGTATATGAGAAACCCCAAACACGGAAACACTGAAATTCTTCACTGTCTCAATTGCATTCCTTGCAATCTAGATCACTGTATCGCAGAACCTTTTCCTGGACGTTCCCTTCTCAGCTCACGCACCTGCGAAGGATTTGTGGGCGGGACTAAGGCTTTGGAGAAAGAGTACAGTGAGTTTTATCCCGGATGGATCCAAGTTAAGAAGGAGAGTCGAAGGTAAAGCCTTCTGTAGGAGCTCCCCATCAACTATAGTTTTAGACTACCGCACCATTATACCGTCTTTCAAGCGATGGCTGTCATCAAAGTAGCAGCAGTCGTATTGGTTCGAAGTATAGCTTCCTTCAGAAAGGTCTGCATTCACTCCGATCGGCTATGGTGGCTTTAAGCTCGCTGAATGTGCAAAACTAGTTATTAAACTTGTATGGGTATTCGGTCTCAGCGGAATCACTGGAAACTGCTGAGCCTTGTTAAGGAGAGGACCCTTTCCTCAATTTCATCCGAAGCGATGTCTTCTTGTGTTATGGCTTTCGTTCTTTGGACATCCAGTTAACTCAGAAATGGCCGGTCAACACCGTAAGAGGCCCTCAGGACTATGGTCTAAGAGGTTCAGATGCGATGCGGCTAAATATTCTGTCGGACGCTTTTTGTCATAGCCTCATTAGGCCACTTCCTTCTCTATTGCCCGGATTTTGTCAGACTGAGATTAAAATATCTCGGGAGGCACACCTTTGACGAACTTAATGTAATACAAAGGGCGAATATCAACCATACGACCTAACCTAACCGATGTATTTACTCAAAGAGGGTGAATAAGGAAGTAACAAAGGTATGGTAGTCACACTGTTAGGTATTTTCTTAGTAATAAAGTAGAGTAACAAAAAGGACAATATAGACAAAGTATTTCTGGTTCTGTCTTAGAACCTTATTATGAAAGGAATAAAAAATATTTGAAAATACTATTGTGCAAAAATAAAGATTGTCGACATAGTATACAATCAAACTTGGATTGTAATCGTAATTAAAATAGGAACCTGACAGGTCCTATGATAATAAAAAGATATAATATTATGAACGACGGTCAATGCAGAACACATGAAAGTCATTTGCAGCAATTTTTTTCAATTAACAACAACAGTAATGCAATCATGAACGCCTACACACGTATTATTATTATACGAACACACACACATACATACATATGTGTTTGTATATATGCACATAGGTACGAGCGTGGCCTACTGGAACAAAGCTGTGCGCAGGCGCAAAAATCAAGTTCAGTTTCTACTTTTACACTAAAAATATATATGTACATATGTATCTGCAACAATATACATAACATAAGTGCACATATATACTGATTTTATACAGCCTTTGGGAAGAAAAACTACAAGTATTTTGCAGCAACTATTAATTCGCCAACTTTCGAGCTTAAATAAATGTACATAGCGATAAACTTTACTTGCGGCAACTTTTTCCCCTTCAGCTTTGTTGATTTTTCTTGCTTTATGCATTCACATTCCTGCAAAACTTATAAACCAACAAAATTGCCAGATATTCTACATACATACTATACAATATGTACATGAGTATGCAGTTTCATATTTATATAGCTATATTTGTATAATCAGTGTCTATATATTTACATACTTATGTACATATGCCGAATGTTCATGTGTTGTTGCTACAATGGGTTACGTCTCCCTAATCGCTCATAAAAGCTCATGCGAAACACTCTGCTGAAGATTATGGCAAAAGTGGGCAACAAGAAGGAATAACAATAAGAACTAGAAAATCAAAATTGAAAATAATAAAAAGTAAGAGGAAGGCAGACCAATAAAAAGACAACCGAACACATTTATATTTTAATGCAGTTTACTTCCTTTTCAATTTACGAGGGTACGTCATGAAGTTTGCAGAATGCTAAACCTAGTTCGCAAGCATAACAGTAATACAATGTGTTACTAAAAAATTAAAAAAAAAAAAACTTGTAAAGATCTTCAGTTCGGCCAATTTTAATGACAGCTTTATGCTGTAGGGATCAGATCTGAGCGATTTCATCAATGACCCTGCTTTAAACATTAACTGGTACCAAACTTCGTGAAGATATCTCGTCAAAAAAAAAGGGTTTTCAACAAATTAATGTAGTGGTTCGATATTGGCGGTTCTGACAAATGAGCAGCTTATTGCGGAGAAAAGAAAGTATGCAAAATTTCAGATCGATATCTCAAAAACTGAGGGACGGAGAGACGGATGGACGGCCAGACGGATATGGCTAAATCATCTTAGCTCGTCCTCTGATCATTTATATATATTAGAATTTGTATAGATGGTATGTATTAAAAAATCTATGAAAATTGCATACAGTCTTCCTCAAAAAGCTGAATATCTCGAGAATTATATATTATGTAATATATATACAAATATTTTATAGGGTATTCGTCGTTTCCTTCTGGGTGTTACAAACTTTGTGGTGAACTTTATATACCCTGTTTAAGGTATAAAAATTAATAAGTTCAGAAAGCTGCATTTGCTAAGAACATTGGTAAACATGTTGACAAAAAAATTACGCGCCATCCACGAACTTCAAATGCGCTCCCTCGTATTCACAATTTCTAGTACTGATCGCAGAACTTTGGTCTCTTTCTCTTCACTGGTCATTACAATTGTTCTTCAGTCTGTTTTATAATACAAAATTGCTGACTTAGTCGCTGGAAACCAGCTGTGTCTTCATTGCAACAATTAAATGCGGTTGTAATTTTCCATTTGGCTGCACTTGTGGAGTTCTTCGCCACTCTTCAGTATTAAACTTCATAGTTGTTTGTATGTAAAGTGAATGTCTTGATAGCAATCTGCATATATAGTACATACATACATATGTATGTATCTTCAAATGCTTAAGTCCATATGGGCATATGAATGTAATCTTCGGGGTAGCATAATGCATCTGCTAATGTTAAGTGCGATTGAATGGAACTTAAGAGAAAGTCAATTGCCTACTTTTATAGTTATCCGATTGCTGCTTCAAATGATAACCATAAATGTGATTTGCTAATTACATAAGAATTTTAGAGACGAACAGATGTATTTTGGGAAACCGAAATCAATTTTGCCAATTTGATAATTTTTTTAAGCTTCAAACCATAATTCTTGAAGTGCGACTCTTCATCATATTCGATTCTAATATTAGTAGTTGTTGGAAAGTTAGAATTATAGTGTTCGTTTAAGAGTCTATGTAACCTTTCTAATCTACTTATTCAAGATAGAAGACCAAGTTGCTGATCATACCCCTGTTGCTGTTGACGGTATAGATTTGAAGTTGTAAAGAAATGTTTCTGTCTTGAAACCTCGTTGACCTAAGGCTTAAATTCAGTACGCTTCTCTTTGTTGGAAATTGGACAGTTTTTGTCTTCCAGATAATTTTAAGCATAAAAATTTTCCTCAACGCCAGGTACGTTTTTGAAAGGTCTCCTGGAGATCGGTTATGGGTTCAAGAGAATCAACTAATCGGATATTGAAGTACAGTAAATTCTGTAAAATAGGATAAGAAAGCGAACCAAGTGGCTCTGGTAGTGAAAGCGGGAAAGAAAAAAAAATAATATAAATAACACACTGTCGTCGCATTCTCGGCTTGGTTCCAACATTACTGTTGACAGTCATAGCTTCAAAATCGTGGATAATTTCGTCTACATTGGAACCAATATTAACACCAAAAATAAGGTCAGCCTCGAAATTCAACGCAGATTAACTCTTGTCAACAGGTGCTCCTTCGCACTGAGTAAGCAAATGAGAAGTAAAGTCTTCTCTTGACGAACAAAGAGCAAACTTTATAAGTTACTCATCATCCCAGTCTTTCTGCAGAGGCATGGGCGATGGCAACACCTGATGAGTCGGCGTTACAAGTTTTCGAGAGAAAGGTTCTGCGGAAGATTTATGGTCCTTTGCGCAATAGTAATGGCGAATATCACAATCGATGGAACGATGAGCATTACGAATTATAATACGACACTGACATAGTTAAGCGAATTAAGAGACAGCGGCTAGGCTGGCTAGGTCAGTCTCAAAAAGTATTCAGCGCAGTACCCACCGGAAGAAGCAGAGGAAGAGGAAGATCAACACTTGTTATCTCGAATTGAGGCCATATTGCTATAAGAAGAAACGACTGGCGCTCTTGTTAACTGGGATATAACCGCGTAAGCGGTGTCTACGCCATTAAAGAAGAAGAAGTAATGCTGTAAATGTAATTTTTTATTTACTGAATAAAAAATAACAAGGTAGGTCTTGCAAAAATGTGAAGATCGACGAACTAAGTTGTATATAGATCTTTTGTACCGAAAATTTAAATGAATTTCACATCACTGTTTACAAAATAACGACTGAAATACTTGGACACTTTCCGAGTACCTAAACTCAGCCCAGTTCGTACTGCTAGCACTCTCAATAACCGTTTAATTGAGCAGACAACTTGTATATAAATTAACTTTGACAAATTGATTTGCAATAATGATTGTTCCGGCACATTTGTTGATGCCGCGCATGCTCACCGACACTTGCAACGCCTCAACTAATTGAAGTCAAGTGATTTTGCCATGCAGAAGCTACAAGTTGCCTAATGGATGATGCCCCACAACCAATAGCACATTGAAACTCTTAAAACAGCCAAGCGAAGTGCACAGAAAGCTCAAGCATCAAGGGCCGCGCCTGCCTAAACTACATCAGCGCCTATTTGTGTGCGCTGGCGTCAGTGTGTGCGGCGGTGAATTGCCGCTATGGAATTTGTGGTGAATTAAGGCATTCGCTTGTCTCAAACATCATACAAAATTATGCACAATATTACTCGCTTCTCCGTAACTCTGCTTTGCGTCAACTCGTTCCCTTTAACTTTTTTGAAACTGTGTGAGTTTTCATTGTTTATGCTTTATTCGCAACTCACTAATTCAAAAAAATACACCATTTTTTTGTAGACGTATCGTCCATCCATCCCAGCGCTGTGGGGTAAGCCCACACTCACGCGATGTGAGTCGAACGTCGAGTCTGTGAGCAAGCAAAGTTGCTAAGTGTTTGCTTGAAGCCAGTTCAGCTGGCAGTTGGCGCGGCTAGCTTTGGCGACCGGTGCAGTGACGCTGCCGCTTCACTTACGAACAGAAGTATTTGTGTGTGTGCCTGTGTGCATGAGTGCGGAGCGGGAGCTGCTCGTGGCTGCCGGCTCTGTTGTGGAGCGTTCGAGCTGTGTAAAATCGGTTAGAAAACTTTTCGCAAGCATTGCTCTCGACAGTCTTCGTACAAACTTCTAAGCAAACAGTAGAGTGTTTTGCTGCAGTTTCACAGTTGGAATTGTATACTTTGGTATGAGACGCGTCGCGCTGCGCTGGTCAGCTACAACATAACGAATAACAACAAACAACAGCAATAAAGCTAAAAAAATAAATAAATAAGTAAATGATAAATGTGGCTAGATTCAAAGCAACAAAGTAACTACTTAATAATACTCAGACAATAAATAAGAAATAATTTAAAAAAATTAAAAAATATTGAAGAGCGGCAAAGAAACGGCGAAATATTTGAAAGGCACAAAGAAGACACCAGACAACAGACAACAACGGTCATACATATGGTGAGTTATGTTTTGTTTTTTTCAAAATTCGCAATATTTACTTTATTGTTGTTGTTGCGCGAGATTATTATAATTTTCGGAATGCTTGCGTTCAAGCTAAGTCGCGCGTTTGCCTCGCTTGTTTGTTCAAATCATCTGCAATTGTTATAATTTTTGCCTTGATTATTGTTGTTGTGGCGGTTTTCGACTTGGAAAGTATAAACGAACTGTCTATAAGAAGTGTATGTGTACACATACATTCATATACATATATCTATGCTTATCCACTAGCTGCTTTCGAAAGTTGTTGGAATGCCATCACACCTCCTCAAACACCTTCGAATACCGGCTACTTGGCTGGAGGACACGTAACCGCTTTCAACGCGCACACACATATACACATACTATATTTACACATTCATACAAACATTAACTGTCTTCGTACGTGGGCAGCATGTGGTGGCGAAGGAGCGTGTTTTGCTCGCGTTTTTTTCACTTTTTTAGTTGCAAATTAGTATTGTGTTTAGTGCTTGGCACTCGGCAGCGTCACAACAAAGCAGTAAAACCGCGAAGCTATCAGTGTTGTGAAAACAAAATAGGCGCACACAGGCAATCCCCACGAATGCGGTCACGTCCTGTGTGTAATGCCGGCAAGCGTTGCATTTACATAAATACATTCCAATACAAAGTACATTGTATATATTTATATGTCAGTGTTCCTAAGCGTGCGTCCAAGTCAATAAACTCATCTAAGTAGTTATAAAACCGCACCTCAGTGTATATGCGATAGTTGTGGGAACGCTGTGGCCGCTAAAGGTGCTGTCGAGGTCTTCCGCCATGCGTTGCCAAATGAAAACAATACAAATGTAAGACTTTGACCACTAGGTGACGAGCCTCAAACCGCACCTTACAGGACACGCAAGCACGTTTATCAACGTAAATATGTGAGTGTGTCTGTGTGTGTGTAAATGAGCAGGAAAAGAAACAGCAATAATCTGCATAAAATATTCCAATCCGAAGCCTGCAGGGAATACCAGCGGCAGCAAAGCATTTTTCTACAATTACGTCAACACTGCCGAGTCAATGTGCAAAAAGAAGAAACAAAGCAACAGTGTGCGATGAAAGGCTGACAAAACGAGATGTAGAATAGAGAATAGTTCTAAAATCATTTTGTCAGGAATTTTTTGTGTTTACTTGTTTCAATAACCCTCAAGATTTTATAAAAGTTATTAAATTGTATGCATGTTTTAAGATTTCCACCTGGTACCCTCATCTTGTGTAATAAAGAAGTTTTCATATATAGTTTTCATATATATAGACCAAAGGAGAAAGTTTTCATATATAGACCAAAGGTTCAAAATAATCGTTTTCAAGTTATTGTCATTTTTTCAGAATGAAAGTGAATCGCTATTTAGCTCTTCTAATATCACATCATTACCTCATTTAAGACACTAAACATAGCTATCTAAGATTTTTCGCAGCTCACACCCTTATTCCGTGAAATTTACTAAAAGAAGTTCAGAGAACTTGTTCACTTCTGATCTAAAAGTACAGTTGGTTCTAAATTCTCTTAAATTTTTATTTTGTTTTTCAATATTTTGAGGATGTCAGCTTTATTAACAGGAAATATTATATTTCGGGTAGGTTTCCTCCATTAAAACATATAAATATAAAATTCAAAACGCTCAAAAAGATTCGTTATTTGTTTGAAAAGGTTGACGCAGGAACAAATGATCGCAGGCGACCGCTCTCATCACTTCCAAAATGCTCCCAAGTGTTTACCAATTTAAGCTTTACTACTTAGCTACTCAATGGATTTGAGAAAAAACATGTCTTTGCACACTAGCTTTTCAAGATCTTTTAAATGAATGATATGCCGTCTTAACCGCATGAAAGCTGCACATCCGCAAAGTCATCCATCCTACCGATACTATTTTACTAAGTTATGAAGGTGGAATGTTAGAGTTAGATGCCCTACAATGCTTCCGCTTACCGAAAAGTAGAAAATCTTGAAATCTTCACCATCAATACTATCCCAAAGTACGATTTTGGAATGTTCCATTTTGCTTATGTTTTAAAGTGGGATATTAGAGGTAGCTGCACCGTGATGAGCACGTATCCTCTTACCGAAAAGTAGATAATCTTGATATCACCACTACCATCAATACTATACCAAAGTACTTTTGTAGGATGCCCCGTATAGATTGTGTTCCAAGCTTTGAGGAGTTCCACTAGGTATTTCAACAGTATTTTAGTGTTTTTTGGAGATAAAACTTCGCCAAATAAAAGAATTGCGGTAAGTAGTGGAGACGAGTTTCACAGATCAAACTCATAACATGTTTAACATCTAACTCAAAATGGCACGACCCAACTCGATCTTTTATCAGAAACCCTTCATAAAACTTTCGCTTAGAAACTTTTCAGAACATAAATATGCAAGACTTTTGTTTTTACACCAAATCTCGATTAATGAGTTTTCAACGGAAAGTATATACCTTGAAACCTAATGCCTTTTCTTTATGTCTTTTAAGCTATAAATTATTGTTTTCATGTAGAATCTAAGTTCAGCACAATAATTTCAGTTTACCAATATGTCACGGTTTCTTTTATTTCGAACTAAAAAGTTTATGTTTGCGTCTTTTCTCCGACTTTTTCAGTACATATTCTTGATCATCTTTCGTTTTGACTTCAGTTGGTCTCTCAATTTGCTTTCTTCTCTTGATATGTATTAAATCGTCTTCTACCTAGCTATTGTAATTTACATAAATCGGAGATGTACCGAAGCATTCAAGTTGATTATGACACTATTTCTGTTTTATAAATCGCCTGCTTCCTAAATTAGCCATGTATGACGCCTTTGTCAGGGTCATACCAGTATCATCTTATATTTTATGAGAAAACATCAATTTCATAACATAACCTTACTTTCTAAGGCATCACGGTCATACCAGTATCATCTAAATATTTATGAAGCTTCCAGACTCAACAACAGACAACAGCGTCAAGGAACAACCACAAAAAATCATAACATAACCTTACTTTTCAAAGCAACCTCAGTTATTTTGGAAAGCAATAGGAAAACTCAACTCTTTTGACTTTTACGAAACGTGCTCAAGCCCACTGTGCGCACTTATAAATATGCATAAGCATTTGAAGACATTAATGTATTCACTTAATAAAAAAAAAACTTACCACATTTTTATCAGCATAATTTTTTATGTGAGCAACACTACAAACCGAAAACTGGCAATAAAAGATTTATCATACGTTTTCGATTAATTGTTATTACTTTTTACTCCATCAATTTCTATTTAAGTTTTACTACGACGTTTTTGACGTGTTTATTATTCAAAAAAAAAAAAAAAAAAAAATTAAATAAAAATAAAGATATATTTGCAAAACAGGAAAAATTATAAAAATTTTCTTGTGAGTAAACAGATGTAAGTATAATATTAAAAGTGGGCATAATGAGCATATTCAAGCGCGTAAGTTGGAGAACGGAAGAATATGTAATAACTCAGGGGCTTACGAGCGGCTTTTGTGCGTTACGGTGTGTTTGCAGTTGTTGTAGCTTCACCCAATTTTGGGCAAGTGGCCGTGAATTATAAATTGAATTACAACTCGATGTACATATGTATGTACGTATGTAGCATCTCAGTCGAAATTAAACGTAATTTTGAGTTTCTTGTGCGTGGGCGCCGTGCGCGTAACTACCACAACAACAACAATTAACAACTTAATGACTAATTCGGAAATTGTGCCGTAAGCTTCCTTAACCGGAGCTTTTCGTTGTTTCCTCACCCTTTTTTGGCGAGAATTAATTTTGTCAATGCAATTTAATTAAGCCTAATTGTTTTTTTTTTTTATTTTCTTATAGAATTTCATGACCAACAGATCGACTTGAAAACAGTTCTAAGCAAAGCGATTAGATGACATAAGCCCAAACATTATTGCGACTAACAACGCTGAAGAAAATTGCCTTATGAAAATATTGAAAAAAAAAAATTAAACTGTGCGAAGCCAAAATAACCTCCAGTTTAAGCTATTATATTACAGCCCTCCCGAAGAGCACCTACATATTTCAAGCGCGCTGAACGTGAAATATTCAAAAAGAAAACTTAATAACAGTTATTACCAGCGACAGTGATAGTGAATTGGAAGAAGCATTGCAACACCCGAAAGCCTCAGCAACAACATTTAGTAAGCGACAGACAACAAATAAACGCTTCATAATCGCACACAAATCGCTTGACAGCAGTGCAAAGAACCATAATAGTTTTGAAACAATAATAACAACAACAAGCGCTTTGTTCCAATCAGCGTGTCTGCTAAGACGCGTGAATCACTCGACGACACGTCACCAGCGCGCCTGCCGACGTCTGCCGCCAACAATTGATTGCGCTTGTGTTTAAATCATCAGCAGTCAAACAGCTGTGGGTCGCTCGCGCTCGCGGCAAACAAGTTACACACGCCGCTGCCAGCAAACGAGGCGATAGACGCTGCTGCTGCGAACTTAGCTAGCCCACACGCTTCCTTTAAAGCGCTGCCGAGGCGCTGGCAACAGTTGGTGCTGCCTTCCGCACGCGCGCACCGCAACAACAACGTCGAATAATCAACAGAAGAAAGCAAAAACAAAAATTTAAATAATAGAAAACAAGTATTAAATTGACAGCAGCACTGTCGGCAATAACAAATTAGCATCGCCTCATTGTTTTGGTTTGTCGCCGTCGCCGTTGCTGTTGCCGTCGCGCGGTAGCTTCGTTTTCGTCTTCGTAACCGCTTTTTTGTGTTTTTTTTTGTTGGCCGGAGCAAATCATATTTGGCGATGGCGTCACAAGGTGTCGCAGCAGCCAACTCAAGGCTGGCTCAGATGCAGGTGAGTGTTCGCTGTTCTTATTGCTGTCTTAGCACGCGCACATGCACACTTACATGCATGCATTCGCATAAATTAGTACACATACTATGTATATGTATTAATCTGGCTGCTAATGTACTTATAAGCTCTGAAAATTATGTAAAATCGCTTTTGTTGACATAAACGCATTTAAATGAGCGACGAAAGTGGCAGGGTCGGGAAAACGCTTATGCAAGTCTTACAAGGTGCGATGCGGCTCGCGAACAAAGTGGGAAATTAATAAGGTTCATATGCATATACATATGTATGTATATATTAAGGGTATTAATTTCAAATAAACCGACCGTTTGCGCAATATGTTTCACAGAGGTGGAATTCGGTGGAAGGAAAACTATTCGCAGTATTAATATTGTTGCTGCAAATACATATAAAATTAAATACATTGTACGTATTCGTATATAAAGACAAAAACATCATTTTAACAAGATTTCTGGTGTCTATTTTGAAGTACTTTCCTCTGGAATCTTTTCTATAAGTACATAGCTCCGGCTACAATAGTGTATTGTTCTATACTTAGCTTTCGGAAGACCACTTTTTATGTAAATTTCAAGATCACAAGGTAGTTAAGATATCAGTGTACCTAATCACATACATGGTATTTAACATAACCAAAATACAAAGAGCCATTCAAAATTTTAATTGAGTTAAAATGAGGAAGGACAGAAAAGTAGTAGAGTAAATACTCGTATAATTAGAGGAAAATCACTGCCGAAATATATTCCACTTTATTTCTTAATATAATTATTTACCGCGGTATTACGTGTTTCTGGATCCATTATAACTTGAACTCTCTAACTAACCTGCCTGAACAATATTGTGTAGATGCTATTTCAAATAAAAAACTCTTCCACACAATATCTTGGTTTTGATCGAATAGTTTGTATGACAATTACATCCCATAATGGGTAGCGGAGGTTCTGACAAATGAGCAGCTACTTAGGAAAAATCCCAAAAACTTAGGGTGTAGTTAACATATTTACAAATAGATGGACAGACTCTAGAGGTTCTCCAGTCTTTACAAAGACACAATAATGAACATTTAGTTATAAAAGGGTCTTCTCAAACCCTGAATCATTACATAATATTCAAACTGACCACATATTTAAGGCAGTTAGCTCTCGATCTATCAGATGAAATACATATAATCCAAATGCAGGTCAATCTAAATCTTACATTAGCATGCAAAACCAATTTGTCAGTGGTTACTCTAAAATTTTCGCTTCGCTTCGTCAATTCTTTGTCTCATATGTTCTGAACAGGATTCGATTATACTGGGCGGCTGTCACGCCACACATAGACCTATTGGTCCTTAGTAATGCCAGTGGCGGATTCAGAGGGGGGAAATATCCCATTCCAAGGACTAAATGGTTTGTTAATAATTTTACTACTCTGAAAATTTCCATACACTTCCTGTGAGGAATGCGAGCTCTGAACGCTCTTTTTCAACACGTCGCCGTAAGAAAACGTGACTGAGGACGAACATGCTTTAAGATAGATTGATCGGTCTGGCGTTGCTGCACACTCATCTTATCATTGAAATCACAGTTCTCGAAAGAATCTCAAAATTTGTTCCACATCGTTCCCTTTTGTGATATATTTCTATTCAATACTCGACCTAGCTACAGTATTTTACATTGCAATAAAGTATGTCACCCGCACGTCTACCATTTATAAACTGTTTTTTTCAATTTAGTAGGATTTGATATTAAAGGGTGGGCCATATAAAATTTTAAACTTAAAAAGTCAATAAAAAAAATGGCTTGATATTTTTCAAAGGTCTTACATTTATTTTAAAGGTTGTTTTATGAAATTTATTTGTGGAAAACAATTTCGGAGAAATGACCACCACGGCTGAGTTTACAGTAGCTTATCCGATTCACCCAATTTTGGAGTACTTTCTCGATGGTTTCAGGCCTTATGGCCTTTACTTTAGATCTTGAATTGTTTCTGGATGGTTAGCGTAACATTTATCTTTAACAGCTTCCCACAGAAAATAGTCCAACGGAGTTAAATCGCAGCTTCTGGGAGGCCAATTCACATCACCTCTTTTGCCGATTATGCGATTTTCGAAGATAGGGCGTAAAAGATTGAGTGTAGCGTTTGCTGTATGACACGTAGCGCCGTCCTGCTGGAACCAAATGTTGTCCAAGTCTTCCTCCTCAATTTGCTTGAAGAAAAATTCGGTTAACATATATCGCTCACCATTGATGGTTATGGCGGTTTCTTCTTCATTTTCGAAGAAAAATGGGCCTTTGATTCCACCAGACCAAAATCCGCACCATACAGTGATTCTTGCCATACAAATTGGTGGGAATCAAGTGCTTTTTCATTTGACGAGATATCTTCACGTAATTTGGCATGGATTGATTAGATCGGACAGCTATAGCATATTCCGTTAAGGAATATTTGGTATTTTTAGAATATTTTTGCAACAAGTACAATATACCTACGCATATAGTACATACAATTCAATTGATTTTACATTTTGGGGTTATTAACCAACTATTTCAACAGAACGAAATACTGTAAAGCGCCGTTCATTCAGTGGGTGTCCGATAGAAGCGGTGCCTATCTACATAAATACATTCTGTATATATTTACTAAATGGGGTTTTTAGCATTCGCTTAGATTTATGCATTTGCCACTTTGTTTGCTTTGACTATTATTAAGCTATCTTTAGAGTTATTACCTAATTTGATTTGTTTTGCAATTTCCAGCATCTTAGTTGGGCGGCGCACACTTGTCTATTTACTTGCACTTCTATATATACATACATACACATGTATATGTTTATAGGAGCACTATTTGCGCTTTTCAAAATTTCAACTTAAAGCCGTTAAGCTCTGAAATCGTTGTTGTTGTTGTCTAGTTGCTCAGTTTATGAGTTCATTGTGGCGATGAATCACGCTCGCATTTAATTAAAATTATTCCTTTTTCGGAAAATCTTGGTAGACCTACACAGATTTGCAACAGCTGATGACAAGATACACATGCATACATACTTATGTATGTATTTAACTAGACAGTGCTGCAAATGGTAAGATAACAGGCTGTCTGTGAGGCTTCCCTTAAATGGGCAAAGGTAGTTTATATGCATATACACATATGTATGTTTAACTGTAGCGGATTAAGTTATAACCGTCACATGTATGTACATGTGTATGTATTTGCGGATATGAGGCACAGACAACCTTGCACGGTCGCAAAACACTTGTAGGTGTGCAACAGTGCCGCTTATTAATGAGTTGCGCAACTCAAATAGAAATTGAGGGTTAAATACACCAATTAAGTCGGAGTTTGGTTTCTGTCTTCGAAATCTTTAACCCAATCATTATTGTGATTATGACAAACTTTTATTAACATTTGCTTATACCTAAATTTAAATGGTTTTACCCGTTGAGGAAATTGAAAAGTTTTAAGAAAGAACTTATTGATGTCAATCCATATTAAATAGAGCTATTTGTTCTCTCAGTGAGAGCTCATAGTCATAGGTGTTGACAAGGGAGCTAAACTTTGTTTCAGAAGTCATGAATGCTGGAGATCTGATTGTAAATAGCTGCCCTGGAATATTTAAGTTTTAAAATCCTTTGGCCCATCTTTTACTTAATTTCGGCGATCTCAACTTTGAATCATAATATAAGGTATCATGTTCTCAAATATGTTTTTTCATATAATTAAAAATACTTCCCGAAATGCATTTCGAAGTTGGAGATTCTAAAGCAGATTAATTTCTTAAAAGTTTCTATCATATGATTAATTCGTAAATTTTGAGAATTATTAAAGCTTTGCTGATTACATATAAAGTATAGCAAAAAGAAATGCATTATTTTTCGAATAGATAGAAAACTAATGCATATGTATCTCTCGTTAGTAGGGTTTTCCAATTAGAACGACACGTTGTTAAAATAAGACAAGAAAAAACGTTAACTTCGGTTGCACCGAAGTTAATACCCTTCACAGGTGCATTTCTGTTAATAACAATGTTGAACACATAGTTTGTATGGAAGCTATATGCTATAGTAATCCGCTCTGAACAATTTTTTTGGAGATTATGTCGTAACCTTAAGCATCCATGCTAAATTTCGTAAAGATACCACGTCAAATGCGAAGGTTTTCCATACAAGAACTTGATTCCGATCATTCAGTTTGTATGGCAGCTATATGCTATAGTTAACCGATCTGAACAATTTCTTTGGAGATTACATTGTTGCCTTAGAAAGTAATCTATACCAAATTTCGTGAATATATCTTGTCAAATGTGAAAGCTTTCCATACAAGAACTTGATTCCGATCGTTCAGTTTGTATGGCAGCTATACGTTATAGTGGTCCGATATCGGCAGTTGCGACAAATGAGCAGCTTCTTGAAGAGAAAATGACGTTTGCAAAATTTCAAAACGATATCTTAAAAACTGAGGGACTAGTTCGTATATATACAGACAGACAGACAGACGGACATGGCTAAATAGACTCAGCTCGACATACTGATCATTATATATATACTTTATAGAGTCTCCGACCCTTCCTTCTGGGTGTTACAAACTTCGTGACAAACTTAATATACCCTGTTCAGGGTATAATAAAACATTAAAATTTGGTCAAAATCCTGTTTTTTTTTTCCAGTTATACATAAATTTTTATACAATTTATGATTTGAACAAAATGTTGGATAAATGTCCACCACCGCTCTGTTAGCATATCTCTACCCGTTTACGTAAATTTTTGATGACCCGGTGCAGCATTTTGACTGGAATTTCGGCTATAGTGCGCTGAATTCTGTCTTCGAGCAAATCGTTACTGGGTGAATGGCGTAATTCTCTGATTTGACATAACCAAGAGATAATAATGTAAAAGCGTTAAAGCGTTGGGGGTCATTTGACCGGACCATTTCTTGAAACTAACGAGTCGCCGAACATTTGCACGCAATGTGTCTGTATTTGGACGTGAAACTTGAGGAAGTGCACCGTCTTGTCAGAAATAGAGATCGTGAGTAAGTCAACTTCGTCTTATAACGCTCCCTATTGGTAAAAACGGCATTTCCTGCTTAATTTCGAACGACATAAGGCTCGATGATGCCGCCATGCCACAGTACGCACCAAACGGTCAAATTTTGGGAATCCAATTGTACTTCTTGAACGACACAAATATTTTGACTCGACCCCATACCGACAATTCTGTTTTTTTGACCAAGCCACTAAATGGACCTCAACTAAGGATTTTTGGATGAACGTGATTTTGTATTTGATTTGCGTAAAAATCTTCTAAGCTTTGTACTAGAGTGAAACGAAAATAATCAAATGACAATCTTTACAGAGCACATTGTCAAAAAGTCTTGACGGTATTTTTATTGAATCAAATCGTGTGGCACCACACATCGAGCTTCTTACTAACTCCAAGCTTCTTCAAATGGTTTATAACGGTTTCGATGACTACTATGCCGGTCTGTTTCGACCAATTCAGCGATTTGATCGCAATTGTGTCAGATGTGTAGGGCTTAGCTGGGCATGGCACAAATGTTGTCAAACCTCCTCTGGACTAGGTAAGTTAAAATAACGCTGGTACACATCGTTGTATAAATGCGATATGGTAACTGTCATTATAACCACTATAAAAACTCGCATACAATTTTGATTAGCGGCTTAAAGATGCGATTTCTTACGATGGCGTCAAGCGTAAATTGTTGTGGTCAAATCGGGGTAAACAAACGGCGGTCATTATTGCTACATGTTTGCGAGGTTTTACTGTGTAGGCACACACGTATTAGCGCATAAATGAGCTCTCACTAAACGTCCGGCATGACCTCGGATGCGACGAATTAAATTATGTATCTACGCGCTTACAGCCGCCAACTAGCAAATGAATACTACATGATTTCTCTCTGATATCTTATGTATAACAATTTTTTTTTGGAGAAAAATGCGCCTCAAGCGAAGTCAACTGTCCCAGTTTTTTGTCAATGGGATGGAGGGTTTCTATGAGAGTAATTAATTTAATTCAAAAATAATAATTTTTTTATCTAAACCTTATATCTCTTATTAATGCCTCAAACCTTCTTTATCGAATATCTGTGGTTTAGTTTGATCTTAGCCAAAAGACCGCCGTATTCGATAAATTACGCATTGAATGTACTTAAAGACACATTATCATCAATTCATTGGTAAATAAAACAGATCCACAATTAACCAGTGTGTTAACTAAATGTCAATTAATTCCAAAAAACATATCTTAGTGCTGTCAACAATATAATGTTATTACACCCGCATATTAAATAGATATTATTCAAGGTCAAGTTCTTATTAAAAATGAATGGCTTATTGACGTTATTAATATCGATGCCCATCAGTGTCAGACATACAAATTCAATACAATTGATACAAGTTGTGAATGGCATTGACATTACTAAAACAAAACAAAAAAAAATGTCCAAAAATAAAATTTTCCTTGCTTTCACACGGGAAAAGCAACGCCGTTATGAACTTGTGTGCATAGACGAGTATTTGGTCAAACAAGAGTCCAATTAAACGCAGCGTCACAAATAATTACGGTTATGAGTGGTCCTGTAGGAAACTACGAGTATTTGCACCAAAATAGGATCAAGACAAAGGAAAAAAAAATTATCTTTTTACAGTTTTTTGCTTCACATTTGACAGTTGTAAGATAATATTTTGATTAGCCGAAGAGATTTTAAACTTTGAATGAAATAATAAAAAAAAATATAAGGGATTATGGAAAATGTGGTACGAACAAATGAATTCAGACTGCTTAATTATGATTTGAAAATAAAAAATAATAATGTGAAACATAGAATAATTAATCAAAATGTTTACTGCTGAAAACTGACGATTTTTGTTGTAAAAATACAAATAATTAAGAAAAGTTGTGCCGAAGCTAAAAAATACAAAAAATATCTTACCAGAACGTTGATCGGTCAGTTTGTATAGCAGTTATATCATCGACTCAGTGACTCGATCTGAACAATTTCTTCGGAAAAGAGGGTATGAGAGGGCTTTATGGGAGCCGGTGTGAAAATTGGACGGTGGGCGTGGTACCAAACACTTTTTGTGAAATCACATATCTCGGAACCCGACCGACCGATTTCGACTAAATTTAGTATGTGATATTCCTAATATTTTTATATTACAATGCGAAATCGGACTGCAGCCATGCCTACTTCCCATATAACCCAATTTTAAATTCCATGAAGCAATTAATATAATGTGATAAAACTTTACACAGATAATGCCTTTAGAGTATGTCACCTTATGAACAAAAATTGTCCAAATCCAGCAAAAACTGTTGAAACCGCTGGGCACCGAATATATGGTCCCTAGAGCCTTTAGTTGACCTTTTACCGAAAATAGCGGTCAACGTGTGAGAGAAAGAGTCCTTGACAATAGTATCTTTTTTCAAAAATGGTTTGAATCTGGTCAGTACTTCGCTTAGCTCCCATATACCTAATATAAAGATTTTCGAACTTCCGGGTGATCATCGGCCGACATGTGAGTCATCTTAACACAATTGAGAGAACGCGCTTTTCTTGTAACGGTGCATATTTCTGCTTAGAATGAATAAAATCGGGTGAAAACTCGCCTTAGACCCCATGGCTTCAATCCTTGCAAGTTGCAAGTGAATGAAATGTTCGATTATACCCGAACTTGGGTCTTCCTTACATTTTGATAATAAACAATTTCGATCATAAGAAAATCTGAAGTGTAAATTTTTTCACAAAAAATTACATTTTTGAAAAGTTGTATTTTTTTTCAAAAATTAAAATTTTTGCTAGTGCTTCAAGCATAACCTCACTACAGCTATTGTAAAATAAAATGTTTTTCTCCACAATCCATAGTTTCAGCGTAAATTTTGACAAACTTTCTTATCAAACTATTTCCACAAGGCTTTCGAAGACCTAATACCCTAAACATTTCTTAAAACTTCAACTCACTTAAATAATTTAAAACTTACTCCACAATCGATTTGGAAAAGTTGAATTTTTTAATTAAATTAAGTTTCTATTTTGGGATTTAATAGAAAAATAAACATACAACAAATCAAACAACGAAATATCGTACATTCCACACAGCACGTTTGAATGCAGTTGAATATACATACATAGATATGTATGTGTGTGTGTATGCTAAGCGCGCCACTGACAACGTGGGACTCATTAGAGTGGGCCATATACAACGCCCAACCATGACAACGTACATATCTACCATAAATATTATTGCATATACATACAGTACTGTGCAGATAAAAGTTACCACTACCTACATATTTCAAACTAGAAAAAAATACTCATGACAGTAAATAATTTTTGTTTCAAAAGAATTTTTATTGAATCTTTAAACTATAACTTATTTCATAAATATGTAAGGTGGTTAAGATAAAAATGTATGTCGTTAATATTTCCCATTTAAGGAAACTACCCGGATTTTCCATGGGGGCGTATGATGAACAAAAAATAATAACTGAGCGGTTTGACATAAAATTTAATTGTATTTAAAAAAAAATATTGTGTTTATTATGAAATTGGGAAAATTCAATACATTAGTATTTAGTATGTCCTCCTCGGGCCTTTATAACAGCTGCAATTCTGTCTGGCATGGAACTTACTAGTTTTTGGCAGTATTCAATCGTTATTTGCGTATTCCAAGCCTCAGTTATTGCAGTTTTCAGTTCCAATTTGTTTTTTGGGTTCCTTTTAACTACATGTCTCTTCAGAGCCGCCCAACAGTTTTCAATGGGGTTTAAATCGGGGCTGTTTCCAGGCCATATTAGTGTTTTTATGCCAGTTCGGTCCAGATATTCCTTTACCTTAAAGAAAATAATGAATTAATTGCTTTTAATTTTACTGGTTTTTTAAATTAATTAATTATTGATAACAAAAATTTTAAAACTCACAATTTTCGCTCTATGGCATGGTGCAGAATCGTCCTGGAATATCGGATCAACAATTACTGGAAACAGCGCATCGATTGATGGCTCCAAAAACTCTTTTATTATTGTAATGTAGCCCTGAGCATTCAACGTACCGTTGATGAAGGCCAATTCGCTACAACCGAAGTAGGAAATGCCACCCCATACCATAAAACTGGGTGGGAATTTGCACCTTGTTATAACTGTCTCAGGATTCAAATCTTCATGTCTCCTTCTACGAACGTATACGACGCCATCCGATTGGTTTAAGTTTATTTTGGATTCGTCCGTAAAAATCACTCTCTTCCAATCATTTATAGACCAGTTTTGATGTTGTTTGGCGAAATTCAGCCGAGCAACACGCATTTTTGTGCTCAGAACTGGTTTTTTTCTTGGCCGTCGTGCTCGTAATCCTGCAGCTACTAATCTTCTTCGTACTGTAGAAGCACTAATAGTGACTCCATAACGTTCCCTCATCTCGGAACTCAATTCTGCTGAAGACGAAAATCGAGATCGTATGCACAAATTTTTTAAATTTCGATCCATCCTGTCAGTGGTCTTTTTGTTTTTCAATCCAGTTCCAGGAGTCCTTTTTGTTGTTTTTGTTGCATCAAATTTTTTATACAACTTAAGGATAGAGACGTGACTGCATCCAATTCGTTTTGAAATCTCCCTCGCGGAATAATTTTCCTTCCTTAACGTTAAAATTGCACTTTTTTCATCAGAAGTTAATTGTTTCATATTTGCACATTTATTACTCAACCGCACTTGAATTTGATTTGACGCGAAGTTTGAGGAAAAAACGGTGACAAAATTGACAAAGCCTACTATGAACAGTTACAAAAAATGGTTGCCATCCAAAAATAAGCGAAAAATAGTTTAAAAATTTAAAAAAATACATCGCAATACCTTTATTTTGTACTTTTGTATGGTGGTAACTTTTATTTGCACAGTACTGTACATACATGTGTGTGTATGTGTGTATTTTCAATTGACATCGCTGGCCGGAACAAGTACACGTTAAGTATGCACAAGCACAATACATTCGCTTAAGTAGGTGCATATGTAGGGATAAGTGTAGTGCTTTTGTGTTTAGATTTCTAATTTTCATACGCTAAATAGCTTTCTTCAAAGCGTCACAAAGCCTTTTATCGATTGGCGGAAGGTCGAGGTACTACGTGCACATACACGCACACACACACACTTAAGTGCTTATAAGAATGTACATCAATTGATTGCGGTGGGCTAATGTTCGATTCCTTGAAGGCCACAACTGCTTTGAGGAGCACTTGTATGGATAATTTTGTGCTCCAGCAAATGAAGAAAAATTATTTACAAAGAGGAAAATACAAAAAATAAAATAAATAAAAGCTTGATTCGCTTACCGTTAATTGTCTTAAACATACTCAAGTGCTGTTGTCATTGTTGTTGTTATTGTATTGATGCATATTTTGCTGTGGCATGAGTGAGGGGTGTTAGTGTCGGCAAAACGGAACCGCAGAGCTTGACAATTTCGCTGGTGCGTTTCCTTTGCGCGCTCAAGGAACGCAAGTTCGGCGGTAATGTAAGTACTTAGCCCTGCATGCCAACATATGTGTGTATGCGTTTGTGTGACACGTGTAATGTATGCATTGCCTGATTTGCTTTTTTTTTACTTTGATTGTTATTTTTACACAATTTGTTGTTGTTAATTACTATATATTTCTACGAAGGATGACCGCCACTGAGGGTGGGTGGGGAGCCAAATGGCTTGTTGCTGACCAAATAACGTGTGAGTAATGAGTTTAGTGGCGTAAATGTTTTCGCTTTTCCATTTGGCAGTGAGAGACAGTAATTTACTCCGTTATCCACATGTTTTAGTGTTGTTTTGTCCATCAGCGGAAGGACATGGTACTCATACAAAGCGGCTGTTCCATTCAAACGCGCACAAATCTAGTATATTATATAGAAGTAGAGTGAAGACGAGTATTTGGTACTCTAAGCATTTACTTTACTTGCTGTAAAGCTGGAGGATTGTCTGTTGCAACAACCACAATATGACGATGAGTCCAAATGAGCTGTTACACGATCAAATCATACCACCGGTCAAGTTGAGCGAATCATGGGCGGGACGTAGATTAGTTGAGGCGCTTAGCCATTTGCCACCTGCCGATTTGAACTCAACGTTCGATGTGAGTTTCGCCAAAATCGATTAGGGTGCTCTCTCTGCACAATTTGAAGGCCGTTGAATGTGAAAAACCAAATTACGCTTATAGGCGCCCAGCAGAAGTTGTTAAACAATTTTAATATATTTTTGTTTAATTGGAAAATTGTCAATTTAATTTTGATTATATATTTTTTCAGATGCGTTTTCAACAGAAACAGCAACAGGAGCGTGAACAACGACGGCTGGAGATGACTGATGGTGATGGCCCCAGCAACTTGGAGGAGGTTGTAGACACCAAACGCATCACGAATGGCAAGGTAAGCAATCATAACATGTACCTTAAATAAAATTTTCCCGGTGTTGCTCACTTATTTGCTGTGCCCGTCGCAGGTGCGTCAAATGTTCGATGAACGACGTCGCGGCGCTGGGATTGATCGCGCGAATCCACTTAAGCCAATCACCTCAACGGTAAAAGGCACGTCGCCTGTTTTGCGTCAAACCGGTGGCGCTGTACACAATCTACATCAAACGAAAAATGGCAATACAACGTCGGTTCGCATGCGGGCTACGACCAATGCATCCACTGGTTCAACGCACGTGCGAAATCCACCGAAACGGTTACAGAACGGCAACACCGATACGCTGACTAAGGAAATGTCCTCACTTAGTTTGGGCTTGCACTCGCCCGATGACCGCAACAACAACAACGATGTTTTGGGACGCGCGAAATCGTCGAACAGTCTCAAATTAAATCCCGTTGTGACCAAGAAAACACCATCGCCAGTGACGCCGACACAGGTTGCTAAGCGTCCAGCAAATACTACGCCGACGGCTGCGACACGTGTCACACCAGCGCCTAAGACCAGCTCCGCGACCAAAACTATCAAACGTACTGCAGTAGTTTCATTGAAGGTAGGCAACATTTATTTTTGTATTTTTGAAGCTGCTAATGCATCCGCTTTGAATTTTCAAATGACATTTATCGATATTTCATTCATTATTTTCAAAAAAAATTCTCCGTTATAAATATATTTTTCTTAACTGACTTTTAGACACCGCCACGAAGAACATCGGGAAATATGGCTTCGAATGTAAGTTTTAGAGTTAAATGTCTTCATGCTTTCAATTTGCCAACTGAGAATGTGTTTTTCTCTTTTACAGACCAACAGAATGCCGCCCAACGCTGATGTGGACTCAGGAAATATGGGCGTCTGCCGCTACTGTAATCGCCATTTCAATACGGATCGAATTGCCAAGCACGAGGTTGTATGCGAGAAAATGGCACATACTAAACGCAAAATTTTCGATGCTGCGCGACATCGTTTACGCGGCACTGACGCCGAAAAGTATCTCAAGAAAGCACAAACTCGAAGTAGCACCAAATCCGCATACTCTAGTGCTGCTGCTGCTAGCGGCATGACAGCTGGTTTGAAGAAGAATAATTGGCGCAAGAAACACGAAGAATTCATACAAGCCATACGCGCAGCCAAGCAGGTGCAGGCGCATTTGGCACGCGGCGGTAAGTTGAGTGATTTGCCACCACCTCCACCTTCGGAGAATCCTGACTACATACAGTGTCCCCATTGCATGCGTCGTTTCAATGAGTCTGCGGCTGAGCGACACATTCCGCGCTGCGCCACAATGCTACACAATAAGCCCAAACCGGGTCAGGCGCCGAGAAAAAGATAGATATTGTATGATGCGCGCCAAATCAATCATAATTAAAAACAGCCTTATGTAGACCTAAATACACCCACACATTTAATCTCATATGAACTAACAACGCCGACTGGAAAATTGATCAATTGCCTCCGGGTGCTATGAAGACTAGAGGCCAATTGTCTGCGTGGACCGCCAAGAGTTTAGATGACGACTTTATGTTAATGTAAACAGCGGTATGCATACACACCCTGTACATGTGATAAATTATTATTGTAAACTTGACTTTTGGAAAATTATTAAAATATAAACTAAATCAAAACCGAGTTCTGAAGTTAACCTTAATGCTTCACACTTAATCTGATAGTAACTCCACTTTGTCCTCTTTGGCCGTAAGACGGTCAATAAGCGCCTTTACTGCTTTAGCCGCCGCATTTATTTCCAAACCCTCAAGCATGTAGGCCCAGTTATCGAGACTGGCATCATCGTCATCTGCAAACCAATTGCTTAGCATAGCAATGCAGCCACCATCGCGATCAGGGTGCTCAGTCTCAAAGTAGAGTAGCTCGTCGGTGGTGTAGCCCAACTTTTTGCCTAACTTCTTCCAGTCATCACCAATGAGCGGTGCGATTTCCTCTATTTGTTCGGCGGTTGCCGTCATCGGTTTGGTGTGCGCATTACGGTCATCATCGGCTTTGTCTAAGTCACCTTGCACATCTTCTTCGGTGAGCATGGCATCTCCGTCCCCGTCGCCGTCTCCGTCATTTTCGCCTTCGCCAACGCCATCCGCATCTGGTTCACCCTCGGTTTCTTGATTGTTAGACCCTTGATCACTATTGTTTTCAGTTGCATTAGGAGATTCAGTTGACGAATTGCCACCCATTAATGATGTGCTGTTTGCATTCAAAGCTGCTTTGGCATTATCTATACGATCTTTAGCCAAACGGCGGCGTACACCCTCCAGATAGTCTGCTATTTTGTATGATGGTGAGTTTAAGAAAGTGAAAAAGTGTGGCGATTGTCGCGCGAGTAAACGTAAGGCGCGCCATTCAAATGACGGATCGTTCTTTTCGTGCGGATTCTCCAGGAATGTTTCAACTTGTGGCAGAAAATTGCGCTCTTCGCTCTTGCAGGCCTGCAGATTATCGGGCGAATAATTCCACAGGCGTGTTAGCACATCACTAGAGAGTAATAATTATTAAAAATATGGATTTACTTTATTATTTTACGACGTGATATACTCACTTGCCCAAGAAAAATTTTCCACTACGATGCGCATCGCGCAAACTGTCGCCCAGCGTGCGTTTGGCACGTTTCGGAGCTGGAGGTTTAGCATCGGCACTTGCCGCATCTTTGTTTGTGTTACTTTCCGGTTCGGTGTCATCGGGTTTGCGGAACTCTTTACAACCATCATTCTTCCAATTGTTCCACATTTCTTCTCTCGTCAACATATGTTGCACCGTGCGCGCAAAACGTTTGCCATTTGGTGGGGTCTCCTCGAGTAATTTATATACTTTTCCTTCGGTCTCTTTAATAAAATCCGTTTGTGCAGTGGTAAGTGTGTTCGATTCACTAGAAAAAAATTCAAAGTAAAAATTAATTTCCAACTAAGTTTTTAAACCGCCTTTGCCACTTACGTCTTAAACTTAACGGTTAACTGCAGATATTGAAAAAGTATTAGAAACTGCACCAGCACTGAACGACGAAAATTAGAGTCAGACAATTGTAAAGTAAGTAACTTCGGATTTGTCAGAAACTTTGCGAAAAAGTGATCGGACTGGCGAACTATGTGGTCTGCTTGACTCGATTTTTGATCATCTGCTTCAGCTGTCATATCAGCACCCAGCTCCATTTTCATATTTTCCAGGTAATCGGCAGCTGTAAGAGCACTTTCACTTTTTTCTGCTGCACTACTGAGGCGTGGTTCTTCCAACTTAAAACTATCAAAAGCCTCCAGTACGGTACCTGCGTGCTAAATGAAAAAATATAAACTTTAAACAATTTAAATAGAAGAGGACAATTTTATTTACTTACAGCTTGAAACATTTTCCACTGTGCTTTGCTATAGCACTGGTTTGGATTGCGGAAAAAGTCTTGTAATGACCAAAATTTACAATACAGATTGTAATCGATTTTAATGGGAATATCTTCCACGGTGTCTTCCAAACAGTCGTCCAGATCTTTGCCGTCAACACCATATTCGGTAACATTATCTAAATTGAATTCCGATACTATGTTCAATCCCGAACGCTCAGAGAAAGGAAAGAATTTGGATAGAAACAGCAAAATGCGTCCGCAAAATACGGTGTTCTGTGCTCGCGATAAACGACGTAAAAGGTCGTTGCACATTCGCAAGATGTTATTTTTGCACGATGAGAAAAATATGTCCTCCTTCCATACCTCAACCATTTCTTCAACAAAACTAAATATTTGCTCACATTTATCTAACGTGACCGCATCGAAAATGTCACCCAACAACACAACGGGTATGGTTACTGAAACTATTTCTGCACGTACTGCTTCAACGGATAAACGTACAAGTGCGCCCACCTGTTCCACGTTATCACTTAGTCGGAAGAGTAGCATTTCACGAAAGGCTTGATCCATTGGCGACTTTTTATCATGATCGGTATTGGCGCCGAAGGACTCATAGGATGCGCGCAGAATTTGGGCATCTTGTTTCTTGAACGCTTCGTTTAGCGCTTTCTGAGGGAAGAAGAGACTTTGTTATTTGTAAGTACAGTATGTTTCATTAAATTTACTGTGAATTCTGTATGTAAGCCGATAAATCCCAGTGGCCGGTGTTGAGCTATGGCCGTACTCGTCATTTTCAAGTTTATTCGATCCCTAAATTTAATCAAAAATAATTTTTCGCACAGAAAAATATATTCTCACACAAAAGCGCCGGATTTATTTGCAATGTTGCTTCAAAACTGGAACGTTATGGAATTTTCGAATCACAGTGGTAATAAACTATACAAAATATTGGTAAAATTATAAGGGAAATTAAAGCAGAGAATGTATAATTAAAGTCAGTAAAGTAAATTAAAAAATTAAAGTAAGTAAAATTCAAATACATAATTTATAACATTCTGAGATATACACTTAATATTCAGCTTTCTGTAACTTCTTATAAACTGCAACTTTATACAATCGTTTACATGTTAGATGCCATATTATAATATTTTTACAGATAAGTATTTCTAACTCTATTTGTATTATTGTGAGCAATAAAATCGTAGAAAATAATTCAATCTTTGATGAAGATTTTCTGTTCGATACACGCAATCGTAGAAATGCTAAAATATCGATAATTTACTCTGCATCATTCAGTTCAGCAAAATTGTTACTAATTGAAATCAGATATTTTAAAAGATTTATTGATGTACACAATATAAGTGTCGAGTCAACATCCATTGCCTCTCGATATACCCTTTCAAAATACCTTTAATAGAATTCACGAGTACGGCTCTCTGGCAGTTGCTGTATGATTTATCGATAGTCGACTTCTCAGGTATTATGTGAAAGGGTCGATTATTTTGTCTTGTCCATCGTCATCGGTTTCTTCTTTAGTACTTTGTTATTTGTTTACATTTCATTGAGTTTTATCACGGTAGAGGAGGTTTTAGTCCTGCTTATTTTTTCAAAAATGTCGCAAGCTGATTTTAAACAGACTTTACGAAAGTTGGATTTTCCTGCTTGTGCAAAGGAGGCACTGCCACGGATAGGTAAAATTGCAAGTTTTTATTTACATTTACAAGACTTATATTCCGTTTACTTTTAGAGAGCATAGTCGTAAGTCGCAGCAAACAAAACTTTGCAATTCAACTAATCTCCGAATTTGTATTTATGGAACGTCCTAAAGATCCGGTTGATATTCGTAAAGGACAAAATTTTACCGGCACACAATTGAATTCGTTTCAAGAGTTCCAATTGATAATAGTTCTTATTGAATATTTCTCTCAACCTGGACCGGACGCTACACGCAATGTGGTATTTCTATCTCTCTTTGGTAGTAATCTTACACCGCAACGTTCCAAAATACTGTGCCGCTTAGTGAGCACTGCTGTATCGGGTTCTGTAGCACCACTGCTATCATCTGCTGGTACTTGGATGCAACAAGTGGGTTGCATGAATCCACCAAGCCTGGAAGTAGCACAAAGTTTGGTTAGTGATTTTATAACATTTTCACGAAAAACTTCGGAACAATTCAAACAATTACCAATGGTCGCACCACACTTTGCAGCTAATCTTATGACGACTGTGGCAGATTTATATATGAAAGAGCAGAATGGCGTACTAACACCACCACCTGATGCTTTACTAGATGTTTTCACCGAATGGATAAGTGAAAATCATGACTTATGCTTAGCATCCCAACAGCCTTTAGCGTTACCGAGTGGTGCCATAGCAATGCCCGTTGTCACACCTTTAGCAGGTCTAATACGTTGGGCAGTCTTGTCACCTATGTTCTCTAATCGTCCTTCATATAGTAATTTACACTTGTGGCTATTACAAACTATGCTACAAATAGACAACTCTGGTCCGCCAACAGCGTTAAACGCACAACATGTGGCACAAAATGTGGGTCCGTTGCAAACGTATGTAGCACGCTTGGTTGCTGATAAGATCGAACCCACCAAAGATGCGGCATATCAGAAGAGCGTAGAGCGATTAGCACAAGCAGTACAGTTAGCAATATCTGTAAAGTGCATGTATGGAAATATAACACAATTATTGTGTCTCTTGGAAACACTTCCGCCACATCCACTTATGACAATGGTTATAAAAGCAAACAGGAAAAATTGAATTAAGTTTAAGCGCTTCTAATGTATATTATATTTTGACAAATAAAAAATGTACACTTATCTATAAAGTATATAGCTTCAATTATTAGCACATATATAACTAGAATGGTCTAAATCGACGCGTCTTCTTTAGTGCCTCGATTTTCTGCTTGTCTTCTTCGAATTTTTTGCGCAATTCAATTATATTCTTCATCTTCGATTCACGTATCTGGAAAGTGTAGAAATTCTCTAATTCCTTCTTCTTCTTGCCTCGCACTATTTTCTCTTCTAAACGTCCAACAACCGATTCTTTCTGTTCAAAACCGGCGTTACGTCCTTGTTTGCCAACAGTCACCCAACCGTCGGCATCTGCTTCGGAGTTTTTCGCCGCTTCAATCGCCTCCTTTTCGCGCTTATCATAAAGTTCTATATACTTATCAATGCGTGCTTGCAATTCCTTTTCATCCAAAATACGTTTCTCATATTGGCTATGTAATAGCTGCATACCCGAATCCAACAAACAATTGCCATCGGTATTAAACAAATCTATGCTATCCAACTGCAACGCTCGTTTTACACCCACATTTTTGTGAAAAACTACATAAGCCACTTTAAATTTAAATGGCGTTGTTGATGAGCTAAACGGTACGCAATTTTGTTGCCATTTTTCACTTTCATTTCGACCTGGACGTTCAGCAAAGCTGACTGTGTTTGGAACATCTACTTTGGCGCGGAAAAAAGTGCCCAAACTTTGCTCTGTCACATATGGTGGCACGTTCAGTAAAAAGAGTGTGCGGCCTTTAGGTTTGTCTGCATCCTCCAATCGTATAAAATGCTCCCGCATATAAATATGATGGCAGAGCTCCAGAGGACGGTTCGCAGTGAGGCGTAAAGGTACCACTAAAAATATTGTTTACTTGAAAATTAAATTTTCTGTATTAATTTAATTTGTGTTACCTTTGTACCCCTCTATTTCTGGCATTTTGTTGATTTGTTAAATGAAATAAAGTACAACTTTCACGATATGTGTATAATGCACGTGCAACAATTTGTTTACAACAGCTGATTGCTAATGTTTTTGCTTTGAGTATGGCTCATTCACAATAAAGCCTTAAGTTTACTTTGTCAAATTTGGATTGCTGCATGAAATGGAATTGGAACGGAACAATGGATTTTTGTCGTTAAAAATTCAATCTTTTTTATACTTTTTATGATGTTTTATCTTACTCAAACTAAATTTTAGATGGTAAAAAATTTTGTTATAAATAAAACGTATTGTTTTTTAAGATTTTAAGACATTGCAAGTAGTCATACAAATTTATTAGCCTGGGCAGTGCCAAGGAGTTGTGCAGCTATTATTTTGAGGTAGGTAAACATCGCTAAGGCAATATCAGCTGACTAAAACTTTGTGCGTCCTGTTGCAAATCTGTGACGCGTAGCATTGCGCAGGAGCAGGAGCAGGACAAATGTCAAATGAAAAATCGATAAAGCTTTTTTCCTCACATAAAACAGTGTATATGCTAAAGGACTTATTTCACTTGTTGGTAAATAATCAATCAAATTTAATTAGATAACTAAAATCGAAGCATCCATAAAAAAAATTGAGAGTTCTATTTCGGAGCGTAACAGCTTACAGCTCATTTGGAAAACCAAACGCTTTGCCTATATCAACCAACTAATGGCAGCAGCATGAATCCAGTGCCAAATCGCGAATATATCGAGGTGTGCGCTGCCGCCATACATCACCATCAGCAGCATCCTTACCCTCAGCATCAGCATCAACATCATCAGCACCATCAGCAACATCAAGCAGTCGCACTCAATACTTTATTAAGCAATGCACCGCCACCACCACCACCGCCCGTACAACTCCCACACCCTCACGAATTGAAGGCGCCACCACACGAACATCAGCCACATTGCAAGCAACAGTGTTTTGTTTTCACAGAAATCGCGGATATTGAGCTACCGCCTGAGATCACAAAGCTCGGCGGTGAGAAGCTAAAGAATGGCGCAATCGCCGCTGCCGCCTACAAAATGAGCGCGTGCAGCGATAGTGGCAGTGAGCCAAGCCGCTCTTCGCGCAATCGTCGCCTGATAGTGGTACTCGGCATAATGTTGGTGTGCATAGCAATGGCTGGCGGCATACCATTGGCTCTACAGTTGCGTTCTTCCTCACTGCTGGAGGCACGTTTGGCTTTCATACGTCGTTTGTTGACCGAATCACCACTTATTGAGGGCTCCTCCTGGCAGCCGCCAACGCGTGATGCTGTGAATCGCTCCGGCGGCGGTCTGTTGAATGAGGTGCGTCGCAATCATGTCGGTGCGGTGTTCTGGCCAATCTCAGTGCCCTGCGGTGCACAATATTTGGATGCGGTGCAGCTGGCGTTGGAGGGTATTGATGAGGCGCGACGCATCACCGCCAATACGGATGCATTGCATATCGTGCTATCCGCCGACGAAATGGAACAGACGCATATACGTGGTGAGGTGGCTGTTATGTTGGGTCTCGGTGGCGGCCATACATTGGGCGCTAGTCTGGCGGTGCTGCGTTCGATGTATCTGTTAGGTGCGCGCTTTGTATCGATCACTAGTTTGGAATGCACTACACCGTGGGCCGCCGCTTGCATACGCAGCCACGACTATTTATTTGAGGAAAATGCCACGCACTCGATTAACGAGTTCGGGAAGGTGGGTAGTCGCTAAAATGGTTAAGATTCTAACTTTTTTGTTCTTCATCCTTGCAGACAGTGCTTTACGAAATGAACCGTTTGGGTATGCTTATTGAGATTTCACAGCTTTCCGAGGCAGCCATGGTAACTGCTTTGCATACCGCTAAAGCGCCCGTTTTACTCTTGAACGCTGTACCGATTTCGCTCTGCAACAGCTCCAGCGTTGCCTCTATACCCGATCGCGTTTTGAGGTAAGTTTCATTTCTTCTTCTTTTACTTCCATTATAAACGTACGATTATGCTTCTTCTCGTTAGTTTGCTCTCGGACAATGGCGGCGTTATAATGCTGAACTTGGAACGTTGTGATGAGCGTCGCTTTTCGGTGCGTGAAGCTATCAACGCCATCAATTATGTACGCAAAGTGGCTGGTGTGGATCACATTGGACTTGGTGGCGCGCCCAAAAGCTATGCTTTTCTACTTGCTGAACTGGCACGCGATCGCGTTTGGGGTAATGCAGCCATAAAGAAATTAATTGGTGGTAATGTGGTGCGTATTTTGCGTGAAGTGGAGACGCTGAAGAATCGTTTGCCCCTATATGAGGACTGGATACCGCGCGAATTGGTAGAGAGCACATCTTATTGCCGCTATCCCGAGACATAAACTGCAGCGAGTTGTGAAATGGAAAGAGAGAAAGATAATACAAAATATTTCGTTGGAGTTTTTTGTTAGTGTATGCACAAATACAGTTAATCCCACCCACCCAAACCCCACTACGTTTACCTATGACATAAATGCATGCATATTCGAATAGGGATACATACCGGTATGTATATACCAGAAAACCACAAACATATAATAGCTGATAGATAGCCTGATAGCTACTAGATATTCTCAATATAACTAGTTACATTAAGACTAGTTACTAATTACATATGTGTTATATGTATATTGAATATGTTTAATGCTCTTTTGTTGACTACTTTTCAAAACTCAGAGAAAATATCGTTTTGAAATGTAAGAAGAATGTATTAACTATTATTAATTAATTCATATAAATCAATAAAAACCCAAGTAACAACTTAATTGATAATAAAAGTTAAAAACAGAAATTAATTGAATTTATTTTTGGTGTTGTGAAACTGACTTTACTTCTCAATTGCCGATCGAATCAGTTCGAAGTAGCACCTGTTGGCAAGAGTTATGCTGCGTTGGATTTCGATGCTGACGTTGTTGTTGATGTTAATGTTGGTTCCAAGATAAACGAAATTATCTACGACTTCGAAGTTATGGCTGTCAACAGTAGCGTGAAAGCCAAGTCGTGAGTGCGCCGATTGTTTGTTTTTCTTGTAGCTGCTCGATTAAGCTCTGCAGCTTGTATAATTTTCTCCAGCAGTAGATTGAAGAAGTCGCACGGTAGCGAGTCGCCTTGTCTGAAACCTCGTTTGGTATCGAAAGATCCGATCCCGACGGAGCTTTTGCTCAGCATCAGTTAACACTGCACTAGTTTTGCGGGGATACCAAAAATCAGACATCGCGGCATAAAGGCAGCTCCTTCTCGCGCTGTCAACATAAGCTTTAAAATCGACGAAGAGGTGGTGTGTTTCGATCCTCTTTTCACGGGTCTTTCCAAATTTTGGCGCATGGTGAATATCTGATAAGTTGTTGATTTTCCAGGCCTAAAACCGCACTGTTAAGGTCCAATCAGTTTGTTGACAGTGGGCTTCAGTTTATCACACAGTACAGTCCATAGAACCGTACAAATATACGATGTTGAGGAGACTTATCCTGTAGTTGGCACAGATTTCGTGGATTGGGCAGAGCTCACTTAAAGTCCTATCGTCGAGCATGCTTTTGTCCCATCATATTGTATAAAGAAGTATTTGAATAGCTCGGCCGGCAAACCATCGACCTTGCCGTTGTTCTTCAGATAGGTAATTGCTATTCGAATTTCTTCATGGTCCTGCCATTCAGCAGGCTGGAGAAGTGTTCCCTCCATAGTTTTAGTATACTCTGGACATTAGTCAGTAGATCACCTCTGGGAGTTCCACAAGAGTATGCTCGAGTCTTGAAACCCTGTGTTAGTCGTCGCATCTGTTCGTAGAATTTTCCATCACCTTTGTCGGGCAGCTTGTCAAGTTCTTCGTACTCATTACGGTCTTTCTCTTTTTTGTCTACAAATGCGTGTCGCTTCCATCTTCAACTCTTTTATCTATTCCATCCCACATTTGCTGTGGTCGATCGTAACGTTGCGAGGTAGGCAGTCTGTTTTCCTTTCACTGCGACAAGGCACTCCTCATCGTACCAGCTGTTTTTTTGCAGTTTCCGAAAACCAATGTTTTTTTTGTAGCTGCACGTAAGGAGCTTGAAATGCCGTCCCACAGTTCCCTTATACCGAGTTCTTGACGTGTGTTCTCAGAGAGCAGGAGTGCAAGTCGATTAGAAAATCGTTCAGCCGTCTGTTGTGATTGCAGCTTCTCGTTGCGAACCTTCCTTGTGTTTGTTGACGTGAGGTTTTTGTTGCACAGAGGCGGATGCGAATCTTGGTTGCAACAAGATAGTAGTATGAGTCGATATTAGAAAATACTGCAGGCCTGTCTTCCGTGTATCACAACATAATTTTTGTTATTGTTGTTGTTGTTGTAGTGGAAGAATTATGCCGAGTTGACAGTCCTTGGCCGGATAAAAATCCGGGTCCCTTCCGGCACGTAGACCCGACTGTCATGGGAACGATAACATAATGATCAATCTGGTTGCTGGCTTTTCGATCCAGCGACATCCAGGTAGCTTGGTGAATTTTCCTACGCTGGAATTTGGTATTAAAATAATCATATTTCGGGCATCCGCCTCAACACATTTGGGGCTGTTTCATCATTTTACCATTTACCAAAAAAATTTTCAAAACCGGATATTGTGTCTACTCTCCTAAACAGGTTGTCTGCCACAAAAGTTGCTTGAAAATTGGCAGACATTGAAAAATATTTCATACTCTCCACATTGCACCCGTCTGCGGTTGTATTTGGTCCATCCTTACTTGTCTTCAATGTGCATATTTGTGGTTTGATTTCCAATTCCTGACTTGTGCGCCTCAAACGTCGCTTGCCGCCACCCTTTTTCAATTTCTACTGCCAGACAAATGTTCACATACGAGTATGTGTGAGTTTGTTTTGTCGCCACCCCAGCAATTACGGCTGCGCCTTCGCCATTTTCTGGGCACTTTGATCTGCCAGCCACTTTGTTGACTTGCCACATTTGCTACATTTCACACACCCCGAATTCTTTGTCTAAACAAACGCTTTACTGCTCCTTTTGCTGCTGTGATCTCCACTGCTTGCCCGTGTCTGTGTTTGTGCAACACTTTGCTGCTTTTGATATTCTATATATTTTTTCTTGATTCGCTGTCATTTTGCTACCTCGCTGGTGCTTCCTGTTTGTTTTTGTGTGGGCTTCGCCTATCTACGAATGTCATCTTGTGCTTTTTTGTTTTCTTTTTCTTTATTACTCGCTGTGAGGTTTTTATGCGCCAAATTGCGCAATAAATAATATAAAAATAGCGAAAGCGCAGCTCGCATAGCGAAATCATGACAGTCATTGCATTTATGTAGCTGCTATTGCCTTTGCGGCGGCGACACAGCGAGCAGAAGGAAGAAGCAGAGGGCGCACGAAGTGAAGAACACGACTTTTACTTTTGCTCGACGTTTTAGCTTTGTCATTTTCCACTTCTTTACTTTACGCGCATTCCATATGATTTACCAAGAAATGCAGCGCGGCGTCTATAAAAGACTACCAACGCTTAGGTGTGTGTATGTGTGTGTTGAGTGTGCGCTTACATATGTGCATTCCAATTGCATGGTCGTCTTGACTATAAAATTATGCTAATGAAATCGCATATCTGATGACGACCAGCTTATATGTGTGGCGCACACACAAGCCACAAAACGCGTTTGTTGTTGTTTGCTGTGTTGTTTTTTGCGCTGCTGACGTCTGCGAGGCGTTACTGTGGAAATCTAATAAAAACCCAGCAGTTATGCGTCCTTGAGTGGCTGCGGTCTGCAAGTGGCAGCAATATTTACACACACACAGACACACTCATACCGACACACACGCGAAACAACAACAACTAGAGATACAGCGCGTGGAATTTGTTGTTGCGCATGTGTTTGTTGGTGTTTGCATGTGCTGCGGCGCTGTTGGCAAATGCCATTAGCTATGCCGCGATTTATTTACACTCGACGGGCACACCAGCAAGCAAGCCAAGCGAAGCCAAGCTGGATTTGAAAACCAACAGCAGCGCAAATTATCTTCAAGTGCTGCGTATGTATGACGGCGTAGAGCAGGTGAAGTGTGCGGACGTACGTGGCGTATGAGTAACATTTTTCTGCGGCCACTGCAGTTGACAGGGCACACAGAGTACCATACGCACACACACACACACCCAAACATATGCGTTTGCATAGCTATGCCGGAAATTTAATTACATATGTATGAAGGCGTAAGGTGTTTGCGGTTGTGTAGAGAAACAAAAAGAAAAAATTAAAATAAATAAATGAAAATAACCTCAACAAATAGTTAAGTGAGTAACTTCCGGGTTCGTGCGCTGTAGAAATAAGTTATACCAAACTTTAAGTAAATATTTATTTGACAGAGCTACAGAGTCGCAACGAACGCTTGTTGCGGCATATGGTAATCATGCTCTATCAGAAGGAACATGTAAAAGATGGTTTCAATAGTTCAGAGATAATGATTTTGTTGTGAGAAATGATGAACGTGGGAGACCACCAAAAATGTTTGAAGACGCTGAATTGCTAACAATTTTGGATGAATATTATAGTTTGAGTCAAAAGCAAATGACAGACATATTAAATGTTACACCACAAACAATTTCAGACCATTTGAAAGCTGTGTGAAAGATCGAAAGGTGTGGAAAATGGGTGCCACATGAATTAAAAGGAAAGCAAATGCAAAACCATAAAATGCTTGAACATTTTCAAGACAAGATATTAAATAAAATATGTTTTGCATCAAATTATTGCTGGCGTTGAAAAATGGATTTATTTTAAGAATTCAAAACTGAAAAATATCGTGGGATAATCCAGGGACAACCATCAATATCGACTGCAGAAACAGATCGGTTGGGTAAGAAGGAAATGCACTATGGTGGGATCTGAAAGGTTTGGTATATCATGAGCCTCTAAAACCTGATGAAGCTGTTAATACTAATCGTTTCAGATAACAAGTGATTAATTTGAACCATGAATTCATCGAAAAATAACCAGAATGGACCCGAAGACAAGACAAAGTAATTTTGTTACACGACAACGCACCTGCACACAAAGCAAAATCGATTCAGGATACAATTAAAGTACTTGCCTGGGAGCTGCTACCCACCCGCCGCAGACTCAGCCTCTTCCGATTACTACTTGTTTTCATCGATGGGACACGCATTGGCTGAGCAGCACTTTGATTTCTATGTAGAAGTCGACAATTGGGTGTCTGATTGGTTTGCTTCAAAAGACGAACAATTCGTCTGGAATGTTATCCACAAAATGTCGGAAAAGTATGAGAAATCTCTAAAAAGTAATTGTCAGTACTTTGAATACATTTTTATACTCTCCCATTCAAAATACGTATTTCCTTTTCATAAAAAACGCTCATTTCATACCACTACAATTGGTATGTATAACATGGGATGTTGTGATCTCTTGCATTAAGAAAATAAACAAATAATTCAAGAAAAAACGATATTCTAGAAATGATGTCCTTTAAAATGTGTATGCAGTTTCTAAGACTAATGCAGTACACCATGTCGTATAAGCAATACAGATTGTATAAGGTAGTACTTGTTGTACATATAGTTTTTATACTGTAGCAATATGTTGCTGCAGTGTGATATCTAATGGTTGTTTGTACTACCTAAAATTAATCGAGTTAGATTTAGAGTATAGATGAAAATGATCAGAATGAAGAGACGCGCTGAAATCAGTCTGTCCGTCCGTCTGTGCAACCTGTAACTTGAGTAAACATTGAGATATCTTAATGAAACTTAATACACATGGTTGGTAATGAGGATGAGCATAATCGGACCATTGCTACGTTCAAAAAACGGCATTAAGCAAATATCGGTCAACGTGTGAGATATAATTTCTGAAATAATCTTCCTTGGCAACAGTATGTCAGTATGTCAAAAATTGGTTCAATCGAGTCAATACTTCCCTGAGCCTCATATACCTAATATAGAGATTTTCGAACTTTCGGGTGACTTCATGCCGCATATATCGACAAATATGTAAATAATCTCAATGAAAATGCAGCAGCGTGTTTTACTCATAACAGTATATATTTTTGCTTAAAATGGCTAAAATTGGGCGAAAACTTGACCTATCTCCCGTATAACTATTACAAAGATTTTCGTACATCCGGCTGACTATACTCCATATGTTTGCTGGTGGTTTTTGATTATTGGTGTAATACTAAGTAGCAATGGAAAAAATTGATAAAATTGGGTCGATACTACACCCAACTTTCATGTACTACATGTGTTTACTGATTTTCGATTTTCTAAAATTTTTTTGTACCTTAATGTATTTCCTTAGATTTGATTCTTGCATGTTGCAAAAGTATAAATTGTTCGGTTACACCCGAATGTAGCCCTTCCTTACTTGTTTTGTTTTTAACTTTGTTCGTTTTAACTATTAAGCGTTATATTTTGAGAGTTAGTTATAGTTATTTGTAGCAAATTTATCCAATTCTACCTATTTGGTAAGAAAGGCCTTTTCCACTATCGGGAATTTAGTTATATTCCATCAACACCAGCAGCATCGTTATACTCATATCTTATCATATTTCTCTTCAACTTTAAATTAGTGTTATCTTTATCTTTATCTTTATCTTTATCTTTATCTTTATCTTTATCTTTATCTTTATCTTTATCTTTATCTTTATCTTTATCTTTATCTTTATCTTTATCTTTATCTTTATCTTTATCTTTATCTTTATCTTTATCTTTATCTTTATCTTTATCTTTATCTTTATCTTTATCTTTATCTTTATCTTTATCTTTATCTTTATCTTTATCTTTATCTTTATCTTTATCTTTATCTTTATCTTTATCTTTATCTTTATCTTTATCTTTATCTTTATCTTTATCTTTATCTTTATCTTTATCTTTATCTTTATCTTTATCTTTATCTTTATCTTTATCTTTATCTTTATCTTTATCTTTATCTTTATCTTTATCTTTATCTTTATCTTTATCTTTATCTTTATCTTTATCTTTATCTTTATCTACTTCATCTCTATCACCTAACACCAATTCGAAAAACTAAATTAAATCCAGTCCATCTCTAATCGGACCTTCAAATAGATGATCGAGCTATTTCTCTCGAGTCTCCTTGAGATTGGAAGCATCTCTGTTAATCTGTGGTTAATTAAAGGTTTTGAGATACCGATATCGGGCAACTATAGAGCTGACAAGCAAACTCAGCTATGATGGTGAATTATTAGGTAATTTTTAATATACTCCGAAGATTCCTTATGAGTGTTCAGACTGAATATACCCTGCTCGTGGTGACAATTAAGAGAAAAAGGAAGAAGAAAAAAATTCCTTATTTATGTTAATGTTTAAATATTTGAATAAAGAAAATACGGAATCCACATAATTGTTAATTAAGGGTACATAATAAACATAAAAACAATCGCACATACATACATTCATCAAGAACGTCCGTAGGCTTGTCACTCACCAACACACCAGCGAAATGCTAATGTCAAGGTTGAAAAGTCGCATAAACTAGAAAACATTGAACTTTGACTAAAACTAAGCCAAGCGCGCCTTACACCTAACGGAAGTTGGGTACAAACAAACACAGACACACTTCAGCAATTGTTGCTGTTTTCACTTTTGTTGTTCAACATATTGCCAGTGTTGTTGCCTTTGTTGAAGTGATCCCCTGGGAGGCCAATAAATAAATTCACAAAAAGTTTGTAGCGCAGACACAACAACAACAATAGTACAATAAAAGCAAACAACAAGTAGAACGGCGTGCAACTTGAGCGATTGCTTTGCTATTGAAAAGAAATATTGCGCAATAACAACTATTTGCCTACTTGTGGCACAATGACCAAGGCTCGGCGGGCTCTGTTGGCTCTGTGGGCTCTGGGAGCGGCAAACAATTTAAGTTATAAATTCGCTCATTCGCCTTAATTGGCATAAATTATCGAAGTTTTGTTGGCAACGAGCCGAAATAGCAGCTCGAACGGCCAATATGCGATTGGTTTCGATTGTCAGACGGACGTGCAAGAAAAGCGGACACACACACTCACACATGCGAACTTATGAAGTGGCGCTGCCATTGTGTTGAGTGGAAACTTGCAATCAACACTGAGTCTCGAATCACAAACACGACGGGGTTCAAACTTTATCAATAAAATATCCAACAATCTGCACACAAGCACATATACATACATACATATAAATATATACCCTCACATATACATGGATATGTGATTTCAGTTGAAATTCAGTGTGCGAGTCCTTATGTGACATATACATATGGAAGAGTGTTAGCTCATATGAGTGTGGGTGTGTATGTATGTGCCACGGCCTGCGAAAATTTATTTCCGACCGTGCGACACTTATACGGCGAGTGTTTGGTATTTCCGTTTCCGGCATTTGACTTTGGCCATAAGGACAATAATAATAGCAACTATAACACCTTTACGGTTAGTTAAATGGATCGGTAGCAGCAACAGAGACAACAATGCCTCTGTATTTGTGGATGGCTTCGGAGGCTTTGTGTGGCAAGTGGGCGGCGAATGCATGCGACAGGCTCTTGAATTAATCAACAATTTATTGTATCAATGCAGCGGCATAATAAATGTTTGCACGAACACATGTACGAACATGACATGGCACAGCAGAAGTCAGACAGCAGAGCATCACGTGCGCAAGGGTATGCCTATATATCTACTTGCAACATAAGTCAATAAGATTACGCACAGTTGAGGGAAATATATGTTAGAGATTATATATAGGAGCTGCCATAATGCATGGCTACTTCAATTATGGCTAGGCAATGTTACCACATTGTTTAATATTGTGTGAGTGATAGGAGATAGTGAGGACAAGTGTTCTTATGTGACCTTATGTTTCCTTGGGGAAATGTTTATTAGATACATTGTTGATTATTTAGTAAATAAGTAAATAGGTGGCAACATAATTGCAGCAAAATCGCGATATACCATACTGTAACTCTGGTTAGGGGTGCGTAAAAAGCTGTTCAACATAGTCTCAAATTTGCTCAATACAACCAATGACACTCCAACTTTTGAACCGGTCTTCAAAAATAGGTTCTTAGCAGGTCTCCGAGTAGGATAGGTCTCTATTACAGTGTTCATTCGACTCAAATTTCCGCCTAGCGCATGACTAGTTTGGAAACAAAAAGTAATCGTATGGAACCAAATCTGAGAAATACGTTGGATGGAGCAGTAGTTCATAGTCTAGTTCAACCAATTCGACATGGCGAAGCTAGGAATGCACTGACATGTTGTCATGTTTGAGGAATACGTCTCGCTTCTCAGATAGAATGGTTTTTCTCGGCGTAGAATCAGTCTAATTTGTCAATTCGGTAGAGTATACAGTCTCAATGCCTTTCTCTAGTTTGTCGATGTAGGTCACCTCTTATGAATCCGAGAAAACGCTGACCATCCCTTTTTCGGCCAATAAGACAGTCTTCTCATTCTTCGAAGCGGTTGCTTGTAAAGTCCATTGTTTCGACCTTCCTTGGACAGAATTGTATACTAATGGGTCCCATGCTTCGTCGCAGGTCCCGAAATCACGCATAAACTTCTTCGGACAGACAAAATAAGACTATTAGTCTGATTCGGAAGTACTACACAATGGCAAATTTATCTTGCGATATTTCAGCTATCTGATGAGCCTAAGTCATTACCGGATCGGCTTCTTATAGAAAGATATTATAGTTTTGAGCGGCCTTGAATTTTCCATTACCATCTAAGGTGGTGGGATCGATTTGCACATGTATTGAATAAAAATATCTCTGGCCCGGGTTCTCACAAAGTTACACTATCCTGTGTGCACTTTTGTGGCTGCCTTTGTATTGTATGTACAGAGCTTCTTTTGATTACAATATCTACAGGTAAGATGCACTCTCTGACTGACTAGATATTCGTCAAATCTTGGAAATTGACACGCGCCACCCTTTCATCCATTTCAAAGCTGCCTTTGACAGTACGAAAATGAGCCACATTTACGCCGCGATGTCTGAATTTGGTTTCCCCCAAAACTAATATGTTTGTGTAAATTATCGTTGAGCAATACTAAAAGCTCCGTCATGATCGGGAAGGACATCTCTGAGCCGTTCGATCCAAATGAGGTTTCAGACTCCCTTTTGTGCCACTTCTTCAATCTGCTGATGGAGAAAATAATTCGAGCTGCAGAACAAAATAGAGAAGGTACCATCTTCTATAAGACGTACAGCTGCTGGCGTACGCCGATGATATTGATATCAACAACAGCTGTTTCCTTAGTTCTGCTTTCTCCATAACGGAAAAGGAAGCTAAGAAAATTGGTCTGGTAGTGAACGAGGGCAAGACGAAATATCTCCTGTCATCAAACAAACAATCGTCAGATCTGATATCCAACGCAGAATAACTCTTACTAACTGGTTCACCTTCGGACTGAGGAGGCAATTGAGAAGTAAAGTCCTATTCCCATGAACAAAGACCAAACTACAAAAGTCACTCATCCTGCTGAAGCAGAAGCATGGACGAAGACATCATCTGATGAGTCGACGTTATGAGTTTTCGAGAGAAAGGTTCTGCAGAAGATTTATCCTTTGCGCGTTGGTCATGACGAATATCTCATTCGCACATAGTTCAGAATTAAGAGACAGCGGCTACGTCGGCTAGGTCATGTTGTCCGAAAGGACAAAAACATTCTAGCTCTGAAAGTATTCGACGCAGTACCCGCCGGGGGTAGAAGAGGAAGAGATAAACCTCCACTCCGATGGAAAGACCAGGTGCGGAAGGACCTGACTTCGTTTGGAATATCCAATAGGCGCCTCGTTGCAAAAAGAAGAAACGACTGGCGCGCTGTAGTTAACTCGGCTATAATCGCGTAAGCGGTGTCTGTGCCAGTAAAGAAGAAGAATAGAATTTATCGAAAGGAATCGCTACTAATTACTGGAGAAAAAGAGAAATATCTTGAAATACAGTATTCTCTAAATCTAAGTTTATTAGTGAGAGAACCTTCCATGCCCTCCAGTGGGAAATTTGCTGAAATTCAGGTCTTAAGTATTTTTCCCATGCTATAATTCAGATTCGCGATGCTTCCAGCATAAATAAATTCGATACACAACACAGCGTGTGACTGGCATATTTTTATGTGATTTATGAAGTGTGGGGGTACGGGTTGTACACACATACACAAGCATATGTTTACTTCCAGAGATAAAGATTCCATTACACTTATGACTTGACGAGGAAATTAGTTATGCCATTGCTGTTGCGCTGCATTTCACTTGGTGCGAGTGTATTCTTGTGCCACAATAGATCTTTTTTATGTGCAACCTTGCCACACACATATTTTTTGTCCTTGGCCGCCAGCTAGTAATATCTGTGGCAGCCTTTTGCACTGACTGTCCGTCGAAATGCGTTCGTGCGTGTGTTTGTAATTGTTGCAAAATAAAAATGTTTTATTCATGAGGCTATAAAATTGCCCAATTTTCAGTCCATTAAGAAAATTTACGCCTTTTTCATAAGCGGACGCGCGGCAACTAACACAATTACATATACACATACACACTCACACCACTGCACATTGCTAAACGTATGACTTGCAAGAAAGTATGAAGCACTGAATTTTACTGCAAGCTGAGCGGTGAATTGTACGCCGCCGTGGTGCTGTCGGGACGCTTGGCATGCTCAAAGACACACACACACACACACACACACATAACAGGCCTTTGGTAGCACGCGTGCAAGTTTTGCAGCCAAATGGACAGCGAAAATAACAAAAAGCACTGTTTAACAAGATATTAGAAGTGAAAGCAGTCAAGCAATTCGACTCCAACACACACACACACGCATCCATGCACACGCATACACGTCCAACACAATTGGACGCAGCGCCCAACTGAACCGGCTGAAGTACCTAGTACGCGCACATGTCCTTGCTGTGTGCAACCGAGACGACCGAAACAGTGCGAGAAAATAAGTAACTCACTTGCAGACACTTCTTCGGATTCTGAGTTGGACTGCCGATTTGCCTTTGTGACCTGACGCATAAATCAAGCAAAGGAAAGGTTGCTTAAGTGCGATTTTCTGCACCTTCAAGGCAGCTTTTCAGCTTCCAAGCGGCGTTATGCTGAATATTTTTCGACTGCAACAACAACAAAAAAAAATGATGTTGAAACTTTTCAACCTGCCTCAACGCACAGGGCTGGCGGTTTGGGCGCAGTAGCCCAAACTCAAGGTGGCAGCTTCAAGGAACTGCCGTCACTTGCTTAGTCTAGAGAGCCGTTTTGCCACCAGCGCCATCGCACCCTCGCCCGCGTTTCGTGTGAAGTGTTTAGTGAATGGCTGTTTGGAGTGGTGGTGGCGGTGCGGCAGCCTTGGCCGGCGGTTATTTACGGCAGATGGCGTGTGAGAATTTAAAATGCAAACGTAATGCCATTTCCTTTGCCGTTTTGCCACTCGACATCCGTTTTATTTTTCTGCACAATTTTTTGTTTTCATTTTTTTGGGACTTCATTTTCGTTCTTTATTTTGGTAGTTTTTTGTTACTGTGTGTCCACGAGCTTCGTGCAATTGTGGCGATTATAACACTTTCAACACGTCGCTTGCAATTTGCTCGGTTACAGTTCACTTACAGCCACTGCACATCATATTTATATGTTTGCTTCAACTCACACATACACACATACGCATACTTACGTGCAAGCACATATATACACCTGCTCATAGTGATGGTTCGGTATGGAGCATTATTTTATCATAGCATTCATATTTATATCCACATTTGCTCTATGATTTACAATGGCTATCACATTTATTATTTATGTAGATTTCACTTTGCTGTCGTTTTGCTGGCAGCAAATGTGAAAAATTGTGGCAGAGCGTGCATGCACACATACATTTATAATATTCAATATTTTCCGTAATCTATTGCAGTTTTATCTACTATTCGAGATTGCGCCTGTGTGTGTGTTGCTTTATTTTAAAGTAAATTTGCTAAATATTTGCCTTTGAACTTTGAATAAAATTCTATTTCTCGTGCACAAAATAAAATACCAATTTACTGTAATACACCCAAATACATATGTATGTATTCGTATGTGTATAATAAATTATTCCTCAAAGATGAGTTTAAGGCATGTTCTATTAAAGCTGAAATAATAATAATATTCTTTGTAAATATTCAAAGACGTTTCTAATAAATAAAAGTTTCCGACTCCATTGGAAACAACAACGTGGATCTGTATCCTGTTTCTGTAAGAATTCCACAGAATTATCGACTGTTATGGCATTACATCGATTCGCATATTTGTCAATTGATCAAGAAAATGCGCTTCCATGAGCATTGATCGTCTAAATGTGAAACATTAGGAGAAATGAAGTGTTCATGGAAAGGCTTAATGTCAAATCGTCAGTAATAAAACCAAACCCAGAAATATACATTGTGACAAAAAAGCATAAGGAAATTGTGATTAAATTCGCCGGGTAAATTATTCAGTTTTATCAAAGCTTCCAAAGACAGTCGAGAGATCGTTGAAAACGTGCTTTGTTCAGGTCAACCTTCGACTATTTTAACTGATGAAAATATTTAAAAAAAAGTGAAAGAAGCTGTGCCTGAAAATCGTCAGAAAAGTGTTAGAGAGATGGCAAGAGAGCTCATTTGAATGATTTTGGTGGATATTTTGGGTATGAAACGCGTTCTTGCTTAACTCGTCGCGATAAAGCTGAATTTTTTTCGCCTGGATTGTTACCAAATCTAAAGCCGAAAATACAATGAATACCAACGATCAATCATTATATTTTCCAGTCTTGGCTCCATGTGATTTTTTCTGGTTCCCCAAACTGAACTTCCCGCTCCGTGGAACACGTTTTCAGTCGATCGAAGAGGTAAATCAAAATTTCCGAAGCAGCTGAGAGCTATCTTACAAAAGCATAAGTGTATTAATTATAGGCGGATTACTTTGAATATTGATAATAATATTTCGCGTTTTATTTACAATTTCCGTGTACTTTTTGTCACACCCACTAAACATTAAACATTAAAAAAATTATATTTTTTATATATGTATGAAAGAATGAACTACGCACGAAACATTTAAAATGTGCGCTTACCTTTTAAAAATATAGAAAATAAACTTCTAAATATCAAATATCAAGAATTTATATAGTGACTCACAAAATTTATTACGATATCAATACGTACCTCTTCGATGATAAGAACCTCAAAAATATTTTAAAGTTTTTCAAATATTTTTGTTTTGTTATTATTTCTATAATATGAAAGAATCCCACGCTTGCTGCACTTTAGGTTATAATTGACTCTATGCGCCGATTGCGCCTGCGAACGTTTTTTTGTAACATGCCACAAAAGTGCTCGATGAAGTTTAGGTCCGGAGATTGCAGAGATCAATCGAGCGTACTAATATTATTGTCCTGGACCCGTTTTTGAGTTGCCTACCGTGTATTCGGATCATTGTCCTGTTGGAAAACAATATCAGGCCATTTCAAATCTCTTACAGTGCCACAAATGAATGTCAAAATTATTAATATAATAGTTTGACGTCGTTCGTCTTACTTCTTCTATTTGTCAACATATCAAGCCATTGGGCGTCATGTCTCTCCAAACTGAGTGAGCTTAACATGTTGTGTATTTAATTTCACTTCTTTTTTTCTCCCAGTCCATTCACGTACATACGACCCCAAATCATTAATTTTGATCTCGTTCGACCACACGATCTTCCTCCAGCCAGTTGAATTGCAGGTCTCGTATTTTTTGGCAAAGTTTAGAAGCACCTTCCTGTAACCATTAGTGAGTAGATAATTTTTAATTTTGCACGGTGTAAAACTGCGGGTTGTATTTAAAAAAACTTTAAAAATATTGTTTTTTTTCAGGCTAGCGTACATTTTCACGTAGGAAATAAAATAAAAATGATTAAGAACATATCATTTGGGTTCCTTTCTAAGCCCGGTTTAATCAGATTTTGAATATCTGGCTGTAAAGGAGAGTCAATCGATTTCTTTTACAAAAACTTGTAAAATGACATTAAGGTCATTATTATGACGTCAATTTAACAATGTGCATTTATTCACTATTTTCATAAGATATATTGATTTATAATTATATTGCTTTTAGTTTTATTGATTCAATCGGAAATAGTTTGAAAACTCCCGAATTTTCAAAATATTTTGAAAAATATTGAAACATTATTTTTCCTCCTCCTTCAATCTCCTATTTAATTTATGCGTCCAAACTATGTAGAGTGACAAACTCCAACTATTTCTATCAATATCTTTGGTTCTCTCTGATATACCTAAAGTTAGTTGGGACAGTCTTTTTCTCTCTTTCGTAAGAGCTAAACTTGTAAAAATTCCTTCTCTTTAACTTTAAGATTAAGAACACCACTTTGAAAAAATGGAGAAAATATTTATTTATCTTTTATATATATTAACTCTGCCGCACTTCGGAATCGCTAAGTGCTCCGCGTAGTACAGGGTTTGTTCGGAAAGTAATAGGTCTGATTTTTTTCCACCGTGACTGTAATTGCCCAGATGTTAAATTTATCAAAATCTGTGGTCCATGACATTGTGGCGGAGCACTTGAACATGCATAAGGTGTGGGCGAAGATGGTCCCAGAAGTGCTCACTGACGACCAGAAATTGCGGAGAGTGGAAGTGTGCCAAGAAAATTTGAACAAGTGTGAAAGTTACGACCAATTTTTGAATAACCTATGATCAACAGGGGACGAGTCATGGATCTTTGAGTATGATCCCGAGACAAGGCAAGCTATTTGAGATGACAGAAGGGATCCAAGCAGTATGCACCTTCTCTCAAGACTATTCCTGAGAATGCCTTCAATGCTTGGAAATCGCGCTGGCAGCACTGCATCGATGTGAAGGAGCCTATTTTTAAAAGTTTTCAAAGAATTGTAACGATTGGTTAATTTTTTTTAAATCGACTCAGTCCTATTACTTTTTGGACAAACGGACGTCTATGATCCAAAGATGAATTGAAAACGATAATTTTATATTGCAATCAACGTGGTATTTTTTAAATCAACCGCGCTATAGATGAATTTTCTTATTGATTAAAATGATTGCACATCGTCTTTAGAGGAATGAAGGAAAAGTCCTTAGCTTGTCCTATGTTGAATCATCTTAATGAAAATAATAATAATCTCGCTCAATATAAAATATATTTACACATTGGGAAGACTGTCCTAAGGTTCCTGGTTACGGCATGAAAAAAACTTCAACCACAATATAGTCGTTTCCCCTTTAAAAATTTCTCTAAATAAATGCCAAGCTAACTTTGCTTTATTTTTAACAATGTTTACCGCTTTAATATTGCACTAGGACTTTAAGAATAAACTTGAGCTCCTTAACTTGATTTCTGCGGCAAAGCTTCGTTTTCGTCTGTTTGCAGCTCAAGTTTACTCAAAGTCAGCGAGCGATTTCTTGCGCCAAGTAAAATTTATTTCTGCTTTAATGGAGTTTTGTCATAAAGAAAATTTGAAACTTCAGGGCCGCAAGAGCCCGTGGGTTTTTCTCCGCGAGCGACGGAAAGTTTCAACTGCAAATATGAAAAGTCATTTAGCGTTACTGCCGCTGCGACAGGATCAACGAACATGCAGGTGACAAGAAAAGCGAAAGTCAGCAAATGATGTCGGTGTGTGCGTGCTCTTACGGTGATTAGCACAAAAGAAATCCACATTCGCATACATATGCTCTTACATATGTGCCTACATACATACATATAGTATGTGTGTTTCCATGCGGAAGCGGATATTTATAGTCAAGTTTTGTTTGTGGATGATTTAAAGTTTGAGTATTATTTGTGTATTTGTGTGTGTGAATGGGTGTGTGAAATACCGGTGAGTCCGTTCACATGCCGTTACAAGTGACTGCCATGGCGAATTAGCAGAAATCTTTAATTTTGCCTCGCCGCGTTATGCCTGTCATCTCTCATGTGTTCGCTGCTTGTAAGCGAGTGCCCAAGTGACTGGTAGCCGCGGCGACAGCGAAAGCTTCTCCTGCTTCTCGAAAGTTTATTGCCAAAATTTTCCTAATCAAATTTAATGAAATGTGAAAAAGGCAAAAATACGACTTGAAAACTTTGTCGTTGAGGTTGTCGGTTAAGCGAGCTCTTTAACTGTGGCGCGGTGTGTGTGCAAGTCGAAGTAATGTTGGCGGGGTGGCAGCGGCAACAGTGACAGCAGTTTACCAACACAGCTGGCCGCGTATCACATGAGGTGAGACGCGCGTGCTCCAATGGGTGAGCGAGATAAGTTTTTTCCTTGACTTTCATGTGTGTGTGTGCGCGTGCTTTGGCATTGTGATTTAACATGACAGAAGTGGCAGAGAAATTCGCAAGTCCTTGGCGCAGGAAAAAAATATTTATAAATCAAGTTCTACTCGAATTTATTGTTGTTTATATTTAAAGGATATGTTCGTTGTTCTATCCATGTATGTGTATGTGTCAGCTTTTATGCACATTTGCTATTTGCGGTGACTGTAGCGCTCGGCAACATATTTTGATTTTCGTCAATGAATTGGAAAAATGCTCAACGAATTAAATTTTCTTCGTGCTTCATCTGCCTTTGAGTTTTGTTTATTAAATAAATTTGAAATGTTTGTATTTCTTTGTATATATGTAAATATGCATATATGTATGCAAATATGTATACAAAATTTATGCGATATACAGGGTTTATGAGTCGGAGTGGGTTGTATTTCTGGGTTTCGGAGGTTGAATCTGTTGTGTGAGCTTCTGCCCAGTTGGAAGGAAATAAAATAACAGAAATGAAAATAAGAGAAAAGAATACAAAATAGAAGATAAGGTAAGTAAATATAAGTCAGGTTAAGTTACGTTAATTTATGTTGAGATAAGGTAAGTTAAGTCAAGTTAAGTTATGGTAAGATAAGTTAAGTTAGGTTAAGTTAAATTAGGTTAAGTTAAGTTGTGGCTAGTTTTAAGTTAAGTTAAGATAATTTAAGTTAAGTTACGTTAAGTAAAGTTATGTTATGTTAAGTTAAGTTATGTTAAGATAAGTTAAGTTATATTAAGTTAAGTTAATTTAATTTTAGTTAAGTTAAATTGCGGAAAATTTTAGTTAAGTTAAGTTAAGTTAAGTTATATTAAGTTATGTTATGTTAAGATAAGTTAGGTTAAGTTAAGTTAAGACAAGTTAAAGTTAAATTAAGTTAAGTTAAGATAATTTAAGTCAAGTTAAGTTAAGATAATTTAAGTTAAGTTAAGTTAAGTTAAGTTAAGTTAAGTTAAGTTAAGTTAAGTTAAGTTAAGTTAAGTGAAGAGAAGTAAAGTTATATTAAGTTAAGTTAAGATAATTTAAGTTAACTTAATTTTGGTTAAGTTAAGTTAAGTTAAGAAATTGACATTTGACACCTCTAATGTTTTTTCTTAAATATGTATATAAAATCTTTTATTTGAACCTCGGCTCCGAATGATTGAAGAACACTTTATTACACGAACACATTTGTAAATATATTTGTGTTTGTTGGTCATAGATGTGGTTTGGTAATATTAGCAAACTTAATGTTCTCAACTTGCTAGAAGAGATGAAGCGAATACTCCTTCTACATACATTTCATGGTTCCTTTCGTATTTCATAATACCTCCTATATGTATATTCCATTTCCTCATTCCACTGCCGTTCTTCCACTTTATGCATAACCATCCACCGCTTGTTCAACATTAAATATTGTGTTCTCTAGTTTTAGTTGATGAAGTCAAGTGATGCTTTGTGGTTTTTATTAAGCGATTTCCTTTGATAAATACCTTGCCCAGCCAGACAGACAATATTATTATATAACTTCGAGGAATTCAATTTATTTAATGCTATGTATATATACATATATAGTATATACTTACAGTTATTTGCTGCTACTATTACTGCTTTGATTTTTAGTGAATTGTAAAGACGGAATTCGGTGCAGAAATTTTATTGGTTCTTATAAGTAACTATTTTATTTAACAGGCAGAGATATTGAGCAGTATTCGACAATGTAAATGAAATTCCTGAGCGCGTATTGCGGAAAAATATTGAGGGATATTCGTAAACTTTTTGACTTGTCCAACATTTTCATTATCAGTCAAGTATTTTAATTTCGGTTATAATATCGTATACAACAATTATGATTCTTTAAAAAACAAAAAAAAAAAAAGAATCCTTCGAAGTATTTTGATTGCGTAAGGTTTGAGAACATTTTGGTGGTTCTATATTATTTGGGCTGATTACAAGGGTTCCAAAATGCAGTAATAAGAAAATATTGTTAATTTTGTGTCAATAATAATGGATGGATGGAGTCATGTGTAGTAGTTCACGCAAGTGAGAAAAGATCTCTGACCGACATTCACTTGGTAATGGTCAGATCTTAGATCAAGTATCCTTTGAGTAGCCAAAAAACCTTAGTTTGAAAACGAGACGAGACGCGTAAGCGGTGTCTACGCCGATAAAGAAGAAGAAATAGTCGAATTTAGTACAAATCGGTAAATATCTTGTATGATATGATATTTCACCAACTTGAAACCTTTAATGGCGTTTTAAGGGTGTGACAATAGTCTCATTTCATATACCGTAGTTTTTCACATATCGTAGTTCTGGACGTGGTATCAACTTTACGAGGTGAGAGGTGGTAGCAGATTTTTATTCAAATCAGCTATTACACAGATGGCATGACAGTCATCTGTAATTCATAAATAATTTAATATCTAAAACCCTATATCTTCCTCAAATAGTTTCAGATGTTACAAGCAACTATTAGGGTTGTCCAACAGCTGAGAATAGAACGTAAAGGATCCAATATTCATATTGATGAAATTAGGTCGGTCAAACAAACATCGTAAAGGGTCTTCTGCAATAATATTTTGCCTTTGAGTTTTTCCACTCAAAAGGTTGTTAAATTTTAGTAACAAAAAATCATAATCCGTAACTTTGAAATTTTAATAAATCAGAATTTTACCAACAAATTTAGCAAGACTATGCTGACAAAAAAATTAAAAAAAAAATGTATAAAATATAAAATAAAATAAAAAATAATTTTTGCAAAAAATTAAAATTAAACAGAAATAAAAAATATACAAAACCTCAATCAAAATTTTTAGTGAAATTACTTTTGCAAAAAAAGTGCTCAATCACAAAAAATATAATTTTTTTCGTTCAAACTCTCTAAGTATGCAAAGCTCAAAAAAAATATACTGTTTTTAAGGCTGCAATTTTTGAAACTGCGGTAATTTTCTGCTTCGAAGGCTCACAAATGAATGAATAAAATGAAATTAAATTGCACCGCGTGCGTGCAACATAACAAACGCATACATACATACACTCTCGAAACGAGTTCAGCGACAGCCGTTTGATTGTATTGAAGGCCAATGTGAAAATTTCCAATGAGACGATAATTGTATAGAAATTTCGTAAAATTGCAACAATTTCGAAATGTTGACGGCATTGTTGTTAATAATGAAATTTGAATTTTAGTTGCGGTTGTTGTGCGCAGCTAGGCGTGAACATGCGTAATAGCACGAGAACGATGTGTGTGTGTGTGTATGTGGCTCTACTAATCAAATGCGCATAATAGGTACCGTTAGCATTGTGCAGTGAGTACAGTTAGCGAAAAATTGAAAACATGCCATTTACATTTTCACGTCTGCGGTCTGAGGTCAGCGGGCCGGGTGGTCCGTGTGCTCCGGCAGGTCAGTGGCGTGATACAACAAGCACCGGAGAGAGTGGGTAAGTGGGAGTGAAATTTCGTCTTTACCGTGATGAAACTTCAACTAGCTGCCTTCAGCTCTCGAGCTGCTTTAAAGTTATTTATTATTTATTTTTTATCCGGTTCTGGAGTTTTTCAAATGCATTGGACCCTAGAGAGTTGCTATGGAGCAGAGTGCGCTCTGCGTAGACACACATCCTTTTTAATTAAATAAGAAAGCCAACGGAAAGCAAAAAAACAAAAAATTGCTTAGAAAAATGTGGATGCCACAAGTAATAAGAAAATCTACACACATTGACGCTTCTTTACAACAACAATTGCTGCGGCGCATGCTGTGCTGTGTGCGGGCGTCGGGCAAGAGCGTAACAAATTCAGCTGCTTTCAAAACCACAGACTCATAATTTAATTTATTAATTGTTGTAATTGTAATTTAGCTGTGTCTTTGGTCAATTTATGTGGTCGCTGGTTTTTGTTGCACAGACAGCTGCGCTGTTGAGTGGCTCACCCGCCTCCAGCTATCCATTCAAATCTGCTCAAATGCTGGCTGCTTTGATAATAACCGCATGGGGGTCCACATAATTACCAGCATGCAAATTCAAAATACATCCCGGGGGTGTTAGCACATGAACTTTGTCACACACACACCTACTGAAAATGTAAGTGGGAGCTTTATCGCTTCTTTTTCAACCCGGTGGTAGAATGTTACACAAGGTATTATAGTTCTTTTTGTGGGTGAATGAATATAAAACATTTTTAAATATGCACATAATTTGTTTAAAATATTTTAAAGAACTTTTGAGTTCTTCAAGAGTTTGAAGATTGCTTTGCAATTCTAAAGAACCTCAAAAAAGCTCCAGAGTTATATCAAGTCTAAGCGGCAGTCAGTTTTTAAATAGTTTGTTAGAGAGCCTTAGCTATTAAAACCGTATTACCCGTCTAGTGGTGTAATAGTCTTGACGATAAAACGCAATACTATTTTAGATCAAAAGTCTCTATATAACACCGTATCCTGTCTAAAATTTTGCTTCTAGAAAGCAAGTGTCGGACGTTTGTTAGTAAATATTCATGGAAAAGAATCTCAGATTTTGAGCTTGCATCAGGCACTGTCAGATGATGATCGGCTTCTGTTTTCTTAGAATGACCAAGGTAGAGCGTATGAGAGTTTTCTTTTTGCTTGCAACCTTCTTCCAAACAACCAGGCATTACATAAACGCAATGAACTTTACAAAATCGCCAATAGCAACTTGTTGAGTTTAGTCGAAGTTGGAGTAGACTGACGTGCTGCCAATGCGCCAGTGGTGACTGACTGCGTCTGCTGCCCCCTCTGAAAAATAGAGTGGTGGAATCTTTTAAGACTTTTAGTTTGGTTCTTCTTGAATTGTATGTCCATTCGTGAATTGATTATAGCGCCTTTAGCAGATTTTCTTTGAGGTTGCCTCTCTCACTTGCTTTCCAGTTTTTTGTTATACTAAAGGGTGATCCAAGTAAAGGTCGTAACGGTTCATATTTCTTCAAAACTGATGCCAGTGAGAACGTAATCGTCAATGGTGATCGTTATTGCATCATGATACTCCACTATTTGATACCTAAAATTAAAGCTGGTGATTGGTCACCAAGATCGTGTGATATCACACCGTCAGACTTTTCCTATGAGAATATGTAAAGTCTAAATTCTATGCAGACAATGCCACTTCGATTCAGGTCTTGGAGAAGTGCATCATGCGTGTCATTTGCCAGTTGCTAGTCGAAATGTTCGAACGAGTCACTGAAAACTGAACTCAACGGATAGATAATCTGAGACGCAGTCGTTTAAACATTTGAAAGAGATAATCTTCAAAAAGTACAGGCCAAAGAATGTTTTTTCGACCGTTTAGAATTGAAGTTTCTGTGTTTTTTTTAAGTAGGAAACCTTGAAGATCATCCTTTATTACTGAAAGGAAAAGAAACAACTCTAAATTTTTCAAAATATAATAATAATATTAGCTTGCTTTCCCTGTTGTTCTTAGTTTCTTTGCACAACTTCACGACGTAACTTGGCGCACTGTCAAAATTTAAAATTTTCTAACAGAAACGTCGGAAATTCTTTGATACATATGTGTAGGGTCTCCCAACGAGAACGAAGTTATATTAAAATAGAATAAAATATGACCCGGTGCTGCATTTTGGCAATAGTGAGTTGAATGTTGTCTTCGAGCTTCTCGTGCATTTCTGTTTTATTGGCGTAAATCTTTGATTTATGTATACTGTGCCCAAAAAATAAGGTGACATTTGAATTTAAACTGCGCGTCGAAGGATTTGGATAATTATTTTTTTTTAGGTTGGTGGTACTGTCATTCACATTTATGTCAAATTTCATGTCAAAATATTCATCAGTGTTTGAGATACGTGTCATTTTGTGAGCTGCTAAAAGTGAGTTTTTCGTTTTTTGCGATGTCGAAATTTGTTGAGCAAAGAATTTGCATTAAATTTTGTTTACGGAATCAATTTTCTGCTGCGGATACGTTGAGGATGGTGCAGAAAGCCTTTGATGATGAGGCTATGTCTAAAAAAAATGTTTACAAGTTTTATAGTGAGTTCCAAGCCGGCCGTGAACGTGTCGAAGACGAAGAGCGTCCTGGGCGACCATCAACCTCAACCGACGAAGCTCACGTTCAACAAATCAGAAATTTGGTGTTGAAAAACCGTCGATTAACAATTAGAGACCTTGCTGATGAAGTTGGCATATGGAAAGGCTCAGCCAATACCATTTTGAAGGATGTTTTGGGCCTCAAGCGCGTCAAATCTCGACTGGTACCGAAAACATTGAATTTTTTGGAAAAAAGGCATCGCATTGAAGTGTGTGAAATGATACTTTCCGACTACCAGGGTGTCATGAAATGCATTATAACTGGTGATGAGACTTGGATCTATGCTTACGACCCCGAAACAACCGATCAATCGAGGGAATATCGTGCCAAAAGAGAGCCGAGACCAAAAAAATCGCGCCAAAGTCGCTCAAAAATCAAGGTCATGTTTACTGTTTTCTTCGATTATCGTGGTGTTGTGCATTATGATAGAGGAGATTCAAGCCGCAGCGAAGACGGAACTGAAGGCCATCCCGGAAAGTGACTACAACCAGTGTTTCGAAGATTGGAAAATCCGTTGGCATAAGTGCATTGCATCGGGAGGGGATTACTTTGAAGGGGATGAAATTAATTTGGAAGAATAAATAAAGAAATTTCAAAATAAATACAATGTCACCTTATTTTTTGGGCACATTAATAAAATAAAATACTCGTATAAGAAAATAATGTACACTATACATGTTTGATGCGATCGACGCGTACGATCTTTATTTCCAATAAGACGGTGAATTAAATGACCGCCGAGATCATGCTTATGTATAATATTTTTACATTTGACGGGGTATCTGCGAAACTTGACATTGATTATTTCTTGAGACAAGGCTCTTGTATACAAATAAAACATTTGGACCAGACAATTTTATAATTCCGCCGCCATACAAATTCTCCGACCGATATAAAGTGCTTTTGTGAAAACCTATTTTGGGAGGGAAGTTAACGTTTTTGTAAATAAACAAAATAATTCTGTTGACATAACTAAAGAAAGTATGAAAATTTTGCTTCCATCCACACTTATTGCCACCTTACTTGTTTAGTTTGGTGTTGATCACCAATGGAGTCAGCGCGTACATTGCCGAAGCGTCACAAATATTTCGGACATTGCCATCATATGGCTAAAATATACAACAACAACAAAAACAACCACAACAACAATATAATCTCAAAAACAACGTGAGTATATACATAAGTACTAGTGCGTGTATGAGTGGTGCGACAGTGTTTGCCTTGCGGATATTCGCGCTACAACTTCATGCCGCTCCTGCAACAAATACAAGCCAGTTGGCTTTGGCGCTGTTGCACGACAGGTGGACGTGGTAAACGATAATGTTTACGTGCGATTTCCTTACCGTTATTGTTGTTGATGTTATTACCAGTGATTTATTTTTAATTGTTGTCATTATAAGCGCCATCAACGTGGCAGCAACACAACCGATACATAAACAGACACATATTCATGTATATATACTGAGTTGGTTTGAAGGCATGTGTTTTTTGGTGTGTGCGCGCTGTTCACCTGGAGGAATTTGCTTTCCCTTTCCACCACTTCCCTAATTTCTCCATCTATTCGTGTTGCCCGTGACCATGACACGTCGCATTAACGTCGTCGCCGTCGCGCTCTGCGTGAGTTGGGTGCGGGGAAAAATGCCTCCGGCCCTCAGCGCGTTTGCTAAGCTTTACGTGGCGTAGTCATTAAAGTGTCGTCGTAAGCGTTGTGCGCCTCGTCGTTATGAAATCCAACTTTTTATGCAACGAAAAATGATGAAACAATAAGTTCTATTTACTGACCCATGCCAGTCTCCACGGCGTTGATGTACGCGCGCACCTGACTTTGACCACGTTTTGCGTTTTGCCTTGCGCGCTGATTGGCCTCGTGTGCATTAGCGATGACTGCGTTGCGCTCACTCACTCCTGCTCGCATACATAAATATGTATTTATGTGTGCTTGTATTACAACAACTTGTTTGAAAAGAATTTATCGCCGCTGGGCATTAACAGCGGAATTCGTTACACTAAAAGTCAGTTGTCGTTGTCGTTGTTGTTGCTGGATTTATGTGCTTGACTTAAGTTTGTTATATTTAAAGTACGAGTAATAACGGTGTAAGCCGCGTTGAGCTGCAGGTGAGCAAAAAATTAATGAATCAATTAGGCTTTCGCTAGACCACGAATTAAGTGGAAATTTGCTGGCAAATGTGAATTCATGTGTGTGCGTGTGTAATGTGTGCGTCGGCAGGTGATGGTGCAATTTCATTTCAGATAAGCATTTACAGCAATTAAATTAGCTCGGCGTAATGAAGTAAAATGCGATAATATTCATTTAAGAATTGCAACGAACTAGGGCTTTAATAACGCCGCGACGACATAGAAATATTAATCAGATTTAGGAGAGTCCTTGGTGCCAGACAGCTGTATTAAAGTTGCTTGAATAAAATTTGTAGCTGCGAAGTTCAACCGCCTGACGCTTAAAGTCAAAGTCTGAGTGCTGAATAATCTAAAAATAATGTTCTTAAATTTTATAGGGCTTTAAACCCGCTCTGTGGAGTCTCGTGTTTTTAAGTTGGTTGTTTTGTGAGATCTGAAATATTATTAAAGGCTTAAACTATTTTTGCAAGTATTTCACTGACACAAAGCATTCAATGAAGGTCGTGAAGTTATCGAAATCTTGTCTTATATGAGTAGTCCATTTCCCCCATTTCAGAATCAGTGTTTGAAAATCATCGTGTTGACATCAATGAGATAGCAGTGGATCTCAAAGGTATGCTTGATCATGTACCTGAGGATTGACTTACGACTGAACAACTTTTACAAATCGTTGAATTTTCGTTATTACAAAAATTAACGTTCTGTAAAGAATGTGTTTCGCGCGTTTTCGCTCAACATATGGTCAACATAATCGGCCTACTGAGCGTACTATTTGCAACACCATCACCCATCTTGAGACCCAGCATTCATTACTGGATAATTTTCGATCAAATAGATCACGTCTAGCACGTAGTAAAGTGAAAGTATAGCAGCCGTAGGTGAGAGTGTACACGAAGAACGTGGAGAGTCGATTTGGCGTCGTTTGCAGCAACTCCGACTGACGTATGGAACGACTTGGCGCATTTTACGTCGAAACCTTCAATTGAAAGCGTATACATGTAATACAGCGTGTGACAGATCTGAAACCGCTCAACATTCCCAAGCGAAATCGCCTCGCTCAACGTGTGTAAGGTGTGGTTTGTTGGCCGGTGGAATCATTTTAGGCCAGTCGATTGGCTACTAAGATCGTGTGATATCATACCATGGTCATGGAGCAAAACTTCACGCCTGTATTTGCCAGTAATTAGTCGAAATGCTCGAACGTGTTATCGAAAATTGGACTCAACGGATGGACCATCTAAAACGTAGCCGCGGTCAACATTTGAAAGAGATAATCTTTAAAAAATAAATGCCAAATAATTTTATTTCGAATGTTTATAAACATTTACCCTTAAGGCGGTAGCCTGCTTTAGAAGCTTCAAAAAATCGATTTTTTTTTCTTAATTCTTTTAAAAAATTATCTAAGAATATGTCCCCAAAGTTATAGATGAGAATTCGAAATATGTTTGAAGCTTCAAGGGAAATAGTGACCGAGCATTCAGCAGGAATATATGCGTTTAGGCAGAAAGTGAAAACTTTGACGCGCGATTTCTCGGTTTTCCATTTTTACGTTTTTTTTTTAATTGGCGGGCAGGATAGAAAAAAATAAACGTCGTATGGAATTGGCCAAAGTTTATTATCTTTAGCATTAAATTACCTTCTATGTAAACAAAAAAAAAACTAAGAAAAGTCCAGTTTGACCATATATTTTTGGTCAATAACCACTTTTTATTTTTAAATTTTTTTTAAATTTTACACATTTTTTTTGGAGTTTTCTGAGTTTAACTAGAAAATAAGTTATTAACAAATATGAATATCTTTGAATTCTTTAGATTCCGATAGAAATTACGATCTGCATCCTGCCCGCCGTCCGACAAACGCACATGCAAGATGCATCGGGCAAATGCTTCCTAAAGACAGAAAATCAAAGATTTCGTATACAAAAAATGTGTGAATAATGTTTGAATATATAACTACAAACCCTATAAATTTCGCTTTAATCACTTATTTCTTTCCCTCCCGAAAAAATCCTCAAACAAATCGATTTTTTGAAGCCTTTAAAGTAGGCTCCCCCCTTAAGTTTGAAATTTCTATTCTTAAAAAAAATAGGTAAATTCGAAATGGAACACTCTGTAGTTGAGATAAATAAGCAGAACAATAAGGAAAAATTTTATATTCATAAGCACTATTTCAATCAAAGAAAATTTATAAACAATGACAATATGTCAAACTCCTAGCTTGGCTGCATCCAAAATTAGTTCATGTCTCATCTTATTTGATTTCTTTACACTCTTTCATTTCTAAAATAATATTAATTAATTTCAATGTAACACGAAATATAATTAATCTAAGGTAGATACAAATTTACATTTTTCAATATTAAATATTGAGTTCAAGTAGAGCAAAACTCAATAAATATAAAAATTGTAAGCCTTTAGACGCTTATTAAAATAAATATCTTAAATTAAATCTTCAAAAGTTGCAATCTTAACAATTTCTAGTCGCTTTACTAGCGCGCAATGAAAATATAGCGTCAGCATGTAAAATATGACACAACAGAATATTGACCCCTAATTGGCACACAACAACCATACGCTGCTGCTATATTTTCATACACGCATACACACATATATACATGTACGCGCCTATCGAAAATGCCACAAAGAACTTTCCCTGAATGATGATGAAACTGTTATTAGAGTTGAATGTTGACCCATTTCTGTGGGCGCTGACTCCCAACAGACACTCCTTCCTGAGAGCAATAATGTTAAATGTGTGTTTAAAAGCGAAAGAGAGCGTGTAAGAGAGTTAAGAAGAGCAGTGTGACTCATCAGTAGTGAGCATAACTGAGCAGGAACGAATGAGAAATGAATACCGCGCTGCTACAATATGCGCTCCCCATTCAGCAGTCACGTTGCACAGGGCGTATGAGTGACTCGCATTCAGTGCCAACTTCGCAAAGCTGGCTATTGATGCTGCAGCCGCCGCTTTGATGTTGACCGTAGCCAGTGCAACGCTGCAGCTGCTGTGGTCATGTTGGAGCATTATTTTAGCGGTACTTGCTTTGTGTTGCATGCAACATGCATTTATATAATATATGTACCATATGTTTGGAAGATATGCTGCCATAAATGAGGTTTCACTAAATAAATATTAATTATGCACACACCCTAATGCAAGTGTATACAATTGGGTGTATGTGTGTGTGGGTAGCTGTGCTTGTACGCGATTTATAGTATTCAACGCTTTTTAATTAATTAAAGATTATAATGTAATTCAATTACAGCGCCGCTGGGCTGCCGTTGACGCCAGTGGGGCAATTAATTTCAATATGCACATAATATATGTATGTGTGTACAGTGCCGAGTGTGTATTTGTATGTGTGTGGATTTTGGTAATTGCATGTGTTTAAGTGGTGCGATTAATGCATTGGTCAATGACACACAAAACATGCATTACAAACAAAGCCTTCACTTGTACACATATACCTAGCGGCATACACATATACACATGCACTTCTATACATTTTTCCAGCTACTACACAATTCACTATGGCTAACGGTTATGTAAGTGTTGTCCGTATTTAGGCTATCAGTTTGACCACTTACAAATGGCTCACACACACACTCTCAAATGCACTTAGTGTATGTATATACACTTAGGCATATGTATGTGTTGTTTTGTTTGCTGGCCTGCAATTGTTTAGTGACACAGCGATTCATGCAATTCAACTCAATTAATTTATAACATAATTTCCATAATTCATGTAACTGTTAATTTTCGAAACTCAAACATACACACATATACACTCACATTCGTATGAATTATGCATTTAATTTGCTACACATTGCTATAAGTGCGCCTTTGTGCCTGTGTTGATGTGTGTAGACTAGATTGTGCTTGTATTTAAAATTTATTGAAATATTAATTGACCATTTTAATTATGGAAACCGCAAAAAAGTGCTAGATAAATACTAGATTGCGCATAGAGGGCATTTTTTCAATCATAGATTTTTTCCCACGAAAAAAAAAACCTTAATTGCGCTTGAACTGCAGGGAATACCCTTCACAAATGAAATAGTTTCCATACAAAAACTTGATACTGATTTGCCAGTTTGTATGTTAGCTACGTGTATGCTATACTGACGCGTCCTGAACATTCCCTTAGAATATTGACTCATAAGCCTTTGTTCATAAGTTTAAAATTCTTAATTCATCCTTCAAATTCTATTTCATCCTTCAAACTAATCCTTCTTGAACACAATACTCTTGTGCCAACGTTTTTTCCAATCCTCGAAAACAAATGTTACAGTAAAATTTCCTTCAATGCGCGTGGTGATTCACGTATAATGTTTTCTATTGACTCAAAACGGTTTCTCGGAAAAGATCGTTTGAGTTTGCTGAGTAGCCAGTAGTCACACGGAGCTAAATCAGGCAAATAAGGTGTTTGCGGCACGATATTGCTTGAAAACTTTGTAAGAAAGGGCTAAGTTCGGGTGCATCCGAACATTTTATACTTTTGCAACTTGCTAGACCTGAGGACCGAAATCCAAGCATGTTATATACACCAGGTTGTTCAATAAGAGAAGGTGTTAATACTAGCCCATATTTCTTTTTGGTTTTGTTGGTACACTGTTCATATGAATCTGTCAATTCATTTTTTGTTTAAAAGCAATTTAGTGTCACAGTCGTTTTTCGCAATGGAAAAACTTAATATGGTGCAGGGATAAAATTCTTATTTTTGGAAGGTGTAGCAACAAAAAAAAATTCACGAAGGAATGTTAAAGTTGTATAACGATTGTTCATCTACAATTAGAATAGTAGGAAGATGGGTTTCTGAATTTAAACGGGGTCGTACAAGCCTTGAAGATGATCCACGTGAAGGACGTCCAAAAAGGGCATCTACATCAGAAATGATAGCCATAAATACAGGATATGGTTTTGGAAGATTGTCGATTGACTGAGAGAGATTTAGTAGAGGCTCTACACATCTCATTAGGCAGTGTGAGCCATATTTTAAGTGAAATTTCGGGTTTTAGAAAGCTGTGGGCACAATGGGTGTTGCATTGGCTAACAATTGAACAACAAGAGGCTTTATCTTCAGCCAGGTGTGAACCTGGTTGTTCGGCTTAGAAACGAGTTCGTGTCCGGATCAGTTGAAGGAAAAATTCGTGAAAAAAGACCCGGTTTGCAGAAGAAAAAACCTTTTTCAGCAGGACAATGGACCGTATCACAAGAGCATTTTGACTAAAAATCATGAATTAAAAGTCAACTTGTTAGAGCATCCACCGTATTCCCCAGATTTGACCCCCAGCGACTTCCATTTGTTTCCAAAACTCAAAAAATTTATGCCTGGCAAGCGCTTTTCATCAAATGAAGAGGTCATAACTCGTACAAGTTCTGAAATCGACTTACCACATTTGGCATGGCACTAATGTAAAAAAATTAGAATCCTGAAGTGAGACGAGTCAACTGTGGTAACTTAAGTGGTTACATAGGCTTACGAGTTTCAAAAAAATCGTATTTTGTATTATCTTGTTAAATTCTACATCACCTCTCGAATATTGTCCTAAATTCAAGTTCATCCGAGTAATAGTTTCGGAGATACAGCTTTGAGAACTTGTGCGAAACTGTGTTTTTGAAGTCGGTTGGTCAGATTTCTCGTGAACTACTCAAATGATCTTCATGAAATTTTACGCAGGTCTTTGAGATACAGTTATTTTTTTTCTTCGTCCAAGTTCTAGGTTTAGGTTTTAACTAAATCACATTTTTTTCACTTTAGATGATCCTGTAAGCAGTTATCCTGTCAACGCGGGCGCATCTTTTTTCCGATAGGGTTACCGGAAATAGCGTCGAAATAGCCGAATTTAAAAATATTTTTTTCTCAAAACTTGCGGAATTCCTTTGTTAACATTATAACAAAATAGTGAAATTTTTATATGAGAAAAAATTGTTGAAAAAAGGCTATTTTTTACCCGAGAAATCCATGTAACCCCTTAAAATTTTCGGCGTTTTTGAAAAAGATACCAAGTTTCTTAAAGAGAAGGCGGTGAGAATTGGCGAAAAAGAGAGCATTCGCACGATTTAGTTTATTATAAACATACTTAATGTTTTAAAGAGGCGCTTAGTAACCCATAGAAAGGAAATACGTATGTTTTTGCTCGTATTCGGGGTTAAGCTTAACAACATAACAAACTGGTGGGGATTAATGAGTTGGGAAAAGGTCGTTGCAAAAATTCGCTTGTTATTGAGCAATCAGCCTGCAATATGCGGTGAGCAAATCTCTTTCATTCCGAAGCGTCAGCGTGGAGCCTAGTTAAGCCTTACACATACGTAGCGAAGTAGCGCACACACACACATACATATGAATGTATGAATTTATGTGGAAGTGAGCTAAAAGTTTAAAGTGGATGAGAAGATGAACGAACAAACAGACGAATGAGTCTGCCATTATCTTATCAAGCCAAGATATCTGCGTAGAGGCATTAACATTTTTTTACTGCAATCTCAATGTGTGATGTGATGAATGTGCCAGACTAACAGGCATTTGCCGAGGGGCTAAACGTGCAGTCGCACATACATAGGTATAAGTGTGCGCATGTATGTGTGTGTGTGTGTGTAGAGTGTTGTGTATGTGAAATTTTACATCTACGTGCTTTGTGGCTTTAAAACGTTTAAAGGATTTTATGTGTGCTTAAAATGCTTTAGTACTCCGAGCATCTCATTAAAATGCACTCATCTTGGCAATTTCAGACAGGCTTGTTTATACGTGCGTCTGTGCGCTGTTTGCACGCTTTGTGTGTCGGCATAGACGAATGCTGCTCTTACTTGATATCTTTATGCATAGATGTCGGAATTTGGTACGCACAAAAACACACACACACACACGTAAACCCACACAGTTATGGTGAGTTGTGTTATGCGTGTGTATACAGCAAATTTAATATGGCAGACGGCACACGCACCTGAAAAAGAATTCCCTCTAAGCTGATAAACAAAGTAGCGTGCAAAAGGGCACAAACACATACACCAATACATATAAATGTATCTAACGTTGTTGTACGTTTTACATAAAGCAAGCAAGTAAAAAACAACACAAGATTTCCAACACCTTTGCTTTGAGCAGCAAGACAGCAGCGTGTGTTTCTAAATAACTTTATTTGCTGCCCTTCAACGCCTACAAATGCACCAGCAAATACACGCGCACACATGTAAATAAGACAAAATAAAAATATTATAAATAAAAGAAGTGATTACGCCGCAAAATTTTGCTTCGTTTTGAAAAATGAGTGGAGCGTTTGTATATAGCCAAAAACACGCTTCACCAAAGTTGTCGAGTAATCATCGAAGGGGAACACAAAAAACGTGGGAAAGGCACACAGAAAGCTGGTCAAAGAGTATGCCTGGTGTTGTGCGTTGCTTGGTGATACTCGTGGAGTGATGTTAAACGCCGAAAAATTGCTTTGTTATGATTCAGGTGGAGCGTGACACACACTTGTATACGCATATGTATGTATAATGATGGCATTTGCTTACTTGGCTACTTGGTTGCTGATTGAGCAAAACCAAGACGCCATAATAACTATTTCACAGCAATCTGCGAAAGCTGAAAAAAATGTAATGCTTC